>VWZL01000705.1:6532-96082 GCA_013396915.1 Stercorarius parasiticus
GCACCCGCAGCACCCATGGCACCCACGGTACCCGCAGCACCCGCAGCACCTGCGGCACCCACAGCGGGGCTGGGAGACGCAACGACTGCCCGAGGAAAAGCCCCGAGGAGAAATGACTGGGGTCTGCGGCTCTGGGTGGGAAGCTTTGGGGGGCAGAGGGGGGAAAAAAAAGAGCTTTTCGATCCAGTTCTTGCCCTTGGAGCAATACAGCAAATTCACTGCCGATTTTTCAGCTTTTTTTTGCAGCGAGTCCGTCCTGCCCCGCAAACAGCTACTGCGGGGAGAGCTGTGCGCCGAGGCAGCCCAAAGTGGTGTTAATTCTTTTGCAAGATATATGCTATTGAGTAACGCTGGCAAGGAATCCCGGCAAAACCTCAGCTGGTATCTCTTGCTCCCAAACATATTTGTAGAAAGATCAAAAAGAAAAAGCCCCTCTCTCCGTTCCCTGCCTGCTGGGGCATAGCGGATGGTTTATAGTGAATATTTACTCTGCCTATCTGCATTTAACATATCTATCTGCGGTGCCAGCTGCCGGCAGTTGTGCCGTCCTTTGAACGCCGCGCTGCAAAAAGAGTTTGCTCCAGTGCAACAGATAAAACGCTATTCCAGTTGCCGTGCGTGCGCTCGCTTGAATTATTTCCATGCTAATGAGAGCCCGGCGAGGCGCTGCCGAACCAGAGCCTCCGGACAGCATCCTGGGGAGCAGAGCGGGGAGATTTCCATCTTCCAACCCCCGCTGTCCTTGCCAGCTCTGTGTCACCTGGCAGGAGGAAGGGCCCGGAATGGGCTGATGTTGTCACCGGGGTTGGTTTTGGCTCATCAGCGCAAGGGACGGGGAATCCTTCGCACAGGACACGGGCAGGAGCGCTGCTGCGGGTACCGGCAGCATCCCTGGGGGGGTCCAACAGCCCAGGCCTTGGCCCTGGGGTCCCCTCTGCAGACTTCAGGCATCCAAACGGGACCAGGGAGGCCCCATCCATGGAAACCCCACTCCCTGGCATGGGATGGCAGGCGTTGGGGTTATCCCTGCGTCGTGTTTCGGCCGAAAGCATCCTCCTCCCACCGGCGGGGGACAAGGGGCTGCCGGGGGAGCGCCGCCCCGAGCTCTACCCAAGGTCGGGCTGATATTCACATATTTTTAATCAAAGCCGCAGCTAAGGTTACAGCCCCAGCCTTCGAAATCACTGGGTGATTCTACAGCTTTGCCCGTCAGCATCCTCCCGGCGGGGCTGCAGCCCCAGTGAAGCTCCCCGCCCCCCAGCCCCTGCCCAACCTGCTTTTGGCCCCGGATTGCAGCCCCCCAGCTCGCTGCCCGGCAAAGCCAACCCCACCGGAGCACCAGCACCCGCACAGCCCACCCGCTCCCCCACCCGGGATGAACTGAGAGGATCCGTTCTCTGCAGGCGGGGGGTCTTGGTGCCCCCACAGCACCCGGCACAGCCCACCCTGTGCCCACCTGCTCGCGCCCTTCCAGCGCCGATGCCAAGGGCAGGAGGCATTGACATTCCCGCTGGGTCCGCACGGTACAAAAGTAAACTNACCCACGGTACCCGCAGCACCCGCAGCACCTGCGGCACCCACAGCGGGGCTGGGAGACGCAACGACTGCCCGAGGAAAAGCCCCGAGGAGAAATGACTGGGGTCTGCGGCTCTGGGTGGGAAGCTTTGGGGGGCAGAGGGGGGAAAAAAAAGAGCTTTTCGATCCAGTTCTTGCCCTTGGAGCAATACAGCAAATTCACTGCCGATTTTTCAGCTTTTTTTTGCAGCGAGTCCGTCCTGCCCCGCAAACAGCTACTGCGGGGAGAGCTGTGCGCCGAGGCAGCCCAAAGTGGTGTTAATTCTTTTGCAAGATATATGCTATTGAGTAACGCTGGCAAGGAATCCCGGCAAAACCTCAGCTGGTATCTCTTGCTCCCAAACATATTTGTAGAAAGATCAAAAAGAAAAAGCCCCTCTCTCCGTTCCCTGCCTGCTGGGGCATAGCGGATGGTTTATAGTGAATATTTACTCTGCCTATCTGCATTTAACATATCTATCTGCGGTGCCAGCTGCCGGCAGTTGTGCCGTCCTTTGAACGCCGCGCTGCAAAAAGAGTTTGCTCCAGTGCAACAGATAAAACGCTATTCCAGTTGCCGTGCGTGCGCTCGCTTGAATTATTTCCATGCTAATGAGAGCCCGGCGAGGCGCTGCCGAACCAGAGCCTCCGGACAGCATCCTGGGGAGCAGAGCGGGGAGATTTCCATCTTCCAACCCCCGCTGTCCTTGCCAGCTCTGTGTCACCTGGCAGGAGGAAGGGCCCGGAATGGGCTGATGTTGTCACCGGGGTTGGTTTTGGCTCATCAGCGCAAGGGACGGGGAATCCTTCGCACAGGACACGGGCAGGAGCGCTGCTGCGGGTACCGGCAGCATCCCTGGGGGGGTCCAACAGCCCAGGCCTTGGCCCTGGGGTCCCCTCTGCAGACTTCAGGCATCCAAACGGGACCAGGGAGGCCCCATCCATGGAAACCCCACTCCCTGGCATGGGATGGCAGGCGTTGGGGTTATCCCTGCGTCGTGTTTCGGCCGAAAGCATCCTCCTCCCACCGGCGGGGGACAAGGGGCTGCCGGGGGAGCGCCGCCCCGAGCTCTACCCAAGGTCGGGCTGATATTCACATATTTTTAATCAAAGCCGCAGCTAAGGTTACAGCCCCAGCCTTCGAAATCACTGGGTGATTCTACAGCTTTGCCCGTCAGCATCCTCCCGGCGGGGCTGCAGCCCCAGTGAAGCTCCCCGCCCCCCAGCCCCTGCCCAACCTGCTTTTGGCCCCGGATTGCAGCCCCCCAGCTCGCTGCCCGGCAAAGCCAACCCCACCGGAGCACCAGCACCCGCACAGCCCACCCGCTCCCCCACCCGGGATGAACTGAGAGGATCCGTTCTCTGCAGGCGGGGGGTCTTGGTGCCCCCACAGCACCCGGCACAGCCCACCCTGTGCCCACCTGCTCGCGCCCTTCCAGCGCCGATGCCAAGGGCAGGAGGCATTGACATTCCCGCTGGGGCCGCACGGTACAAAAGTAAACTTAACAACGTTATCCACCGATCTGGTAATTAATACCCTGGATGCTTTTTATTGGAATGAGCGAGGGCCAGGACATGCCGGGGGTTTCAATGAAGGCCCCGCCAGAGAAGCGCATCCCCCCAGTTTCCCCTGGAAGGGGCTGTGCTGGGGGGATGCCAGGGGGAGGTTTGGGGTCTGGGGGGATGCTGTGGGGAGGTTTGGAGTCTGGGGGCTGCGTGAGGTGCCTTGTGCCCCACATCGGGTGCTCTGGGGTGGTCGCAGCCCTGCACCCACCTCCCCAGCCCATGCGCCCGGCTCTCCCTCCCCCTGCACTACAGCTAAGAGCCACGCCAGACCCCTCTGGGTCTTTTTTTTTAAAGGGGATGCTTTCAAGATCTTTAAATATTAGACGAGAAGCGTTTTCCCAAGCTCTCGCTGTGCCATGCTCCGCGGCGCCTGGTCGGGGCAGGGAAGAGGCAGGAACCTGCTGCCCGGCAGCGGCGGGGACACGGGGACCGTTTTGCTCCGAAACTGCTGTATCTTTCGTTGATCCTGCTGCTATTTTTAATACAGATGCCTTATTGAGATTCAAATGAATGTTTCAAATCCTGGCTCCTTTGCATAATTCTTTTTAATTAACACTTCAAAGGTTTGAACACAAGATCTGTGCTATTTCCCTAACGAAGTTGACTGAACCTCCTTTCCCCCAAAGCTCCCCCGCGACGTTTCCGAGGGCTCAAGCCAGGGACAGGCCTGTCCCCCGCGTCCCCTGCGCGGGGGGATGGTGGCGTTTGGGCTCGGCCGCTGCAGAAATGGGAGTTAAGGGAAGAGAGGGGGGGTCGACGCCTGCGGTGCTGGGCGGGGGCTGCCGTGCCATCACCCACTGCCCCGGCCAGTTTGGCACATGCCAAGTGGCAAAACAGCCTGAGCTTGGCACAGAAATGGCATTTGAAGGGCATACGGTCAAGGCCACTGCTCCGCCATCCCCGGCCCCAGCTGCTGCTGTAACACAGCCGTGCCCCCCCCGGGTCGAACAAACCCCCCCTAAAAAGGAGCACCCTGTCAGCAGGGTGCATTTTGGTCACACTTTCAATCTTCTTGGCACCTAAAAGGGCCTAGATCTGCCTTTCTTCCTTCTGAAATTGTACTTTGAAAATAAAAACCAGAACTGCCGCATGATCACGTTCACTAGTGAGAGCTGGAGCTTCTCCTCGGCTGTCCCGAGGGCCGGGAAGGATGCAAAGCCCTGAGGCCATGACAGACACAGGAGAGAACGAACAGGCCCAGGTCCCCGGCCGAGCTTCCCCCCCATCCCTGCACCCCCAGGTTCCCCCCATCCCTGTACCCACGGGGTCCCCCCCCCTCGAGTGGGGGCAGCCTGGCTTGGCAGGATCAGGGCCCTGAAGAGCAGCGTGGCGCAGCGAGCGGGGAAACGAGCTTCAGTTTCAATTCCTGCAAGTGCCGCAATGATTAGACACAACAAAATTGTATAATTAGTAGGATTTAATAAGAGACTGTCCCAGACATGCAGAAGTAGGTTAGACAGTGGCCTTTGTTCAGCTACAAAAGACATTAATTTGCAAATACTCTTAATATTCATTTTTTGTTTTTTATACTGATATTTTGAAAGTCTCCGACAAAATGAGAAATCTGGACTAAGCATTCCAGTTGCATTTCCAAGCGCAGGAATCCAGCTTTGATGTTCCCCTTGATAACATCTTTTTAGAGCCTTGACTGCATCAAATTAAATTCTGATTACCCTGATAGTGCAATACAGCTTCCAAATGTATTCAGGTGACTTTTTGTTCTGGAAGGAAATTAGCTATTTTGACAAGGATGCTTGTCAAAAGAGATGCAAAGAGATGGGGAGGAAACAGCCTCGCCAGGGAAGCAGCACGTTCCTGGCCCCGATTTGGGCCGGGTTCAGTGACATTGGGGCTGCAGCGGGGAGGGGACACGGGCAGCCCCTGCAAAAGCAGATTTGCACCTTTGGTGGCCCCCAAGGCCTCCCAGCACCAAGCAGAGAACTGGTACATCCGCCCGCTCCAGAGGGGACAGCCCGAAGGGACGTGCCCTTGGGTGGCAGGTCCTGGGGGAGCACAGCCCACGGGTGGATGTGCCCTTAGAGCAGAGCGGCCATGCAGAGACGTCATAGAATCATAGAACGGTTTGGGTTGGAAGGGACCTCAAAGCCCACCCAGTGCCACCCCCTGCCCTGGGCAGGGACACCTCCCACCAGCCCAGGTTGCTCCAAGCCCCGTCCAACCTGGCCTTGAACCCCTCCAGGGATGGGGCAGCCACAGCTTCTCTGGGCAACCTGGGCCAGGGGCTCACCCCCCTCACAGCCAAGAATTTATTCCTCAGATCTCACCTAAATCTCCCCTCTTCCAGTTTAAAACTGTTCCCCCTCGTCCTACTGCTCCACTCCATGACAAAGAGTCCCTCCCCGTGCCCTCTGCGTGTGTCCCCGTGCAGAGAGGCCGCTCCACATCTCATCCCTACCTCACCCCTGGGTTAAACCCATCCCTGAAGCATCCATCCAGCTGCGGGCACGAGCACAGCATGCCTGGGGGACGAGGACCCTTACAGGGATGAGGAAAGACGTCCCACCCATCTGCCCAAGGAGCAGCTCGGGGACCCCGTGCCATCCTCACCCCATCCACCTTCATGCAGCAGTGCCGCTCCCCGGCCCAGGCTCCGCTCCCTGGCTGGATGCTAGGATGAAATAAAGTGCAAATATTATTGTTGGCACAGATTACCAGCTCCCCCACTGTGATTTAGGCATCTTTAAACTTCATGTTTTATTAATCCTCACCATATGATTAACAGCAGTGAAATGTGATGTCTGCAAACAAAGGCATGAGCTACAGTGTTATCTCTATGAGATACCAGGGCTCGGGCACTTGATTGTAAATACGCGTGGTAATGAATTAGAGAGTGGAACTACATAAAAGATGGAGCTGAAGTCACCTGCCCTGAGCAGGGACGTGGAGGTGATGGCCTTTGCCTTCATCCCTGGGCAGCCAGCCCCTGCCCAGGGGAGGGCTGGCGCGATGGAAGACGTGCTGTTTTCTGCCATCTCTCCTGGGGAGAGCCTCCTGTCCCCAAAAACCTGTCCTTCCTATGAGCATCTCCCACCAGGAGTGTTGGCTGCAGAAGGGGACTTGCTTGGTGGCCTCGCAGCAGCGTGGGGACAGCTCTGCAGCTGCCGCCGGAGTGGTGCTCTCCCTCGCTGGCAGCGAAGAGGGGACGGATGGAGCAGGGAGGCACAAACCTTGGAGCAGCTCTTGGGGGCCACACAGGGGAGCCCGGCCCCCCACGCTGGGGACAGGATCCCACCCTCCAGCGCTGCCCAGCACCTTGGGACCTGACGGTCCTTTGGAGAGAGCAGCAGCCGCCTCATAAAGCAAAGGGCAGGGAAAATAACGACTCCACCAGCTCCCTCCCCGTGCTGGGCTGAGCCTGGATGGACCTTCCCGCGTGCGGAGACTTCTCCCAGGCGAAGTTCAAATAAATTATTCTCCTTCCAGCCGCTGGAGGACAGCGAAGCACGCGGCAGCAGCCGATGCCATCGGCACCCACCCTACAAACAAGCGACAGGGTGACCCAGGGACCCGCCGTTCCCACCCAGCTGGTTTGGGAGATCCTGAGACTGCACTGCCCGGGGCCAGGGAGCTGGGGAAGAAACAGGTCTGAAGTTATTTGGTCTTGACAACAACTCTTATATACCTTGAAAGAAATAAAATAGCAGGATATCCCACCCCGCACTGTACAGACCATCTTACAGCTCTGGAGTAGGACTATTGCTAGTTTTCATGGTTTTATTGTCAACCTCTAATTTTCTTGGGGCCTCCTTGTGCAATCAACCCATCACCTGCAAACTTCAGCATCTATTTGGAAAGGATTTAAAACTTTCAGGTAATTGTAGGAGTCCAGGAAAAGAAGCAGCCAGGAAGCAAGGAAAAAAAGCACCCCAGTTTTTTCCTGTATCTTAAGGCAGCCGGCAACACCGGGAAACCCCTGCCTTCCTGTAAAGGATCTACAGCCCGTGGGTGCAGGAAAATGCTGGAGGAGATGGATGTTTCGCTGCGAAGAGATGCTGTACCATGAAAAGCAAAGCACCAAGCCCTGCAGCGAGTTCCCTCAGTCTTGCCCCAGAGGGGACAGCATAAGCCCACGATGCTCGGGGCACCCATAGGGGCAGGCGGTGGGAGCAGGAGGGAGGAGGCTGGGGAGCAGCATGGCTTACATGGACCCGCACCGACCCCAGCAGCAACCGCGGCTCACCCTGGGACCGATCCACCGCAATCTCTGCTCCCCGAGCTCTAAAGGTCTGCAGTAAATGAGCGGGAAGGGATGAGGGTGACTCAACTGCTGTCTCTGACGCTGCAATATCAAGGTGGCACTGCCCAAACGGGCGGGTGCCAGTCTCCAGGTGCAGGGAGGTGGGCTTAGCGCAGGATGGAGCTGAACACCGAGACAATCCTTGCCCCGGGATGTTGAAGATGAGTCGGAGAGGGGCTGGGGGGATTAAAGAGGGAAAATAATCACAGATTAATAAATAGCACCAACAGGCCACGGCTCAGGAGACACCTGAGAGCAGCAGGCAGGGAGAGCCACCCCCGGAAGGAGCCATGTTTGGGCTGGTTGTCCGCACCTCCAGCGCAGGGTGCAGAAGAGCTCCCAGGGCACCTTGCCCCCAGGGCATCTCTGCAGCGTCCGCCTGTTCCCAAACCCCGCTCTCGACAGAGCCCAAGTGCTGATGGCTCCACGCTCAGGTCAAGAGGGACTTGCCAAAGCCCCGCATTTGAGCTGCAGCGGGAAAGCCCCCAACACACCCCCAGCAGCCCCCGGGTGCCCGACTTCAGCCACAGAGTTTATTGTTTAGTAACGAGCTCACCACACCAGCAAGCCAGGACAGGGGTCAATGGTACAGGAATACATATCTGTAGTAGTTACACAGATGGAGATTTGTACAGCTTTTGTACAGAGGAAGAAATAAAATGAATCAAATAACAAAATAGACATTAACAGTCAAACCTTTTTTTTTTTGTCTTTTTTTTTTTTTTATATCATACTAACAAAATCTGATAGCCAAAAAATGACTAAGCTACAAAATTGTAATACATACTGTACGGGTAAAAGGTTATCATCCATTTATACATCTAGTATCGTCTTTATTCTGGTAACTTACATGAGGCCTATAGGATCTTAGTGTATTAATAACTCCCTACAAGATAGTGTTGAGCTGCTAAAGCTGCCGAACAACGGAGTACTGGAATTTTTGTTAAGACTTACAGTGTCATTTGCATCGTTTTGTTTTAATGAAACCCTCATGCATCTCTACTGCAAGCCAGAGGAACCGCTGGTGGCTGGGGGGAGAAGGCAAGAGCTGTAAAGCCTCGGCTGGCAACGTGGCACCCGTCGTTCCTTGCTGCCCCTTGCTCCAGCTCTCCGGCTGCTGCAGGAGGGATAAAGCTGAAATCACCAACCAAGACAAGATTCTTTTCCCTTTGGTCTAGAGGGTTAGAGAAAAAAAACACTAAATAGGGAACGGTCTCCATGTCAAAGACTTTTTTCACCGGGTAACATCCCAGCTGTCAGCAGAAGAGCATCACTAACCGTTAGGGCTGGCCGGGAGGGCTGGTCTCACAACCAGGGTGCGGGTCCTTCCCTTGGTGCAGGGGGCTCTCCACCCGGCACTGCTGCTCCGAGGCACGATGCTCGGGATCTGGCTCCAGATGTGAAACCAGCCTGGCACACACAAGCCGGGAGAGGGGCTGGGGTAACACAGACACCCCCCATCCTCCCCGTACCAACTCTCGGGGACTGAGACAAGAGCAAGGCTGAAGCCAAAGAGGGAGTGAAGGCACAAACAGGAACCGGCCCCCGACCGACGGCAGGAGGTGGCTGCATCACTGCTCCAATGCCCTTGAAAATCTCCCCCAAAGAACCAAGCCAGTAAGACCAAAGATCGTGAAGTACTTTATACACCACCACATAGGCAAAAATAGCACTTAAACTTACAAATAAATAGAGGGGCTTGGGGAATCTCCTCCTTGTCCTCTCCAAGTTTGTCCCTAGTTTGGTCTCTTACAACCTCAGAGGGGCAGCCAGAGGCAGGTGTCCCTGGGAAGCCTGTGCCGATTTTGGAGAGGGAGGACAGGGCTAGTGTCCAAGCCCTGCCCCGGCCACTTCGCAGGGTTGCGCTGAAACCCAGATGACGCGCGTGATAACCTGTCCTGTTGTCACTGCAGCCAGTCCCATCTGGGGAGCAGCTCCCGTGGACCTGCACCCCGGGGGAGGGTGGGAACACAGGGGACCTGGCGTTGTCCCACTGCCCGTTTTGGTCCAGCCTTGCAACACAAAGCACAGGCTCCGTAGAAAGCCAAGAAGTGCCACCAGCTCCTTGGCTGATCCTTAGGGACCAGCACAGCTATTCACAGCCAGAGAAGACCATTAGCACTAACTTTAAACCTGCCCTGACCCATCTGCTTCTGCTCCGCCCAGTCAGCTTGGGGGACAATGAAGAGCCACAGGTCCGAGCTGCTCACAGGGGATGGTCCCTGGGAGGAGACAGGAGCCAGAGACTCCTCCAGCCTGAACCACCGCCACTCTGACAACTTTGGATCTGATTAATGGAACAAAATACACGGTCCCCATAACCACTCCTGGGGGATCCCACCCTGTGCGGAGCCAGAGGTTCATCAAAGGAGGTGGAAAACGCGGGTATCTTTCCTCTGTAGATGAAGGAAGCTAGTCACAAGTCACTAGAAGACCTATCAGGGAGAAGAAGTTACAAACCAGAACAGGCTCTCCCACCTGCAGGTGCCTGGGAAGCCCCGGGCGTGGAGACAGGCAGCACTACAAGAACCATTCTGTGAGCTCCGCTCAAGCCAGCGGGAGCTGCAGACGTGACTTCAGAGACCATGCAGTCAACAGGAGCACTTTGGGGAACACCAGCCCTAAATTCTTCAAATCAGCAGCTCCCAGTGAGGTATTCACTGTCGTGGGCTGTAACAACAAACGCTCCCTCTGGGATTTTCACAAATCGCTTAGGAGATGAATACACCAACCAGGAGGATTTTGGAGACCACCCCTATGATCCCTTGGGAAAGTTCCAGAGCTAGGCAGAGATGTCGCCATCTTCCTGGTGATTAGTAAGAGCTGATGAAACACTTCTACAAGGCAGGATGGGATCCCATTTGAATTATTTCCAGCCAATTAGATCCCAAGCTTGCTCTCCCTCCCCCTGCCATACACCAGATTTAAGCTGTGTTTTCTGACCTGCTTTATTCCCCTGAAGTCACCTTCCTCTCTCATCCTCCTTTTGAATGGAGGGAAATCACCAACCATAGCCCAGATTCAGCAACATCCTCCTCATGGCAGAATTGCAGCCAGGAAGCCCAAGTCTTTCCCAGGTTGCTTCTGGCTGCCCATCCTTCAAGGAAGTGGGAGCCTGACAACCCACCAAGAAAAAGTAACTCAACTTTGTAGGAAATCGGAGCAAAAAGCCATGAAGCTGACATGCCATGACGTTCATCTGCCTGTGGTCTGGGCTCAGATCTCTCTCAGCGGTCTCCTTCTGTCTTATCCTCTTTCACAGATGCCCCATCATAACACAAGAGCTTCTGAAGACTGGAGGAGCTGGGCACTAACCAGGGGAAGTCTGGTAAATATTGCTGTGGGTCTTCCCTGTAACTGAACAGTGAATCTGAACTGGACTCTCTCACACCTTTAAGACCATATCGTCCCCTTCCTCCACCCTAATGTCCCCTCGGGAGCTGTGGTGCAAAGTTAAAGAGAAGACTTCAGAAGAAGGAACAAACCCTTGCCTGGGCCTGCAGTGCTGTGTACGGACACACGGGCTGTGTGGGCTCCAGTCTTGGATTCTTTCTGCTCCAAATGCTCGCACTCAGGTCATGCACAGGATTTCTGTGCCCACCAAATACAACCAACCACTACCGTGTGAATGCTCACAGCAGCACCTTGGCCTCCTGCGTACCTGGCAGTAAGGGATGGGCATCATACCGAAGAGCCAAGGGTAGCTCTGGAGAACGGCCAGGCACTCCCTGACTAGCTGTTAAACTAAACAGGCAAGGAGGGAGCCATCTCCTCAAGGCGTCTGTCACACACTGACTGCAGCCAGCGTGGAGCCCTCAGGCTGGCAATGGTGCGATCCAGCCATATGGGTCGTCCTGTGCTCAAAAAAGACCCAATAAAACACAGACGAGTGAGGGGGACCAGGCTGGGCAGCCTGGCTGTGGCCCAGCCATCTCTCTGCAGGAAGAAAGGCCAGCCACACCTGAGCGAGGTGTGCCTGTCCCCAAAGCCAGAGCCACCACAGCTCCTTCCCAAACAGCAATGGGTGAGAAACGAAATAAATATCCCTCTGAAACTAGGTTATTTCCCATGACATGCTATGATACAAGTTCTAAGTGCAGCCTCTGTGCTCTAGAACGGCGATGTCTTCTACAAGGCGAGGAGGGAAACACGCCCCCACACCCTGTCTTCCTCAGCCTACGCACACCAGTGTGACCAGTCAGCCCAGCAGGTTTCACTCGCTTGTGCAGGTCTTCAAGACACCGGGGCGGGTAGAAAGGGACAGACCACGTGGGAAGCGTGCAGCCTCTGGGCACGCACTTTGGAGTCGAACACTACAAGGAAATCCCTTTGCGGCTCCTGTGGGGTTATTGGGACTGGCTGACACTTCAGCCACCGTTCGGGGCCGCTGCCATCCAGACCGCATCAGCTGGTGGGACCAGGGCAGCTCACGCAACACAAATTCCACAGTCAAAAACCAATACAGGTAAGAAAACCAAACCCAGAGAGATCTTTCTGCTTCCTCCTGGACCAATGGCTGCCTTGGAAAACTGGACACCAGGATTGTCCTGATTACATCAGTTAGTATATTATAAACATTGTCCTGCTTTAAAGTGAAAATACTGTGTCTGGTCTTTTGGAGGTGCTAAAGCCAGATGGGGGATCGTTTTTCCTGACTGTGCACAGGAGCTCATACTGGCATGAAATGATCCTCTTCACCTCTTCTCTATCAGAGCTTCTCCTGGAAAAAGAGAGACCTTGTTAGGCAAAATGAAGGTAAGCACAGGGGTCTTTTTACAGAAGAGGAAACTGAGGGACAGTGTGGGATGCCACCAGGCCTGCCATGTCCCAACCCACTGCTCTGCCCAGTAAGCCACACTGCCTCTTCCTCAGGCTGGCCATCCTGCCTGTAAGGAAGTGAAGTCTGAGCCTACAGGTCCTGCCCTACATCACGAAAAGCATGGGAGACGAGGACAGCATGTCTCAAAAATGCCACCCATGTAAAGGCGACAGTAGAGATCTGAGACCAAGCAAGTTCTAGCTGGGGCTGCCAAGAGAAGAGCCATGCAGGCACTGACCCAGGAGACCGAGGGGAACTCCCTTCTCCCCCACTTCTCCCAGAGCAAGCACGCATCGCACCTCAGTGTGCATCTCACTGCCACCTTCCTGATGGCTTCAAGTAAACTTTTGTTAACTACTCTTTTCTTTTCAATTCCATGGGCTTCTCATTTTGATCTGTATCTCATCGCCCTGCTGAGTAGCAAATGGATCCAGATAGCTTCAAGGTCATGAAGCTAGTACGGTCCAATGAGGGGGATTTTTTTCTGGAGAACCTCTGTTTTTCTAGGACATTGATCAGGCCCCTAAACTCACTATCTAAGGTGTCAGGATGCAAGGGGAGCCCTGGAGGGGTTCAAGGCCAGGTTGGACGGGGCTTTGGGCAACCTGGGCTGGTGGGAGGTGTCCCTGCCCAGGGCAGGGGGGTGGAACTGGATGATCTTTAAGATCCCTTCCAACGCGAACCATTCTGTGATGCTAAATGGTACAGTGAGGTTCCCACTGTGCTGGGAACTGGAGCTGTGCAGAGCCCCTTGCTTTCGCTGTGGGAATGACAGGGTCAAGCTTTGCTGGCCGAACTGCCCCCATCCAAGAGCTGTCCCCAGCACAGCAGGCAAGAAACCACATGCAGTAGTCACTCTTTTAAACAACATTCTGCTTAAAGCTTACCTCTTGCTTGTGGGATTTATCCTGCTGGTGAATCCCGTTAGCAGACCCAGAATTTCCAACAGTCTGCAACAGAGAACAGGCGATACTGAAGAGGGACACAGAGCCTAGGGGTTTTGCCTGCAAGCGCTGAGATTTGGCAAGACTGCCATCTCCTTTCCTTAGCAGCCCACTCCACAGAAGGAAAGGAGAATGCAAAAATCCCACCCCACTTTTGGCAAGAAGCTTCCTGCCCTCTGCACCGTGGCCCAATCCCCACATCCCAGGTTGCATCCTTCCCAGCTACAAAACATCCCCCAAGTTCCTTACGGACACAGACCCGCCCTTCACTTCTGACTCGTGAATCCTGATAAACAAACCCTCAGCCAAGGGCAGCGTTAGCTGCAGAACACGGCACAGTGAACATCCCAGCAGTGAAAAGGACATTTGCCATTCCCCATTTCCCGTCTCTGGGGACAAGCCAGGACAGGCTGTTCTATCTTTAGAAAGCACAAGAACTTTGAAAAATTTATAATGTTTCTTTAGCAGGGATAATATGGAGCCCTTCAGCTTCAAAATGACAGTACAAGCGGCACAAACAAGAGAAGGAAGCTGCAGCCTGAAGTCACAGCATGCCAGATGTCAGTTGCTTGGGTCTTGGTAATCAGATTCACAGCTGTTGGTGAATTGCTGATGGCAGCAAAACCAGATATTATGGGGAGAAAAGACTGCAAGGTTTAAAGCCCATCACTAGAGGAGTCCCAGCTCCCCAGCTGCCATTCTCACTGTGACCATGAAGGTACACAATCAAACCCTATGGGACAGAGGTTGAGTTTGGGCAGAAAACACAGAGATTCAAACTGAGCTCTGCTTTGAGAGCCCAAGCTGTTTGCCAGGCAGCGAGTCCTACCTGGATGGATGGCCAGAATAGTGCCGCTGTAGTGACCCGGCTTTGGGTCTGCACCCACAGCCACAGGTGATTCAGACCTAACAACAAGGCAATATATCCTACCTGCAGCACACGCCATCTGTGCACCAAGCAGCTATCCGATACCACAAATTAGTTTAGAAATTTGGTCTCGGTACATCGCCATGATAATGAACACGAAGTGGTGTCATTCATTTGAAATTAAATAAAAAAGCTCCTGGAGCAATCACTGCAAATTCTCCAAAAAAATGCCCAAGTGCCAAATCCTTCTCATGTCCTGCAGAGCTGCAAGATCAGGGTCTCCCAAGACACAGAGAAGGTAAAGATCCTCTTCCTCTATTTCAGGACAGATACTTTGCAGCTTCAGGTGTGGAACCATCAAAGCAGCAATCACTCGACAATGAGATGAAGCCAGAGTGCCATTATGCTCCCCCAGCTCCTGCACCTCCTCGTCTAACAGCACGGCCAGCCGTGCACATCACGGGCTGCGGAGCGCGGTGGCTGACCAAGCCTGCGAAGGGAGCGCAGCAGCTTGCGGTAATTAGAGATTTCCTTCTGCAGCGTGCTGCGAAGCGAAGGCTTTGCAGACAAAGGGAGAGCGATGCCAAGGCAGACCCCTGGGCAACAGCTGCTGCTGTCAGAGAGGAGAGGGAGGTCAGAAGGCAGTGCAGAATGGGTTGCAGCAGAAATGCGGCTTCTGGGGAAGAACCATCAATTCCCTATTGCACCAACATCTCTTTAGGCCAACAACATCCTCAGGCTCAGCCTGAAAGCCCCTGGTTAACAACTCTCCTTCACAAGGGGAGGGGTGAACAGATATCATACCGAAACTAGGGAGCTTTGATCCAGAGTCCCTTGTAACCAGGCATGTTAAAAATCTGACATCAATAGAAGTTTGAAGCCTAGCTTCCCGCAATAATCCTCCGTCTGTCTCTTAGTACCACGGTTTGTAGTTGAAGGCATAATACTATCTTGTCGTATCTCTAAGATTTCTTAAGCGTGAAAGTATCAAAGTAATACCAGGGATAGATTAGCTGACCTCGTAAGGTCCATTCCAACTCTCTTTATGTAAGATTAGTTATTTTCTACAGTTGAGGAAGAAATAATTACCACCTGGAGACAGGAATGCAAAAGGGAAGATTTCCTGTTCTCAAGGGATTTAGTGTTAAAGCAAACAGAGAATAACTTTCCCCACCCTCCCATAGCTTACAGCAGATGAGGCTGTCAGGATGCTTTTTCATTTGACACGCAGCAATTACAGCAGAAGCTAAAGTCACTCTGGAGGTACCGACAGGATGACAGTACGTCTTGGACTGCCACAAACTTGTCATCACAACTACAGCTGTCCCGTCTGGTGCTGGCAGACGGCTGCTGCCGCTGCACTGCGGGATATGAAGAGGCTGTCTGCAACACGCAGATGCCCAGCTGAGCCAGCAGAGCTTTCAGGGCTGCAGTTTTTGCCATTCACCCTCCTCCTGACTGCCTCCCTGCAAGTACTACTGCACCGCAAACAGCCATTTGGTGTGTCTGCAAATGGTGCAGAAGAAAGTGTCATGGGAGGAGACGACTTGACACCCCCAGATTACCTACCACAACATATCTGCACCTGCATCAGGGAAAACAAGCTCTCTGCCCATTCTCCCGTGCGCAGGGGCTTGTTCTGTACTATCCTAAGGTATCTGCTTGAATGAGAATTGTAGCTCATTACTGCGATACTGAGACATTTTTCAGTTAAGAATTTAAATGAGCGAGTACACGAGAAGCAGGTGGCTCTGAAAGCCATGACCTGGTTGCAGACACAAGAGAAAATACAGCTATAAGAGTAAAAAAAGGACGTGAAGCACAAAGCTTGGCACAAGGGGCAGGTCGCTTCACGAAGAGGAATCAGTCAGGGCGGAGACACCACAGGTACGAGACAGAAACAGCCAAATGTGCAGAGTCAAGTTATTTGCAGCCTTCAACCTCACAAAGGCGGCTGCAACACAAACAGCGGAACCAGTTTTGCTTTTTTGAGAAGAAACAAGGAAAGATCTAAGGACGGTGGGAAGAGAAGATAGCAACTGGAACGGGAACATTCGTAGCCCATTAGCAAACCCAAATCAGATACAGAGATGTCTCCAGGAACCGGTTAGAGAAATGGAAAACATTTTCCCAGTCACCTCCAAAGCTTCTGCTCATGGACTGCAAGGAAATAAACCTCTCAAAGGACAGAGATGGCAGAAACCCTCAACTTTAATATTATACAGTTCCTGTAGGCAAGCGTATGCAGTCACACATCATTTCTCTGTTCTCTATTGTACATGTAGAGAACAGTTATTCTTGCTGCAGCCTTCCCCAAAACACCACATTTAGCACCAATCTTGCAGGGCACAAAAGGACCTGTAATTACCAACTAGCGAGGCTTTTCTTAGGTTTAACATACCTGTGTTCTTTCAGAGGAGAGCCTCATCGCTTCCATGAGCTTCTCCATCTGGTGGCCCTGCTCCAGCGCGTTGCGTAGCACATCCTCTGTGCTGACGAGTCGGTGCTGCAGCCGGATCACTTCCGACTCTGATGAGGGGTCGATGAGGGAGTATCGCCTCTGATCCGTTACAGATTTTTCCTTGTCCTTATATAGCAAAGAATGGGAAAATAGGAGCATGTTACATTAAAACCACTAATTACAGACACTAAGCAAAGTAGAAATCCACAGTAACTCATATAACCATCTTTTGATGTCAACAGTAGATGGGGTCAGAGCACAACTCTGAAGGAAACACTATCAAATGCAACCAGCAGCAGCTCTAATTTGCTCCCAGCCGAGTTCCAATAAATTATTCACATTTCAACCACTGGAGGACACTGAAGTACACAGGAATTAGAGCACATTGCCTATTCCTAGATCAGAGAATGTGTAAAACAATGTGGGGTAGCTGACCGACCTTCAGTTTCTCCTACAGGTTTTAGCCCTATTTAACCATGGATCTAAAACCAGTGGGAACAGGGAAATACTGGAGAAGGACAGATGGGACATTTTTGCTGCTTAATGAGGTGCTGCTAAGCCAGGCCACAGCTCACAGGCGCTGTCAAGGAAGTTCCCATCAGATGCTCAGTAGCACAAAAGAAAGCACGAAAACTCAGAGTAAGGGTGAAGGGGTAGAACCCCCCATGAGCAGCACAGAGCCCTCCAGCCCCCAGGCCAAGGCCAGGAGGGTTTTGATGCCCTCACCAGCACAACTAGTTTCTCTCGCAGCCCCTTGATGTCGTCTTTGAGCTTCTGTTCCTTCAGCCGCCACTCAGCTTTGTGCACCTCCCGGCTCAGGTCCCGCTCTGGCCCAGGGGAGTGCCGGTTCGCCTCCAGTAATAAGGCTCTCAGCTCATTCAGGCTCCTGGAAGAAGCAGCACGAAAAGGTGAAGACCTTTCCAGAGCCCCCACAGCACTGCAGTCCTGCCATGCTCCCTCCCACCTTTGTTACAGATCCAAAGAAAGGCCAGCGAGAAAACCTGACACAACTCCCACCACTTCAGGGGCTTCAGCTCTCCTGTCCTCCCCACTGCACCAGCTGTAAAGAGACTGGGACTTGGACTGGGCACCAGCTTAGCTGGCTCGTAGATGACTGCATTCAGCATCTACACGGGCACCCAGCTGTCTTGCAGCTCCTGGCAAGCAGTGAAAGGGCAGTCCCTTTGATAATTCACCGCCCCTAATTTTAACCCAATGCCCACACGGGCATCTCTAACAAACAGGAAAGCTGGGGCTGGACTTCAGCAATTTAACCTTCAGATTTCTTTTGGTGATAAATTACAGCACCCTGAACAAACATGGACACGCACACAGCCCCCTGTCTCCAGCTCCGTCCTTCAGACCTGCAGACTGACCTTTCCTTCTTGAGTAGCTCCTGGCTAATCAGGACCAGTTGTCCTGAAGCATCGTGTGTTTTCTTGGTCAAGGCTTCCAGTTCACCTTCCAGCCTCTTCTTTTCTTTTAACACCGAATCGGCCTTCTTTTCTGCTGTCTTGCATTTATTTTCCAAAGCTAGGAGAAGCAGAGGATACAGGGGGAAGGAAGGTCACTTAGTCCTTTGCTTACATTCCTGCTTTTTGACTTTTCCCAATTCCCACTCCTAACAGCACAGGTCTGATTAGCTCTGGATCTAGCTCTGTTTAAGGGAAGATCTTGGAAACAACACACCCAGTTCTATTTATTTCTGCTTCTTTCAGCTTTTGACATGGCAATGAGCCCAAAACCCCCTTTTCTCACAGGATACAAATACCTTCTGCAGGGTTCGTATTCACCTCCCAAAGAGAGACCAGAACTCCTGAACAAATTTTCACCAACAATGTCCACTGACAGGCAGTGCCGTGTTTTATCACAGAATCACAGAATGTGTTGGGTTGGAAGGGACCTCTAAAGGCCATCTAGTCCAACCCCCCTGCAGTGAGCAGGGACATCTTTAACTAGATCAGGTTGCTCAGAGCCTCATCCAGCCTGGCCTTGAATGTCTCCAGGGATGGGGCCTCCACCCCCTCTCTGGGCAACCTGGGCCAGTGTCTCACCACCCTCAGTGTAAAGAACTTCTTCCTAATGTCTAATCTAAACCTGCCCTGCTCTAGTTTAAAGCCATTGTCCCTCGTCCTGTCGCCACCTGCCCCTTGCAGCACCCGGGCCCTTGCTTAACACCAGTACAGAGGAGCAGCAGGGAAACACCTAGTTCCCACCAGCACTGGATTAGGGAGACTTACCACTTACTTGGGCCCTTAGAGTTTCAGTCTGGGACACCAGCGATGACACCTCTTTGTCTCTTTTACTCAGCTTGTCTTGGAGGTCTGTGGGAGAACGAAAAGACAAGACAAAGATTAGAAGCTTGGAAAATGCTTTGTGCAAATCAGGAAGGTACTGAGTGTACAGCATGGGTCAGGGTGTGACAGGGACACGGTTGTGGTACCCTCTGTCGGCAGCAGGAGACAGAAACGGTGTTTCTCACTGCATCTCACCACCATCCAGATATTAGGAGGCAGGATACATAGCTGGGAAGCCATATCACACAGATTTAAGAAAGCAACCACAAGCGGAGGAGAAAAAAAAAAAAGGAATAAAACATTAATAAAAACCACAGAAAGGAACTTTCAGCACATTTCGTTGTGTTACCTCCTACACTGGAAGGCAGAAACAGTTTTAAAAGACATGTTTTCTGGAAAGGATGCATCTCCACACTTAAGAGAGGTAGATCTGAAGTGCGATGCTTTTGTGGCTCAAGCCTGAACTGGTTGTTTTTAGTACATCTTATATATGGCTTATCCTGTGTGGAAACGCGCACATGGGCTGAGTAGCCTTTTAAGAGCAGTGGCTGCTGGACCTAGTTATGTGATGCACTCCCAGGGCAGGAATTACCTGTCAATCAGCATACGATTTGGCATAGCATACATACATATATATATATATAATCCTGTACCTGCAAAGACAGCGATGAGTCTGATGACAGTGCCTAGCTAGCGTTCAGGGCAGGTGGGAATAGGACAAAACACCTCTGTCTGAACGCACAAACAGCTGGAGGAACACAAACTAAACTAAGGTTCTATTAAGCAAAGTTCAAGGCTGCAAAATCCCCCATAACCTCCGTTTAGATGTCTACATCCTCAGCAGGACTTTAACAAGGGCTTTGCAGAGAACAGAGTCCTTAGAGGTGAGTGAGATAAAGCTATGATACCATGAGCCAAATGCCATTTGAAGTGAGACAAGCTGGTTCTTTAGAGTTCACCTTTGTGATCTACACTGACGGGACTTTTCTAATAGAAGAAAAATAACCTTAAGGAAGAATGAAGAAAAATCAGTCTTGTGGGAACAAGCAAGGGAAGACACAATCTGGAAGCACCTTACGTGTCTTGGAACAGTCCTGAATCCTTCCCAGACACCCAAAAGCATGTGCCACGTGCAGCGATGTGGTAGGACATCGCTCCCAACAGAGGCCATGTGGGCCATCCAGCTCCAATCTTGCCCGTCCTGCTGTTGCTCAGATGCGGGGTTACAGCTTCCCCTCTTTGTGAGGAGGCTGAGTACAATCCAGTTTCCAAGCTACATTATACAAATTTTCTGAGTGCATAAATTCTGCATTTTGTTAAAAGGACACATTTGATTTATAGTAAGCTTAATACAGAAAGTAACCCCCATTATCTTAAGCCAATCACATTAATGTCTACCATTAGCAATCGCCTCCTAGCAATGAATTACATTTAGTGTCTGCATTTCACCTGCTGTAAAATCAGTGATGGGATGGAAGCACGCCCGTTTCCCCAGATCTGTCTCCAGCCTGCACCATCTGCATGGCAAGTGCGTAACACAAGAGTGAGAACACCCACCCCTGCATTTGCTCAGCTAGGTTAGAGAAAGAAAAAGCAGCCAGACAACAAACGCCATCCAGCAAAATCAGAGAGATGAAACAGCTTCCTAAGCCCCTTCCACACAGCCATCCCTGCAAGAGCAGAAAGTCAGAGAAAAGGAACACACGTGAGTCACTAGAACAGGGTGCTCCAAGACAAAACGATAAAATTTCATACCTTCCATAGTCTGCTTCATCTTTATCTTTTCTTCTGAAATATCATTAGTTTCAATCATCTGAAATAAACGTAATATATGAGATGTAAAACAGCCCTTTATCTAAAGAGGAAAGCAAAGTTAACAACCAAAGCCCCATCCAAAGCAGAAGGGTATCCGGTACCCAAGTTAGGATGTTTTACATCCTTCCTGAGAGGGCAACACAGGCTTTTGAGGAGTCAGTTCTATAGTCGGGTACTACTGAAGGCTAACGGGTACCATCTGGGAGTGTCTACACACAACGGGCAGCTGAGCACAATGGCGAGAGTCACCCGTGAGGGAAAAGACGCCAGGCTTTCCCTGAAAGCTCTGGTTCCAGCTGTCTCACGCCCAGCGTTTGTGCAGGGTGATGGAAGAGCTGCTGCTCTCCTTCGGACCAGCCTCCTGTGGTCAACCATGGCAAACATTCAGGTGCAAATGCCCTTTAGCATTCAACTTGAGACCTAGACGACAACAAGTTCCTCAACTTGTGAAGAATCTAACTGTGCCCAAATTTACAAAAACAGTAATAACACATTGATAAAATAATAATTATTAAAGAATACATTAGTTAAAAAATATTAAAAAGCAAATGTTGGTCTACATAGAGGATTCTGCCTTTTCCCCATCCTCTTTTGTCTATATTGCAACAAAGAGCGTAAAGCCAGCAACCACAGAGCTCGTGGCCAAGCCTTCCACTGCAGAAACCACTATTCAGCCCTTCAAGCCTCTTCACCTCCAGCAGCCTTTGGTGGGCTGCTGTGGGCACCACCACTGAAAGCCCCGAAGTCAGTCCCTGAGAGCTTGAGTGGGCTGCAGGATGCTGCTGAGAGAAGCAGGAGCACACCCAAAGGGGAAATACGCTGCCTGATGTACTTTTGCTACAGAAAAACTATGTAACTGCTCTTCGGAAGCACAGCTGGGGTTCTCCCTTGAAGGTCTAGGAAAGATAGCACCATTTGTAGTCACGAGGTATCTGTTTGCTTAAGATATTTGGATAGTTAATACTGCAGCCACATTAAATCAGCTAAGACATTTTAAAATAGAATTTGTCCTACGACACTCAGAGGTTTTCCCCCATGCATTTCTTCCCACATTTTCCTGATTTTAATCAATACATAGTTAAATTAATTATTTCAAGACTCCCTGGTTCTAATCCAATATCAACGTCCCCCAGAGCCCTCACTTAAAGGGCTCTGGAACAACCCTCCAGCTTCTTCCACATTCATTCCTGTTTGAATATTGGCTATAGCATGTGACATGTTGTAATAACAACCCCCTTCTCCCAGGGCCCCGGCTGTACTTATTGTTCACGACTGTCTTTACTAGATGAAACATGTTGAGCAGCTCTTGAAACACCATTAATGCCCTAGATTCCTTCTTGAGCTTTCGCCTCTCCTGCCCAGTTGAGCGGGCCTTTTCGCAGGCATGAAGCTCTGACTTGGCCAACGGTAATTCATGGGCTTGAGTTCGCTGCCTAGAGGTGCAATGGGTTTCACCCCGATTTCCATGGGGCTGTTCACATTGACAAATTAAACATAGGCATTGTATTCACTTCACTGGCACCTCAGTCCGGAACAGGGATTACATCGTCAGTGACAGATTTCAAATGAGTATTCTTAAAACGTGCATATTTCATGGCTTATTTTTATTTTCTGCACCCCCGTGGGGACAAGTTGTAAGTTGGCTTTTTGCTCATTTCTCATGGAAAATCCAAACACAAATAGGGGTCCAGCCTAGAGCCACAAGTAGCAATCTCCACCCCCACCCTAGTGCAAACGCCGTGTGCCACACCATGAAGGCAGGATGGCATTCTGTCACAAGTAGTCAAAAAAATGAAGATTATGTAAAAAGACACGAAGGCCACAGAAAATTGACCTCTTCGTATTACTGCTGTTTTTATTCTAGCCTTCCCTGGGAGGCTCAAGCCTCGTATTCAATCAGGCATTTTATTTGCCCAGCCTGGTGCCATCCTGACTGTTGAAAGCAGCTCTTCCACTCCAATCCTCAAAGTCATCATTTCCCTGTGTCTCTTGTATACGCTGTGAAGCCTCCCCACTGCCTCTGCCGCACTGCTGACCCACACCCCCACACCTCCCGCTCAGTTCCATCAGCTCAGCCCCCGAACTGAGGCTCTCAAACCATGCTCCACATGCTCTGTCTCAGCATGGGCAATGACTCCTCTTCCACCCTGTCCCTCCGTCTAACCCCAAAGGGCCTCACTCAGTAATACCCTACGGCTGTTGCAGCTCCTTGGAGGACAACAGCTGTATTGGAGAAATGATGCTTTTCCAGCTAAGAACGTTCTGCTTGCTCAGGATGAGAGCCCACCCTGACAAACCGCGACAGCCCTATTCTGCTGCCACAGCACTCATGTGCCTTCAAGCCCAGATGTAGCCCACTTGCTTTTCTTGACTCTTATTTCCTCTAATTGTGCCACTGTAGTGGCTTTCAAGGGTGGGAAGACGCCTTCAGCATGGAGATGCAGTGTCGGAAAAGCACTATCAATGGAAGGTAAAAACATCCAGATACTTTGAGGCATAAAAGCCTCAGAAAACTGCACAAGGCAGCAGCTGAGGGCTATTCCTAGGAAAGGTAATTAACAGTGATGATAAACAAGCAAAACGACCCAGAAGTCATACATTTGCATGCTGAGAAGGATGCAGGGCCTCCATGGACTGTAGCTTGTTCTCTAAGACAAGCACTTTTTCCTGCAATCTGTGGATCTCCTGTTTGCTCTGGGCTTCTGTTTTCTGTAACGTTTCATAGTCCAACATCTTCTTCTCAGCCAAGGAAATCTGCTCTTTCAAGAAAGCTATCGCCTGTGTCTGATCTGTATATTCACTGTGAAGTTTCTCCAGTTCATGCACCCTCAGCTCAGCATCTCGACACTTGTCCTTCACATCTTGGAGCTCAAGAAGGTGCTGATTGCTTTTGGTTTCCAGTTGCATTTTCCAATTGCTGTTGCTTTTTTCTACTTCATCCACAGCCTCCTGCAACTTCAGTTTGAGACTCTCTTTCTCCTTTATATGAACAGCTGTCTCAATGTCATGCTTGGCTTTCAGGTTCTCCAACTCAAGCTGGTGCTCCATCTTTATACTCTCCACCACCGCCTTCAGTTCCACGATCTCCTTGTGCTGGGTGTCGGGGCCTGTATTTAACGTGGCTTTCAGATCCTCCAGAGACTTCTGATGGTCAGAAGCTAATGTGTCCAACTTGGACTTCCAGTTGTCCATGAGCCCCATGTTCTCATTAGTGGCTTGCTGAACTTTATGCTTTAGGTCAACAATTTCCTGTGAGTACTTCTCATTGACAGATTTCAGCTTCTCCATCTCCTGCTGGTACTTCTTTAATGTCTTCTCGTACTTCTCCTTTAGCTGGCTGCTCTCCTTCTGATGCTCCTTGTTGGCAGACAGCAGTTGATCTCGTAGACGAAGGGCCTCTGACTGCAAGCCGAGGTTGTGCTCGGGGGTCTCTGCTTGGTGAGAGCTCCGGAGGCACTGCCGAAGCTCATCCACCTCGCTGCGCGTGAGGCTTAGCTCCTCCTCCAGCTGCAGGATTCTGGACTTCTCTGCTACCGTGGTTAACTGCAACACGACAGAGAAGACAAAGTCAGTCCCCACCTCTCATCGCTGCATCCTGCCTTTTAGCACGTGCGCTCCAGTGGACGTAAATCCAAAGTACATTAGTCAAAGTTCAAATAAACAGGAAAAGAATACCCAGCACCCTCCAATCTGAGTACAGTTTTGCACCAGGGTAACCATCACCAGTAACTCTAACAGTTATTACGTCTTTGTGCCAATTGCAATTGTTTTTTCTAATACGAACCTCTCGTTTTCCACAGGGAAACACACATCTTCGAAACAACCCTCAAAATTCGCTGGAGAGCAACAGTAGTTTATGAAAAATAATGTCCTGAAAGGGCATTATATTTCCAGACTAGGCATCTTGCCAGGTGATGCACAGAGGAAATGTGACTGCACATGCAGGAATGTCACAGGCATTGAAACCAGCATTAAGCATATCATGTTTCCTTTATTGCTCAGCAATCCTCTGCCTACAGACCTCTCCTCTGCATGGCAATTTCTTTACCCTGGTGTAAAAAGGAAAAGGGATTTTTACACATGAGTACCTGTTAGAGTTTATTAGCAAAGTAAAAATAACGTAGAAGGCTAGAGGATGCAAAGCAATAAATCTGGCCATGGTTAACGTTGAGCATAAGGGCCATGGATCGATGTCTTACGATCTGAATGTAACCTGACAGGGCTGAACTACCGGCTAGTCACAGGGAGTTGGGGGGCCTGCAGCTACGGATGGGGAAGAGGAGATTTGACTAGATGAAATATTAGGAAAAGGCAGAAGAAACAAGGAAACAAGCCCAAACACAAGCGATCGATTCCATTTCATTTCAATTGCCATTCCCCCCACTAACCATCAGCCCTGGAGGCTGGGTGGTTTTTATTTTAGGCGGGCAAGGAGGCATTCAAAGTGTTTAGCCCTTTTGGAGAACCTCCCGTTTGTGTTTTCTACAGCTCCAGCAAATCCACTGGTGAGGAGACAGCTCACTGTAGGCCAGTTTGATGCTTCCCACACCACACCAGCATGAAAAAGCCCTTTCCGCATCTGACTGCTTTTGGGTTTGGGCGCATTGTTCATCTGGGCAACCTGTGCTGCTGCAGGCCCGGCCAAGGGTCAGAGCTGGTCCACCTGCACTCACCAGTATCGTCCACTTCAGAGGCAGCTCCCACAGCTGGAGGGAGGACAAAGGGAATGCTGATTGCAATGCTATTTCCCATTACAGCCTGGGGGAGCCTCGAGGCAGAATGAATTGTGCAGCAGGGTGCAGGTATTATTTGGGCATGTGAATTGAAAGATGAGTTGTGAAGAGCTCATGTGTCAAATGGTGGCATGGGGCAGAGAAGCAAACTCAATCTGAGGAACAAGTCCCCACACAAGAAGCAAAGCTAAAAATTATGTTGTACTACCATTTCCAGGAGGGAGAGCAAAGGAAAAACCAACCAAAAAAAAATAAATCAGGGAAGCCTAAATCCAAGCCGAAAACCAATCAACCCCACAAACCAAATTAAAAAAGAAACCCAAAGCAAGGCGTCATGAGCATCAACGCAGGGGGCAAGCGCGCTGTTCTGCAGGCAGGGCAAGAGGGGGTCGATTACCCTGGTGTCCTCTAATTCTCTGAGGAGTTTTTCAGCCTGTGCCTTCTCAAACAGCAGGCTCTGCTCGAGCTCCCGTATTCGGGCATGCTCCAACTGCGTCTGAGTCTGGTCACACATAGGGAAAAAAGAAGAACAGTGGAGATGGGAAAAGGGGAAGGGGGAGAGAGAGATAAAGGAAAGAGGGAAAAGAGAGGGAAAGAGAAGGCTGCAACATCATCTTCAGTGTACAAGACAAGGAAAGGCAGTTCACAACAGGAGGAGAAAAAAGATCCAAACAAGCAGGAAAAAATCCAACCAAACAGAAAACAGTCACTACGGGATTTTACATGGTACTCGGAGTGGCTATTCACAAGAGAATGGAATCTGTGATGGGAAAACATCCCTCTGCATTAGTGTTTTCCTGCATCAAGACTATACTGAAGACACTTCCTGAAAAGCAACGCTCCCACCGCTGCAGACCACCAGTACAAGACCTTTGCATCACATTAGAGAGTGCAAAGACCTTGCAATGATTCTCCGTGTCTGTCCTTTAGAGGAATCACAAGGCAAACTGAAAAGAGTTGGAAGTTCCCGTCCTCTTTTGCTCCAGAGACAGCTTGAACCCTGCACTAGGTGGGGAAAAAAAAGCAGGTCATACTGTACACAGCATGTTGCTAAAACCAAAAATACACTGCACTGAAAGCAAATCCAGGAAATTTAGATACCTAACTGTTATATAAATCAGTGCTTTCGGTTTGAATAGGGCTGCTATGAATTTCAAAGTGATTTTTGCATGCTAAGACTCTAACAGCCTCGTACCTAAACCAGAACTATATTTTTGTCTGTTTTGGTCTTGCTTTTTGGTTTTTGAAACGGATGGGTAAATTAAGCACAAGAAGTTTGTGTAACCTGCCAAATCCAGGAGCACCAACTCAGGGCACGGCTTCGGTGCCCTTCACTTTTAAAGCAGAAGTACCATACAGCTGCACTTAGCGCAAACCTCAGGACTTTATAACGACCACTGTAATATCATGTAAAATTTCCCACAAATAAAAGAGGAGAGGAGACATGGGAGAATGCATGCAGACTCTGGCCTTCACATTTTTTTAGCTTACGAAATCAACATTTTCCTTTGAATTAAACTGGACCTACCAAAAACCAAACAAACCTTATCAGAACTTTTTTTTTTTTTTTTTTTTAAAACACCCCCATTTTCTGCCCTTCGTTTTACATATAATTATTTGCTTCCCCCTCTTTCTATTGGAACCAGTTTTAGGTATTTTCTGCCCTTTCCTACAATAAAGCAAGCTTTGATTAGTTGTGTACAAACAATGGAAACTGAATTTTGTAAAAAGCCATGTTTTCTCTTATGGCTTGAAAGTTATCATTATATATAAAATTATATATCTATTCATAGATGGTCAAGATCTCAACTGCCAGTGTATTCACACTACTCCATTATTTTATGTGGTCTGTTTGACCCCTGAAGGAGGAAAAAAAGGTGTGGTCTCAATAACCCAAACATTATCAAACCCCCCAAATAGTATCATTGAAGTGCAAAAGTGGGCATCCTAATAAGAAAAATAAAGAAATTTGATTTTGCACTGAGTGGCTTCTCCCACTCTCTGCAAAGCTCAAGGATGCACATCTCAAGATGGAGCTCCAGACTTGATTCGATTTAAGGGGATAATTATTCCATTGATACCAATGATTTTTCCTCAATTTACACTAGCTCAAAAACCCCAAGTGAAACTTCAGCAACAAAAACTTTTGAAGTTACCTTAACTGGTGGCAGCGTGTCAGATATCGGCTACCTGAAGATGCTGACCTATTACAAAACTAATCTCTGAATTTCTCAAAGAAACTCCCTCAAGACTCCTGAGGCTGACGCTCAGGTTCCCAGCCAAGCTCGCTCAGTATCTACCAATCCTCCTTTTTTCCAAGTCTGGAAAAACACATGAAAATAGAGGAGAAAAACTAACCAGGGAAGAAAGCTAGATCAACTGTTTTACAGTCCTTAAACGTAGCTTCACTGAAGATTTGCATCAATTTTTATTTTATGCAAATTGGTTTGCTTAGCCAGTGTGACTCAGAGCCTCAAATCCAAAGTTCTCCTGCACTTTGAGGAAGTTCAGATCTGAATTTTAGACTTACTTCTTGCTATTAGCCTTAAATTACTATTCACAAATTACAAACTGACTTCCCGCTGGTGTTCAAGGTATGAGGCAGGTTCCAGGAGATGAGCATGAGATAGTTCCTTGAAGAGGGTAATATTTCCTACAACACCACAGTCTGCCACCATTAAAAGCCTTGCTTAAAAGGTTTTGTTTTCCTGCAATTATTTTTTGCCTTCCAAAGCACTACAGCACCAGCATTGCCCACCAGGATCAAAAATGGGTTAAATTCACAACTACATTTCAAGGCTAAATCCACAGTTCCTCCTTCTTTATCAGAGGTCCAAAAACTGGACCCACATCTCCAGGCTTCAGACACATTGATTTCTTTGACCAAAGAGCTTCTAGTTATGCCACCTGACACACTCAACACCCAAGAGTCCCAGCTTTGTTCAAAAACTACATGATATTATGAGAAATACCATGGGATTTAGCCTAGCCTTCAGCAGAAACCCCAGATCCAGGGACCACAGAGGAGATAATCTTTTCTTACCATCGTGACTGTTACTGGCTGTTAAGTGCAAGATGAACGTCCTTCTCTGAGCACTCAGGAGAAGGCTGTTGACCAGAGGAGGGGAGACAGCTGTCACTGGGTTTTGCTTTTGGCATTTGGGTGGTTAGTTGAGCTCTAGCTGGGGACGCCAAGGGCTGTGCTAGCAGCCACTGGTTGACCTCGTTGTGATTTTACATGAAGAATATCCGGGACAACCACTTCCCAGGAAACATACTGCAACACAAAGAAGCACTTATCCCCCTGATTTCCAATGAGAGATTTTTTTCTTTAAGTGAGTTACTTGCTTCTGGAAATCTTAACTGTCTCCCCCACAAAGCAGGAAGGTGAGAATTAACTCCAGTGGGTCAATCATTCAGTCTGAGCATCCAAATTAGACAGGACAGAATGTAAAAACTGACCGCAGCAAAGCCCCCTGATCATGTCTGTGCTGTCACTGGTGTTGGACCCGCAGGAGAACATCCCAGTTCTCTGGATCGCAGGAAACCAAGCTGCTCCATGACTCTTTCCTAAGATTTGTTCTTCTGTACAGACAAACATGGAAGTGGGGACAGGCCCCTGGCAGCCTGCAAGGAGCTTGGCTACATCCCCATTGCAAAGCAACTCCTTCCCAGCCCAAACGAAGGTGAGATCTATCCTCGGTTTGGGACCTGCAGTCATAGGAGCACTTATGTCACAGCAACTCACCGTCTTCTTAAAACATCGAGGCTTTTTTTTTTAAAAATATATTTAGATATACCTGCTAACTAACCCTGGTCCCATTGCCATTACTCCATGGCCAGGCTTAAACACTTAGGCAGGGGCAATCCACTGCTCTCAAAGGGAGTGATGGAGCAATCACCCTTCTCTAAAGCACTGGGGAAACCTATCATCTAAGCTGAGGAATCAACAGAAACCTGATTTTGCACCCACACACTAGGCAGAAACTGCTATCTTTTAGCAAAGGTCTGCTATCAGCGCATTGCTGATTTATACCCTGTCAAACACATAACTCTGCTTCAGCTTCTGGATAAAGAGGGGAGGTTTATGCCAAGAAGGTCAAAGCCATAGCAACATACTCCGTTGCCTAGTTTTCCCATTTTCCTGGGCTTTTCTTGATATGACCCACAGCGAAGCACAGGAGCAGGTCCCTTGACGTTTCTGGCTGTTACTAACCTCGCACTCTAGCTAAAGATAAGGGAAACTCCCAATTTACACACGTAGAGCAGAGCCTTGCATTCACAGAAATATTTTCTTTTCCTTTTTCCCCCCAGAGAAAAGCCTCCCACTCAAGTGCAAGCTCCCATCACCGCTTCCAGTGCGCACAATATTCACTGCAACAGCCCTTCCCAATGAAAGGGTATCCCAGTGTCAAACCCCGCGCTGGTGGGCAGAGGACTCCAGACGAGGATACCGCAGGTCAAACAGTACCCAGCATTTCAGCTGGAACAGAACAGCATCTGACTGGGAGACTGTGCGTGCCAATAAACTGCTAATAACAGGACACTGCAGGGACAGCGACTGAGCAGTCAAATAATTTCTACAGTGGAAAAACATATGTTGAAAAGCACTTAGGTACAGACAGATTTTAACACGGCTTGGCAACTAATGGTGACTTTTAAAGCCAGGCTGGCTGCGTGTGATTAATTCTAGGCAGCTCCTAGCATTATTAGTCACTGGGCAACATACCAAAGAATAATGTTCATGGCTTATACCACGGTGTTCACTGCAGGTCCGAAACCATAATATAGAGACAGTATTGTTTAGAGTTGAGCAAAAGGTGGCAGAAATCACTCAAGTGAGGCCCCACAAGCAATTTCAGGTTTTGACCCCACATTTTGGTAAGAGTGCTAGAATTACCTCCAGATCCCCCTTCGTGATGGATTCTTCCTCCACACGGAACTGCAAATCCTCCACTTTCCTGGGGAGGGGAAGAGAGACAAATAGCAATCAGTAACACTCAGATCAGCATCCCATTCCTAAGCAGCCATTGCACATGGGCCTCCCCTGCACAACCAAAGCCTGAGAGGAGACAAATACAGTCAACATTTGTATACAAAGAGCTCAGCAGAAGCTAAACAGCAAGAATGACGGAATGGTTTGGGTTGGAAGGGAGCTTAAAGCCCAGCCAGTGCCACCCACCAGCCCAGGTTGCTCCAAGCCCCGTCCAACCTGTCCTTGAACCCCTCCAGGGATGGGGCAGCCACAGCTTCTCTGGGCAACCTGGGCCAGGGGCTCACCGCCCTCACAGCAAAGAATTTATTCCCCATCTCTCATCTCAATCTCAACTCTTTCAGTTTAAAACTGTTCCCCCTCATCCTATTACTCCACTCCCTGATCAAGAGTCCCTCCCCAAATTGTCTTGCTCCCCAGGGAGCAAAGTCCACGCTCGCAGACATGCTGCTTCTGCTGCACCACCTCTCAGCAAGCACAACTGCTCTTCACCCACACTGGGATCCTGAAAACATGAAAGACACAACTGGGTTTCGCTGGTTTTCCTGTTCTGTTATCCTGCAGCTGAGCACTGGGCAATTCTTGTGCCAAGCACACAGGGTCCATACAAATATTCCATGGGAATCGGAGCCTCTGCCTTCTTGGCAGAGGGTGGGAAATGCTTAATGGTTCCACAACGTGGAAATGGTGAGCTACCCTGGCAGAAAAGCCTTCACCAGAGATTGTACAGGCCAGTCATGCATAAATGCACATAAAACCACACACAAAAACGCAGACATGCCTAGGACTCTCTTTTGCAAAGTCTGAAGAGAAAAATCCAGTAATGATAACAAAATAATTCAATCTTCTGCTAAACTCACTCCTCTTTGTTCTCTTTACTGATTTAAAAATAAGGCAATAATGAGGATGTTGAGCTGGTCGCCAGATGTAAGGACTCTGATTCCATTACAGATAAAAATAGCTGTGAGTGTACATATCTAACTTCATAAACAAGCTTCCTTGTCTAAACCTCCTCTAATTAGAGGAGGCATCTGTTGATATTTAGGAAAGAGCTCAGCTGTCTTGGGTTAAAGGGCCTCCTGGAGCTGGGAAAGTGAGCTGCCTACCAGGGGAACGGAGAGACTTGCACGTGGGTCGGGGCAATCTCCTCAGGAGGGGCATCGTTCAATTGAAATCAATGCTGGTTTTGGTTACTGAATACACAGAAATGTCTTTCTATTCCCACCGAAAAATTTAATTACATATATGGAGCAACTGGACTCCAAGAATGACAAGTAGATCTTCACTCTTATCCAGAGAGGAAGCGTATGCAGCTTCATACGTACATGGATGGGGCCTCTGGGATGGGGGGAGATGATGAATCACACTACGGTAAGGCTGTACTCCAGCTTGACTTCCCTTCCTCAGAAGGAAGGTCCTTAAGATCAGCACATCACAAATAGAGGGGAAAGAAGTGGTTTTTAGCAAAGCCAGGTTGTAGAGAAAGGTCAGGGCTCTGGGATGGCCCAGCCCGCACAGTTCTGTTTATTATCCAGTACTGTTATTTTAATACTGCATCCTTAGCCAAGAACACCTGAAGGCAAGGCTTTGTCACTGTCCACACCCTTGCCATGAGTTAAATCCACTTTTACTGAGTAGTTCCATTTTACACAGTGGCACAGCTGAGTTTGGTCAGGGTATCAAATCTCAGAGTAACTGATGTTACTGGAGCCCTTCGTTCCTTCAGGCAAATAATGCTGCTTCTCCCTGCTTTGTGCCGGGAATCAGGCAGAGAAGACGGCTGAAAGCCCTCCCTAACTTCACTGCCCAGATGGAGACCAAGGCTATTTGGCCTTCTACTGGCAGTGGCAGATCAACTGTTGGCCACCATTGTATCGTCAATGCAACATTTGCCATGGTCAAATGCTGTTGGACCTGCAAATAGCCTGTCAAATATTTATCAGGGTCATCACAGAAGTGCCAGAACTTATAGCCTTGATCAGGAATGGAAGCTGATGGTGGTTTTGTTGTTTTTTGATGGTGGTGATTTTTTTTTTTTTTCTTCCTTAAAGAGTGCTACATGCATTTGGCAGGAAAGCACATCAAATCATGAAACTCCTTTTGCCAACAAAACAGAGCTGCCCCTAGCCCAAGTGGGACCTGCCCTGGCTGGGTGTTTGTCTTCTGCCTTCCAATTGCATTGCAACAGCTGGGCAGGATCAACTGAGCATATTCAAAAAACCCGAGACTACTCACGTCACAAAAATTATCTCACTGCAACGCCACCAAATGCTACAGCATCGAGTTTCTTCTAAGAGCCACACAGGAACACACAAGACTAACTGGAAATACTTCACTGCTCGGTTGTGATTAGCAGCAGTTCGTCAGCAAACAGGGCCAGTCACAGTACTGGATGCCCAACCCTAGACAAGAGTCACATCAGACACGTAACTGCAGCAAAATTGTTCTAAACTTCCCGTTACCTGAAGCAGCACACCCCTTCCCCACTTGCAGACAGACCACGGTGGCCAGGAGAGCGAGACACAGAATATTTGAAGAACTGGAAGACATCCAAAGATGACTTTCCCAGTCACTTCTCCTTAGAGCCAATGAACAACATTCTTGGGTAAGAGCCTCATCTCCCCCATGACTTCATCTCCTCCATACCCATCCACTCCTGCTTTACCTCTTCTCTTCTTCCAGCTGGTTCAACAGCTCAATCTTCTCCTTCTGCATCCCATCCACCAGGGCTCGTGCTCGCTGGAGGTTTCCTTCTGCCTCTGTGACGTACTGCAATATAAAAAGAGCGCGAGCCACAAAAGTTAACAATGTTTGAAGTACAGAGTTGTTTAAAAAAAGGATCAGAACAAGGGAACAGAAGGTTTTGATGATCTGTTTCAGAGGATGCTATGGGAAAAAGGTAGATTTTCCAAAGAGCCCAATATATAGGTATCAAAAAGAAAAAAAATTACTCAGTCTCCAGCAGATTAAAATTTGATCCATGCTTTAGTGCCTCTCTGACATGAACCCTTTGGAGAACCCAGGTCTGATTAAGAGTTAAGAACTTGAAGCCTGAACGGTTTTGAAAATCTGGTATGAGGTTACCAGGCACAATTCAGCCCGGGGGGGCATGAAGCACAAGAGATATTTCAGACTTGCATTAATTCATTTGCTACTGGTAGTTACTGGGAAATACCATACACGAGGAAGATGTCAGCTTGCAGCTGATTTGCCAATTTCTCCTGCATTTCTGACAGGCAGGTGTGACCCACCACACAAAGATATACAGTGCCACCCCTGCTCCCTAGTAGCTGACTGGGGCTTATAAACATGAACAAGGAATTTAGGGCAAGAATAGTCATTGAAAAGCCACATACTGATGAATAGCAAACACATATCTCCTTCCTTTAAACATCCAAGTGCATAAAATATCATTTGCATAAATGCTTGTGCAAAAAAACCCTCATGTGATCAGCCTGTTTTCCTTACAGATCTGACTGTGTTAATGTGATCAAAAAACCCTCTCTGGCAGGAAAGCAGTGACACATGAACTGAGCCGATGTTCTCAGCAGTGTCCCATAGCATCAGAAAAACCCACTGCAATGCAGTCACAGCCACGGCCAGACTGGGCGGCCAAGGGGAACAAGTTTGCCCTCCACTTGCATTTCAGCATTCAAATGTATTGATCCACCAGACACAAACTATCTGCTGTCCTTTTTTAGCACAGCACTTTTTAAGCTCCTGGCTTGGGGCAGAGCGAGCACACGTTCCACTAGCAGGAGCAGGGAAAGAGACTCAGCTTAAACCCACCACGCAGGAAGCCATCTCCACATGAAAGACAGGAATTCAGAACCCAGGTTTCACATCAGGAAGCTAAACACAGGTAACGTTATTATGATCTGAAACTTTCAGAGGATGACAGATATTTGCGTGCTGGCGATAAAGCCACATCACCTCTTACCTGCTCGTGTTGGGCCTTCATGATGGCAATCTCTTTCTCCACCTCACAGATGTGGCTGGTGGCTTTGGCAACCTCAGCCCTCTCCAGGTCACGCTCTGCCAGTAGCTGTTCAATGTGCTGCTGCTTCTCCTTCAGTGCCTCCTGGAGAGCAGTGGTGCCAGAGATTTTTCGGGCATATCGAGAAGAGGTCTCTGTCAGCTGGAAAAAGAGTCAAAGAGAGACAGGGGTAAAGCTGTGTCCTTGCCAGTCCAGAGCAGCTTAACGTCCCCTGTAAAATCCAGACAGAATGCAGCTCACCTACTGATCCTAGAATGGTTACAGCTAGAAGGGACCTTAAAGCTCACCCAGTGCCACCCCCTGCCCTGGGCAGGGACACCTCCCACCAGCCCAGGTTGCTCCAAGCCCCGTCCAACCTGGCCTTGAACCCCTCCAGGGATGGGGCAGCCACAGCTGCTCTGGGCAACCTGGGCCAGGGGCTCACCACCCTCACAGCAAAGAATTTCTTCCTAATATCTAATCTAAATCTACCCTCATCATTTATTAGGCTATACAGAGCTGCAGTTCCAGCTCTGGACCCTACAGGTGGGGTTAGTAAGTCTACAAAACATCTGGACACTGCTTGCAAGCTCAACAGCTCTGCTATGCTGCAATGAAAGGACTATTTCCCAAAGGACAGGACATGGGGTGGGAACTGGGTCAGGAAAGACTATCATGTATTGTATCATCTGCCTTCATAAATATATTTTATTGATGACCTGCAGTGGTGCAGTCCCGAACAATGAGCTCAGCTAGGAGGACTGATCTCAGCTGGAGACTGGTATGGGCTAGTTGGATCCCCTCCCAGTGACGAATGCTGCACTCTCGTCCCCAGCCAAGATGACTGCAGGTGCTATGCAGCACACACTACGGCAGTCAGAGCTCTGAATAATATTGCTGCCTGCTCTGGTGTCCACCTTCTTGAGTACCTTCCAAAGCACATGGCATGTGATCCAGGACAGTGTCACCCCTCCACAGTAAAACACAGTCATTGCAGGAGCTTTCTCATAGCTGTTCAACACAGCAGCACGCTGCTAGACAACCACATGGGACAAGAAACAACGGCATTTTTCTTCAGGGATCCTATATAAAGCTTGCTCTTGATTGTGGAGCTGAGATTCGTCCCATTGCAAATAGCAGTTCGGGCTCTTTAATGGTCACAAACACTCAGTGTTTCCTACAGTTCTTGTGTCCATGGGGGAGTGCTGTTTGTGAGGTGGGTAACAGTATTGCACGCTCCACTCCCCTCATCTCATTGACGGTGAAGGAGCAGCTGCTGAAACAGAACCCCAACCCTCCTACTTCCTAGAGACGGGTCACGGCAGAAGTGGACCGAGGCTGCAGAGTCTGTAGAGGGAGCCACTTACCAACCCGCTGCGGCTGGGCCTGCCCCCGACAGACGATGCCACAGAGCTGACAGAGCTGATGGAGGAGCTGCTGGGGCTGTGGGTTAAGGCAGACACTCCCATGGCCATTCGTTTGCTCTTCTTTGCCTTGGCGGGGCTGGTTGACGGGAACCCGATCCGGATCACCTTGTGGATGGGAGCAAAGAGGCCAAACTTGGGAGGGCACTGAAAATACCTGTAATACAGGAGACGCACCAAGTCAGAAGCAGTAGAGCATCCATCTCACCCAAGCCTCGCAGAATTGCATTGCTAAGCAATACGCAATCCCGGCCCTCAGCCCATCTCTTGGTGCTTTGCTGTGACATTATTCCCCGCATACAAGCGGTTGGATTATTCTCCTTTCCTGCCGCTTAAGAGTAGTGGTAATCTCCATGTTTTCACTTGTGGTGCTTATGCAGGGAAATACGAGATAATTGCCACATACTAGTTGCTGCACACTTTGACGAGACGCCAGGAAAGACCCATCTGGTGGCGTGGATAGCACAAAGATCCCAGTGCATAAACACGAGAGCACACGCACTCCTCCTTACACCAACAAACCGACCTTCCCAAAACCCGCGTGTATTCTCTAGCCTGCTTTGCAAGAAAGTCACAGAGCAAAGCGTGTTGAGTAAAAAGATCTGTGTAACACAGTTCTGTATAAATGTTCCTCCCAAAACAGAAGGGAAAGATGGCAGCTCCTAACTTGGAAGCTAAAAATACCACTACAGCAAACTCCAGTGTGTGCCATCTCCTCTGTGTGGCAGAGAAACTGGTTCCCATGCAAACAAACATAGAAAGAAGCAAGCATAAAAAAAGGGAGGATCAGACAATTACGATGCAAGCTCTTTTCCGCAATTGCAGTGAGCCTGATGATTATGTCTCTCTGGAGCCCTCTTTCAAAATACAAATGAGCCCAAACCCACAGTGTCCAACCTTGGAAACTCCTTCAGAGCTTGGGCCGACCAGCTCAAGGCAGGGTTTACCTCTTGCTGGCCAGCTGCACTGCAGCAAGTAAAACCCGATCATCTCCAGGCGTCGCATCCCCTTGTTTCAAGGGAGGAGTCAATAGAAAACTGTCTCCATCAGGAGTTCTTTCTCAAAGGCTTCACAGCAAGGTTAGGGGAAAATACTGGGCCATATAATAGTCTGTCTTATGTTAACACAAAAACCAGGTCCTTACGAAGAAATGACACAAACCCAGCTTTGCTAGCACAAGTCCCTCCAGCTGTGAGCAGCTGCTTCCCCAATTCCCTTTTATTTTTGGGTGCTGGCAGCCACATGGCTGTGTCACAGGCCGATCTCTGTGTGCTTGGGAGGCCAGAGAACAGCCTGACCTCCAGCCAGATGAGAAAGTGATTCGTTTCAAACATCTGCTCAAGACCTTTTTTTTTTTTATAACAATCTTTAAAAAAACAAAACCCTCTACAATCCAAAATCACTTTGTCCCCTCTGCTTGCTGTTAGCACAGGCTCTTGAGTTTGGAAAGCCACCGCAGGTTGACCTTGCTACGGAATAGAGACCCAAGGAAGAAAATCAGCCTGACCTCTTGCAAACCAGCCAGAACTCTGCTCAGCATCATCTCCTCAAACTGAAGAGGGCACAGCCCCTTCCTCAGGTGGAAGCACAGACTGGTACTTGTGCTGGTACAATGTCAAAGTCCCTCAAAAGCCCCCTGGCAGCTCTTCACAAGTCCAGACTTGCATCATGCTACATCTGCTCATTTTCTTTCATTCCAGACTGGAAGCGTTTGCAATTAACTTTTACAGTTCAGAAGCAGGAATTGGGTCCAGAACACTTGGTGGCAAAGGGAATAAAAAAAAAAATCTGCTTGAAAACCAAGAGCTGCTCTCACTGAGTGCTAAGGAGCTCTGTACCCACATTACAGCAACGAAACTGGGAAGGAAAAGGGGCATTGTGATGGCAATGCAAGCTGCAGGTGGGAAACCACACAGGACATTTTGAAATAGATAAAAAAACAAATCTTCAGTGTCCAAGGCCTGTAGCTGACGTGTTTTAGACTATGCAAAAGCAAAGGCATGAATAGTTCAGTGGGCAAAGATTCCCGTAGGAACAGAGGCCGAGAAGGAAGAACAGTAAATATGCAAGTAAAAGTTAATATACCAGAAATGAGTAAGTGGAACTTGTTTGGCTTTAGGGATAGGAAACCAAAGAACCACACCAGCATCTCTCTAGTCTCCTACGCAGACAGGAAAGCAGACGTAACAAACCCCAGTGTCTCAGCAGCACCCATTTGATGTAGGGAGAGGGGATCACTACCATGAAATCCTTCTCTCGGGCACTGCTACTGAACCACAGCCTGCGGGCAGCCTCCACCACAAGCTGCTCAGAAAATCCTGGCCCTTCATCCTTCCCTTGATGCACAATCAGACCTGGATGCCCTTCCTGAACCTACAGGAGAATCACAGCGACCCTCCTCAAATTTCAGGTGATTCATCACTGACTCAGATGGAGAACTTAGAGCAGCAGAGATGGTGACAGAGTCCTTTGCTCGCTCATTTGCCCACGTGTTCGCTCTCCTACTTCCACCAACCTCCGCTGTCTCGATTTGCTGCTTTGGACCTGACTCTCTGCTGTAGCAGACGGCTACTGCAGCAGCAAGCACTGGTCTCAGGCAGCCAGGCGAAGGATGCTCACTAGATGGCAACCACCACCAAAGCAGAGAGGACTCCTAAGCCCTGGGCGTCTCTGCCCAAACTCGTAACAAGGCCAAGTGCAGGGTCCTGCACGTGGGTCGGGGCAATCCCAAACACAAATCCAGGCTGGGCAGACAACAGATTGAGAGCAGCCCTGAGGAGGACTTTGGGATGTTGGTTGATGAGAAACTCAACACAAGCCAGTGATGTGCGCTGGCAGCCCAGAAAGCCACCCGCAGCCTGGACTGCGTCCCCAGCAGCGTGGGCAGCAGGGCGAGGGGGGGATTCTGCCCCTCTGCTCCGCTCTGTGAGACCCCCCTGCAGNACTCTGGAGCAGGGAGGGGAGCCATGGGACGAGGGGGAAGGGTTTTACACTAAAAGAGGGGAGATTTAGATGAGATATTAGGAAGAAATTCTTGGCTGTGAGGGTGGTGAGCCCCTGGCCCAGGTTGCCCAGAGAAGCTGTGGCTGCCCCATCCCTGGAGGGGTTCAAGGCCAGGTTGGACGGGGCTTGGAGCAACCTGGGCTGGTGGGAGGTGTCCCTGCCCAGGGCAGGGGGTGGCACTGGGGGGGCTTTAAGGTCCCTTCCAACTCTAACCATTCTGTAATTCTGGCAGGACAAGCTCAGGGCAGTATCAGGATGCCCATGCGGCAGTGGCAGACTTGGAGAAGACTGTCTGAGGGGTGTCTGCATGCACCAAGGGAATCAGTTTTACTATGTTGGCTTCTCCTCCAAAACCCTGCTGTTGGAATCAGCACATGCTATAAGAAAATCAGAAGACTGGATGAAGGCTTAAAGGACAAACAGGGACAATGCTGCAAACCTGCATCCAGATCCTTGGTGGACAGTGAGCCCACGTGTATCACTGCTTTAATGTCAAGTATCCGTTATTGCTAGAAGATCTGCAAAATCAGCCCGGATTCAAAAGGCAGGGATGTCTTACAGACTTCCCTCAATTTCCCCTGTTTAATCCAAAACTCTTAATTTGCTCCTGCTCCCCAGTCCCTACGGTGGGCCCCAATTTTTCCTGCTCTTGATAAAGTGTGAAACAAAGGAGAAGCCTTGCAGACAGGGCACGCACCATAACCACTTCAGCCAAGATGTAGCAGTTTCAGAAGATAAATGACTTCCAAAAGTTGGATTTTCAAAACACAGCAACAGAGGCGTGAGGACGAGAGGCAGAGTGTGCACCCTTTCACCCACGTCTGCCTTCCACACCTTCCACACGCACAGAGACAATAAATCATTTCTGAGCACCCTGAAGATTAAGCTTAGAGACAACTTACAGTGTATGATAAAGAAAGCAGGGGCTTGGATTCACTCCATGACTTATTCTCTACCATCCTAGTTCTTTTCTTTTGAGAAAAGGCTGGAACTCAGCCATCTGCTGCCAATCATTTTCTACTTTCTTGTCCTGACATTGAACAAGGCAGTGTTTCTCTTATTTTAAATGAAAACACATGGCTACCGACCCAACACAAGAAATATTTATTACACAACCTGAGATGTAACAAGGGAGGAACTCTCAGCTCTTCAGTTTCAAAGCTAAATCTCACCTCTAATGCAAGATTCCCTTAAGAAGCTCCAAGAAATCAACAGTATTTCCCACTGAAGGAACTTGTGAAGGACAAGGAATCAGTTCCACCTGTACTTGAAGCAGGGTCAAAGTGCTGCTGTATAATTCAGATTTGAACATCCCCAAGCTCACGATCTGAGGCTGGGGGTCATTCACTTCTCTAACGTCCACATGAACAGAAACAGGTTCCCAGCAAGCCTGCGAGATGTCCCTGCCTAGTTTTACAGACGCTAATAAAGGCTTTTTTAAAAAGAAAACAGTGGAGGTGCCTATGGAGTCAGATCAATCAGCAGATAGCTGTCGCACTACAGAATTAGTACAAGGACAGACAGTGAGCACCAGTTGTTCTTTCCAATCTCTGGAAATCTGTTCCCAGAAAGAGCAGAACAAGCAACATTAAACTGAGGGGGAAAAAGAGAGTCAAATCTTTATCTTCTATAGTTCTGACAGGGTGAATTAGAGCACAAGCAGCAAGTTTATGAAGGGAATGTATAGTAGAAAGCAGAGCTAATACAATCACAGAACCATTTTTAGCAAAAATTAAGTCCCACCATAAGTTATCTTCTCTCCCTACTCTCTCCTGTTTCCTGAAATCACTCAGGTTGCTTCTTTATAGACCTTATCTGATCCTGCTTTAAAATGCTCCAGTGATAAGGTTTCTATTGATCTTCCTGCAAAAACAGCCCAAAGCTTAAGCGACTCCAAACTGGACTTTTCCTCCCAACACGCAACATCCAACCAAAGAGCCACACACGGCCCTGAGTCCTCCCCCAAGGTCCATTTGGCCCGCAGCCACCCTAGGAGGTGTGAAGGACCCTACGTGCCCCAGGCTGGGTTTGAGAGCGCACAGTACCTTGTGCCAGCAACAGCCCCGTCGTTCTTCCCCAGGGGTTCATCCAGCTCCACGCCACACCACTCTCCTTTGGCAAAGTCTGTCTCTCCCACGTAGCGCACAACTCCTGTCTTTGTCCCACCAACCTGTAGGAGACAAGATGCCGAGGATTAGAGACAGCGGCACTGGCACTGCCACAAGGGGACTGAAGCTGGGACAGCTACGGAGAGAGGAGGGGGGGAAAGAAAGAGAGGCATCAGTATTTTCTGCTTCAGATCTGATGAAACCAGAACAGATCGTTTTCATATCAGTTTCTCCTAACACTAAAGATGTCTCTCCAATAACTACAAGCAAGTTGACAAACTCCCACTTTTGGACCTGCCTGCCTGGAAGATGTCAGAACAAATATAATGAAAATGTATTTCAAGGCGTCAACTAATTGCACAGTTACTTGTGAGGCCACGAAGCAGTTTAAGCCCTCCAAGCGCAGCTTAGACCTGCCTTCTGTGAAGAACCAAGATCTGCACTAATGTGGTTTCGGTCCTGTGCTCTTTCAGATGGTGGTTGAGCAATTCCGGGACAGAACACCAAAGGCACAAGATGAGTCAGGAAGGCACTCACCACTCTTCAGCTTGTCCCCACACAGGGCTTGCTAGGATGTAGCGAACAGCCCTCCTGACAAATCTCTCAAAATAGAGACGTTTTGTACAGAAAAAAAACCCCAAACCTTCACTTCTACCTGCACATCCTACATCAATTCACAGCGCCAGCGAGCTGCACGGGAAAGGGTCTCGTCTCACTGCTAGACTTCCACTAGCACAGATATTTTTTTTTCCCCCCTCCACAGAGAAATAAGAATAAATCACACCTTTTGCTCCGTGCGTACACTTAAAGCTTTCAGCGTGCCGAGTAGCCTCTAGGAGAGCACCAGTCAGGAACGTCTGAGGCTGTGTTTTGATCACTGCTATGAGAGCACATTTCACCGAGCAGCAGCTGCCTCTGCGCTAAAAGCTCCTACTTGGATACTTGTGCCGAGAAAGGGAAGATGGAAGAGTGGGAGGGTGGTTCTAAAGGTTCACACCTTCAATGAAATCAGCATATGATTTAAACCTTTTTTAGCCTATCTCTGCTAAAGCCTACGTTCAAGGAAGAAAGCTTAAAAAGTAAGTTTAAAATTAAATTTGCAACTTTGTCTTGAATGACTTGTGGTTATTAATTTTCTTAATATTAGATATTACATAAACGTTTTAAACGTTTATCATCAGAGTAATATTCTCCTACAGAAACAGTGATAATTGAATGCAGAAATCCCCAGTTTTGTGTATTCTGGGGTAGCGATGTTACAGATTTGTGAATTCTGAGTCCCTAAAAATTCTGAAAATTGCTTATCCAAAGGAGAAAGTTTTCCCAGCCTAAAAATAACTGCACCTGAGTGGAGCAGAGAACACAGCTCTGGGTCCTACCTCGAGCCCCGGGAGGCTGTGCTGCAAAACGCAGCTTGAGTTACTCTTCTGTAATTTCTCTCATTTAGGGATTCAAAGTGCGGCTAATGGAAAAACCTTTGTTGATGTCGTTCCCTTTGCTATAGGAGGGAGGAAAATATTCGCCAGCAGGAGAAGTCTCACAAGAAAGCTTTCTGGTCCGACACTGCACCCAGGAGTAAAAAGATAATTCAGTTTCCATGTGAGGTACTTGGCACGTTACAGATTTGAACAGTTGCAGTAAAATTCTTTACCCATCACTCACAGTCAGATGGTAGTGCCCTTTTTGATTTATTTCAGTTTGTACAGATTTAGTCTCTTAATATTGATGCAGCGATTTAATGCCGTTCTAATATATTTCTTTAGCTGCAAGTTGAACTCAATATAGGTGTAATTCATCTTAACATCATTGATAGGACCTTATCATTGCTGGTAAGCTCCCTCCATTTTATTTTTATTGCATTTTAATTACAGGTATCGAGCCACATTTCCTTTACCAAGCCACCTGATCCCCCAACCCCACCGAGCCTCATGTAAACACCTTAAAAACCTGATGCGCTCCCTCCATCAGCGTGACTCTTTCCATGCTGTTCTGGGGCCTCTACCAGAGGATCACACGAAGAGGATCACTCCTCTGTGCACACGAACACTGCTCACTTGCATCCCCACAGATATTACTTATTTTAAGAAAGCTGCTTCCAAACAGGAGAAGAAATAACTAGCCCTATTGACTTAATATACGCATATCTAATGGCACTGATACCCGAACTGCTCAGTAAGAGAGCAGGTCACGCTCCTACCCAAAAGCTGTACATCAGTGAAGATGCTGAGTGCAGATCAGGTCTAACACTTCCCCAAAAGGCAATATGATTCTCTGCTTCTGGAGTAACGTATTTTATTTTCTCTTTCAAGCATTAATTATTCTGCCATCTTTTCTATAAGATACACCCTTGCCATACAGCGTTCTCTTCTCCCCCAGGGCAGAACGGACACATCTGCTCCCTGCCAGACCGGGCTCCCCGCATCCCCACAGGGCTGGCAGTACAGTCAGAAGCCAATGGCGGGCTGTCACACATACCAGTGCTCAGCCCTCTTGTTGAGCTTCCCATCCCTTGGCAGGCACAGAGAAGCTCTTATGGATGGAGAGCCTAGAAAATTCATCCGAGTCAGACATGCAGATTTATTCAGCCCCGATGATCTGCTAATGCTGCTAAAATAAATAACGCGTTTTGGAAAAAGCCAGCTGGCAGGTCACATCAGTGCGTGAAACAGCTTCATCCAAATAAAAGTGTTTGTTTCTGTCAGACCCTTCAATAAGTCAGAGGTATCACCTTGGAAGGAAAAAAGGCAGCTTGTGAAAGCCAGGGAGGGCAGCAATTGCATAGAATAACTCACGGTAGCTCCCGGCCGCCCCTCCCGCCCAAGCCTTGCTTTGATACCATGCTCCACAACCTGGGCACGAAGGACAGCTGGGCACGGATGGCTCCTACCACACTAACATGGCTGCCGTCATCACACGGGAGACCAGAGGATTTCCATCCCATGAGCATCTCGGCCTGCCACTACCACCAGTGCCACGAGTTTCTCTATGGAAGACCATCTGCATCTCTCAGCCGGTCGCAGTGACCGGAGCCACGATCACACCTTCCACTTGCCGAGTGTTGGGAGTTAAGCAAAGACAAAGTGGACAGGGAGCCCCTCCCTTTGCTATAGCGCAGGACAGCACAGAGTTAGCGAGGCTGCTGACGAGCTCAGCTACGCCCCGGCAGCTCAGACACACCACGGCTTCTAGAGTTGACAAGTTCCATTCAAAAACGAACGAAACTCCCAAAGCTCTTCTGAGAAACCTTTAATAGCTACTTTACCAAAACTATTACTGAGATTATTCATAGCCAAGAGAATGGGATTTTACCAAGTGTAAAGTGTATTGTTTTTATTTGTAGTTGGTTTTGGGGGGAAAAAAAAACCAAACCAAATCAAACAGCAGCAAAAAATAGCTCTTTCTTGAAGCTCCAAAAAATGGAAACAGTATTGACATAATGATACAAGCTTTTTGGTTTGGAGGGTATTTTGACCAGCATCAACATTCCAAGTTCATCTTCAGGTACAAACACGATTAACCTTAAACAAACTCATGGTGGTCCGGCCTCTCCAGCTGGACTCAGGCAGCCTCAGAGCCACACGCTTCTGATCTCTTGGGAAGTTCAGCTCCAGACCCAAGTTCTCTGCCTCGGCTCCGATGCCCTTTTCATGCCTTTAACTAAAGGCCATCTTCCTGACCTGGCCTTCCCTCAACAAACGATGTCCAACAGTCTCAAGAGACATTCTTGGGTTTGACCTTCACAACAAAGTGAAGCCAGGAACATTTTAAAGGCCTGTGTCCTGGCCGGTGAGTCAGAGAAGCAACGTGCACTCGTAGGACATCCATGTGCCTTCCCTGTTAACTGTAGTATCACTGACATCACGTTTTACTATGGTTTCCTCATCAAAATGACAAAATTGGATTCAGACCAGTATCCCAGGGCTGAAAAGACAATGATGCTAATCCTTCCAGACACTGTCTTCATCAGAGCTGCTAATATATCATTTAAACAATTTACCAAACTAGCACCAGGCCATGTTCTCAATCTGGCTGCCGCAAGTCAGACTCCCTGCAGTCTGCGTTTGCCCTTCTTCCCTGACGCCCTCCCTCCTCAGCCCACAGCAGTTTCTTGCTCTCAGCAAGAACGTCCTAAAAGCTGTCCTCAACCCAGGGCACGTGGGCAACACGCTGCTTGCAATACACTCCCACGCTGCTCAGGGAGAGAAGAAGAATAAAATTCTAAGTGTCATTCAGGCCAACAGGGACTGTTCCCCACGGTCATACACAGCTCAGGGGTCAGCAGTGGTTGCAGATCCCTGCTTTAGTCTGTCCCCAGGCAGAAACCACAGAGACGATGCTGTGCTGTCTGCTGAACATTCTAATTTACCCATCTAAATTTATTTTCTCAGCTGCTTTCCAAAGCATTTCCACAAGACTGTGCTGCTGACCAGAGGGTGGAGGTGGGAACAGTAACTGCCCAAGCGCAGGACACTGCCATGCCTCCTCTGCAGGGCTCCCCTCTCCCATGCTGGGTCCTGCCGGAGCCGTGAAACTCCTACGGCTCGCCTGTGGGAGAGAAAGGAAGAGACGGTGGGGAAAGGGCAGACACGGACACGTTCTTTAGAAGTAGCTGAAGGTCCTCAGAGTAATGTGCAGCACGAGAGCTTACTCTACACTGTTAATGTAACAAGTAATTCTTGTTACAAGCAGCTCCTAATTCTGTTTATTTCTAACAAGAAATAGGAGCTTACCCTTATTGGGCAAGCGCTGCCTGCTCCAGTTTGAGCTGCAGGCTGTAGCCAGCATGTAAACTGAAGCAGCATCCTTTCCCTTGGGGGAAAAAACGGTCAGGTTTTTCCCCCCCCACGCTCATCTGCCCAGACAAGCAGCGTGCTTCTACCTGAGCTGAGCGTGGTAGAAGCTGTGTTTCCCCACTGCACGTGATTTAGCCCACATGCTCTTCCAAGCACCGACGGGATTTAGCTCTTCCAAGCATTGACGGCAGCAGATTATCGTACAGGAGTCGATTTACAGAGGGAGCTTTTTGCAGGAGCATGGATGCTTGGGTCCAGCCATTACAGCTCACGTGAAATGATGATCTGTAAGTACAAGGGGGTAAATGCGCGTACCCAAGGGAGAGGCATGCCATCGCTTACTGGGGCTGTGTCCCAGCTGACAGCAAGCTGGTGGCAAGGTGGAGATCTGGACTGTGGTCAGGTTTGTCTGTAAATACAACTTATTTCAGGTGGTATCCGACCATCAGCAGTTTCATCTCACTGTGCCGTCTGTGAATGCCAGAACTGGCTTTTAGGGTGACGGGAGAGACAGCCAGGAATTACAGGACAGTCCTCCCTATGTGAAGCAACAAGAATTTTCATAGTTTCTTTTAATTCAACCACTCAGCTCTGTGCCTTCCCATCCCCATAGCACAACTCGGCGCCGCACAGGGACGAGGCTGACAGCACCGCTGACGCAAGGCGTTTGTGCACACTTATCTTTCAGGCACCACTGAGAAAATAACGTCCTCGGGATGTGGCGTAAGAGGAAAGCCTAGAATTACAGCACCCTCTCCTGAGGCCGTCTCTGATACAAAGTCCGCCCACGTTAATAATACAGTTTGCTCCACCACAGGCCATTTATAACTCCTATTTAATGACAGATCTTGCACACAGAAAACAAGCACTGGCCAACGCATCAGCCCAAATGAATGGTTAGGAGGGTGTGTGCACGCTCAAAAAGCCTCAAAGGGTTAATGCGGCAGCAGGGCAGTTGCTTTGGGCGATTTATTTCCCCTTAGTTTCACTGCCGTGACAGGGAACACTTGCTCCTGTGAGAACAGCAGTCACGCTGTATTTCACGCCACACAAGGGCAACAATCTTCTGTGGTGAGGAAAGAGCTTGGACTAGGAGAGTTAGATGATTTCCTGTCCCTCGAATCCTGCAGACAACTGGAAGACTGCAATTCCCACTGCCCATCACAAACCTCCGTAGGGATGGACATCCATCATTCCTATGCTCCCGGGCAAGGTCTTGGCCTCTGCTGTACTGCTGTGTTCTCCAGTAGAGAAACAGCGATTCCTGGTCTCCTTATGTGCCGCTGGCTGCTGAAAGCAGGCATGAAATACTCACAATACTGTCCTTGAAAATACTACCTTGGTAGAACTACAGAATAGGATCCTTCTTTCTTTGCTGCCTGGTTTGCGATCAGGAAATACATCTTGTGATTGTTCTGTACAGCCCATACAGGAGCATTGCTGCACCTCTAAAACCCCAGCAAGCTGGGAGAGCTCTGATGGTTAACTGGGAAAAGAAAGAGCATGGATCCTTTCTTCGGGACACCTTCGCAACAGAGCAAGGCTTTGGTCTCAGGCACTGAAATAGCTCAAAGGGAGCTGGCAGCAGCAGCGCAAGTGGTCGTCTCTGCCCAAGGAGAAGGCCTTAGGCTGCAATTCTCCTCGCCGGGGAGCTTCTAAAGGAAATGATTTCTCACTCAGGTGGTTAAAAGCTTTCTCCAGCTTCAGGCTGATAGAGCAGGGCTGGGGCGCGGGCGTGCAGGGGGGATGCTAAAGAAAAGGACACGATTAGTTTATTCATGAGAATTTGCTGTCATTTGCCAGGAGCCAGAGGTTGCAACGCGCTGCAGGCAAAAAACACTTTGCAGCGTACGAAGGAGAAAATTGTTAAAATTGCATGCTCGGGGGGAGCCCAGAGTCTACTCCACCCGTCGCAGCAGTCCTGCCCGTCTGTTGGAATCTCCCTGCCAGTGCTGCTTCTGCTCTTCCAGCATCGACTCTGGTTTCAGCCACCTGCAAGTTCTAGCGAAACCACAACCCCAGAATCCATCCAAAGGGTAGCTGGGGCAACACCCCATAGCAACAGAGTCAATCAGCCACTGGGATATAACCTGGCCCTTAAACAGTCTTCTTATTACTGCGTTTCAGTACTGGAGTGCATCCCAGTTAGGAGGCAGAAGGATGGCTGACGGGCAGAATACCTCTATTAAGAGGAATTTTATATTATTTTTTATTATTATTTTTTATTTAGACTGACACAGAGATCAGCCACCTCCTTCCTATCCTTCTTCTGGAGCAACCGGATCTAGCTGAAGATGTTCCTGCTCATGGCAGAGGGGTTGACTAGATGACCTTTAAAGGTTCCTTCCAATCCAAACTACTCTCTGATTCTTAAGAAAGCGACCACATCTAGGGTGGAATGAGCTCAACTGCTGAGAAAACCTCCCCCCCCAGGCATGTAAAATACATTTTCTCAGGCAAAAAACACACAGCAGAGATTCCTCCCAAGCAGAAAATGCTCAATCGCTCCATTTCTCTGTTTCCATCCCTTCTTTCCCTGGAGAAGGGCAACAAGCCAACCTCACATTCCCAGCAGCACTCCAGCGACTATCATCCTTTGGGAAGCTCCATTCTTACTAAAGCAAAGGTTAATTGTTCCACACTCATTTGCCAGACTTCAAGAGATGAGTTCTACAATATTAGGGTGGGTTTTTCATCTCTTTAATGCAATTTTTGCATCTCTGTGAAAAAGTCAGAGGTAAAAAGTGCCAAAGGCAAATATTATCTAATTCTTCTAATGGAAAGCTTCTAATGGAAAGCTAAAAGTCACTTTTCGCAACTGCTGCAGAGCCAGAAAGGGTCTCAAAACAAAGCCATTGAAAAGCAAAAATGTCTTCAAGCTATAATGGGCTTTAATGAAGTTAAAGAAAACCCCCGGGAGGAAACGACCAGAATGCAGAGCAGCCAGGTGTCCGTCCTACAGACCTGGAAGGGCCCCCTGCAACCTCCTGCTCCATCTACTGAGCAATCACAGAAAACACGTGTCCTCCCCCTCTTGAAGAGCCTTTGGTGGATCCCATCTGCCTAAAAGCCATTCTCAAATAAAAAGATAATCTTTCAGAAAAGCAAGGACTGAGAGTAATAAAGACAACTAAAACAGTACCAACCCGTAGATGACACGAGCAAAGATTTACTCAGAGAATTTGAGGCAACTCAGGTTAACCCAGAACTACTGTTTATGTATTCAAACACCAAACATGATTAGCTGACATCTCCATTACTAAAAAAAAAAGCCATCTGCCAAGCCAAAAGCTCATGTCACTGAACCATAACAGCAAATTATTTCTTCTTCTTGTCATTATCTGTTCTTTTCCTGCACCTCTACTACTGCATGCAAACAGTTCCTGATGTTTCTGTAAGCTGAGCATTCCTGCTAGAGCCAGTGAGATGCTGAGCTCATTCCAGATTCGCTCTTTTGGAGCTATTTATTACATTAACAAATCATAGCACAAATTTTATCTCATAATATCCGGTGTGGATAAATCAGCTGGCAGGGAGGGTAAGCTTTTAAGGATGCACCTTCATTAAAAATAAACCAAAAAAAAAACCCAACCAAAACCAGCCCCAAAACCAACTCAAGAGAAGCCAAGCGGAGAGATGCTAACAGTTTGTATGGCAGGGGTATGCTGAAATCTCAATGTGCACGGGCCCCACTGAGGGAGGCAGAGTATTAAGCGGACAGACCCTGCCTCGGTGATCTTACAGCCAGGAGAGGAGAGGCGTTAAACAATTAAGTCCGGAGAACGCTATTCCATTGCCTGGCTGGTTCAGAAAGAACAGAGCCAAGTTCAGCACAGATTTTATAGACAGACGAGCAACAAACCTTTGGAGCAGCTGTCAGCTCCTGCTGTGACACAGAATGCAATGCACGTTTTGGGGGCAATTTGAGAATATAAAACTTTCTCATTTCTTACAGCTAGGTCTACAAGCCCTCATGTTCACACTAGATTTACTAAGTGTCATGTCCAGTGGGCGCAAGCAGAACGCATCTTCACTTTCTCTCCTCTGAAAATAAACAAACTTAAAATTGTTTTAAATTTTATTTAAATAAAGTGAAAACTATTGGACAACCCAACAGTGTTTTCGTGTGCGAGTGCATTGCTAGCTTCGAAAGCATATTTGCAGTGCCAGAGATGCCTGACATTTGGCCACAACAGATCCTGAAATGCTGAGAGCAGGTTGTGCCACGTGAAGTTTTGACTCAGAAGACACGCGTGGCCCATCACAGCCACTCGGTGCTCCCCAGCCACCTCGGGGAGCCCGTGGGGCGGCAGAGAGCAAAGGAATCAACCCCATCAGCTTGAACTGGAGCCTGGCCAAGGGTTGCTGCTATCACCAGCAGAAAAACCTGCTCTCTGAGAGCACAAAGGAGGCTTGAGACTGCCTCTGACACACACTACCCCCCGCACACACTCCTGATTCACATCGGCTGCAGAGCCGAGCTCTACCAAAGTCCTGTTATTAACCAGATGGCAAGTCTGTCTACACTTCCCTGCGACCTCTCTTGGTATTGGAACCAGGTGCCCCAAAAAGGGATCTCTACACGGCTAACTTCAAATGGGAGCCAGATTGGCCAGGATGCGCAAAGCCCAACCCTCTGCAACCTCTCGTCGCTGTCGGTCAGAGTCACCTTTATCTTTTAGCTCCAGGGATATTACTGGGGATACAGTCGCAACGGATCTGTGCCCAAATGCTCGGCTCTTCCAATATTCGATAGCACAGTATGTATCATACACACTAAACAACACTAAACTCTCTCTCACAGAACTGCAAAACTAAACTCAGCTGTCCCATGTTTTGATATATTTCTTGGCCTTCTAAACCTCCACTGAAAGCACTGCTCCTTTGCCAGGACACAAATGGTGAAAAGCTTGACGGCAAACTTCCAGTAAGCCATTTTTAGCCCAAGTGTGGCATTTTGGCTTAAAGTCATCAGGTGCTCTATTCTAGATAATGAAAACAACAAGAGAAATCAGGTGTGGAGAACCCACCTATCAGTAGAGTTGATCACCCCTGGAGTCCTGCCCTTTTATAAAACTAATTGCAAGTTCCTTTCTGTACAGGAAAGGAGTTAGTGTCATACCCAACATATCAAAACTGGAGCACCAGAAGGGGAGTGACCGGCTAGGGGAGATTCTTGTAAATACTTGCAGAGTATGTATGACCACATGCAACAAGACGCTCTGTTTCAAGTTAGAGGAAAGCCCCGATACACACCATTATGGGGAGTATCACTGGATTAGAAAATAATAATGGACGATTTTTCTTCTATTTCCCTCCCATGTTTGAGTTGCTCTCTCTGACCTCATTCTACTGCTCAGGACTTGTCCAATACAAGAAACACTCTGGAATCTGTTCTCTTACATCAATGTGAAAGAGAGAGAGACGTCTCCAGAAGACACAGCATCCCAAATAACAGTGAATGCAGCAGTTCAATGCCCTTCCAAGGCCACACTCTCTCCCACACCTCACCACCAACTCTCTCCTCCTGTTTTGTCCTGAGCCTGACCAGGAACACTTAGGGAGGGGACAAATCCTTGTCCTTTGCCTTTCTAGGGGGGCCCCACAATCAACTCACCAGCACACGATCTCCAAGCCGTAAGTCCTTCTCCCCTTTTTTCACAGACCCACTGTCCGAGAGGTTAGATCCAGACTCGTTCCCCGTCTTCATGGCGCTGTTCAGGACGCTCTCCCGCAGGGGGATGACGCGAGTGGAGAGAGGTGGTGTGGCCGTCCCCGAGTGCAGTGACAAGTTCTGAGCCGTCAGGGAGTCCACGGAGGGGGCGTCGCTCCCCGAGCCCTCGGCCACCGGCTGCCGGGTCAGCTTGGACGGTCGTGTAAAAATCCCCTGCAGCGGCTGGCATTCAAAGTAACGTACTCCACCGACGGAGCCGTCATTCTTACCCACCGGGTCATCCAGAACGACCCCTGCCCACTGGCCTGGAGCAAATTGCGTCTCCCCAAGATACTGGATCACACCTGGCTTCACTCCATTTACCCAGACACGTTCGCCCACCACAAAGTCTCCCAGGAAATCATCGCCCACCTCGGCAACCTTTGAACCCGACTTCTCGGCGCTGGCGGTGGAGGTGGTACCCTGCTTGTGTAAAGGTGAGCCTGTGAATCAAGGGAAAAGAGGTTTTGGTATGAGGAGAAATCCTAAAAGGCAGCCTAAACACCAGGAAAGGGCATTTACACAAAGGAAACATCTGGGACTGTGACTTGGGTTGCAGGTTTACACTAGGTGAAGGTTAAAACCTGAGCGACTCCATTACTTACACATCTTCCTCGGCAGGAAAGCCATCTGCACAGAAATCCCTGTATGCTGCCCAGTTTCTGCAGGTCTTGCACACAACACAAAGAACAAATCCTATGTCTTCATCCCCCTTTATAATGCCCGCTTACCCCCATCCCGTCACAGCACCAAAGGGTATTTTGCCTGGCAGCACTTATGTGAATAAGCTCAAAAAGACAGGAGTGGTGGCAAGTGCTTCAGGATTAAAAGGAGACCAATGAACTGCTGCTTTGAAGAAAGATGCCAAAGTCATCCTTTCATCCAAAAATTTTTTTTNCACGTGTCTGGATCCAGGCAGTTAGTCCAAGCATTGAGAGTCCCGCCAAGGGCACTAATAGCTCCTGTGGGACCACGCAGCTGCCTTTGCAAATTACTCACTTTTCCCAGCTGCTGCTACGCCCTTTGCCGGAGCAGAACCCAGCAGCAAGCAGACACCTGGGTATGTTCAATATAAACAGCATATCTATAAACAGGAAGCATCTACAACCCCTTCCACGCACAGCCTTGCTGGGGCTGACATGCCGTGCACTGAACTCAACAAAATCTGCAACACACTCTTATTCCGGCACCAGCCCGTCGAGCCAAAGCCAGAGCTCCAGTGATGCTTCGCTGTGCTGGGAGAAGGAAAACTGCAGGTGATGCTGGAAATTCCCTGCCCGCTCACGCTCTCCAGCACGCCCTTGATCATTCAAACTCTCTGTAACACACAAGGAGGCCCTTAAATATGTCACTGGCGTCCGAAGGGGAACAAAGACAACTCGAGCAAACGAGTCAGCAGTGACCGCACTCTTGCTGACCCCAGTGTCAAACTCCTATCACAAACTTCGGGCTTTCAGCCCAGGCCCCAGGGGAGCGAAAGGACATATGGACTTCATTAAAACTCTCTGAAGGCTAAAGCAGGAGGTTAAATAAAGCCCTAAAAGAAACCACACAAGAAATCGGGGAAATAATCTTGCAAAATAAGATCCAGCAAGTCATATAAACTAGACCTTCAGTCATCCTCAGCTCTTGGTAGCACCGAGGTCCCAAGTGTGCTTGAGGTAGGGTGTGTATGCATGAGACCTGGGCCTACATCTCCTGCGCTCCATGAAAGCCATCTGGACTCTTCAGCCAAACTTCAAGCTGCAATTTCTGGGTGCCACCAACCAGAAAAGCCTAAAGCATACACAGGAAGAAATTTTTCTTTGCTACCAGACCAGGCTGTCAAAGAAAAAGCCTAAGCAGCTGCAGAGACAAGCCAAACTTGAATGCTTATCTGAAATGAACTGTGAAACTGGTTCAGCCTCAGCCATCACTATTGCTCAGCCTGCACCATTTCTAGGGCTCTTTCAGAAGTAATGGGCCTGACAGATCAGGCTCAGCTCCTAGAAAATCTAAAGAACATAAAAGCTCTCAAACCAAGATACTTCAAAGCTTTGCTAAAGGTCTAGTGTCAGGGGAAAGCAAAGAGCACCAGTGCTTCAGTACTACTGTGAAGAATCTACAGTTTCTGCAAAACCATCTGCATTAAGAGGGACTAATATTGACACTTTGGTTCTCATTCAACTCCAGAGTCTCCACTTTTGACAAATCTCTATGGCACAATTGCACCAGTTTGTGGCTCCTGGAGGACAGCAGTACCCCTGCCCGGTCTGAACCTGATCTGCTCTAGGGCAGAGCAGCGGTTAATCACCATCATACCAACTCCTACGAACAGGCTCACCTCCAACCTGCTCACTAGGCTTGGGCTGGAGCTGGATTGAGACACTTAGCCAAAATGGGCATGTTCGAGGCCCACCCCACAGTGGGCACAGACAGTGCAGTAGCATAAATACCATTCCCAATGGAAAAGGTCAGCAGCAGCCGAGTCCACAGCGCTCCCGGCAAAGCCGAGCCAGGTCCCCAGGAGAAAGGGATGCGCCGCAGTCCTGGAGCTGCCTCCTCTTGGTGCTTAGGCCCTGCTCTGAAAGCTTCCTCAGTCTCACATGTTCTTCATTAACTAATTATTTTTTTTGGCAAATGCCTGGCTTTCAAGCTTGTCTTACTCTCAGTCTTGTAAAAGGCAGTGTCTCCAAAGGAGCTCCATTAGGGGTATGGCATTACAACCAAGAACCAGTTTCACCCTAAAAACTGAAGCCAAAGGATGCTTAGAGCTTTTGAGCTTCACACAAGACTTAAATAAAAAAAAAAAGAGGGGGTCAGGGGGAGGAAACAGGGGTCCATCCCCATGAACCAGAAAGACAACCATAAGCAGAAAATAAGGCAACCACTTTCATTTCAATGCTTAATAGCACAAGACAGTAAAGCAGTTAGACTAGGAACCAACAAGTTACATTTTAAAAAGACTCTTTCTGTTTAATAGCCAGAGATGACTATAGGGGTTTACCACCACCAAGGTCTATGATACATGTATCTCTCCTTTCATGGGTACGAGGAAAAAATTAAACTAGAAACACAACTTATAGCTTTGTTTCATGCTCAGCAGAGTGCCGTAACACACAGATCTTGTGCTGCTGACACGTTTGCGACAGGTATATGCAATGTGCCAAGCAGAATAGCCAAATTCAGCCTCACTGAACAGGGAGCTACAAGCACAGAAGTTCAGGGGGGGCTCTGCATCTGTATTCACAAGAGATCAAAGGTGTTTTTCTAGTCCTACTGGAGCCTGAGTTTCAGCACGCTAGCAGTCTTCATGAGGGCTGTTAGTTAACAATCCAGATACAGGTTACGTTAGCTCTCACAAACACCTCTGCAGCGCGGCTGGGGTAAGCAAACCCTTCAGCAGTGAAGCTCAAGCAAAGAAAGGCAGGAAGGCTGCCCAGGGCTGAACAAACAACGCAGCAGGATTTAAAACCACATCTAGACTCTCCGTATTTCACTGCAAGAGCANGGACCTCTTGGTGTAATATTGCGTTCCCCATAGTGTCAAAATTTTAGTAGGACTTTATACACTTGGTTCCTTTCAGGTGCCTGTCTGACAGGCAGGGCTGCCAAACTACAGTAATTATACCATCTCAGGGAAACAGTCTAATTAGAGGCTCCTGAGCAGAGCACTGCAGTCAGAAGCGTTATTATTCTTCAGCAAGAGACGAATTATTCAAAAGATAGGATTTATGTGAGGAACTGCCAGAAGAGTCACCTTCTTCTTTATGGCCATGCTGTAGAAACTTGTACTTTACATGCTCTTCGTTATCCACATATAAAATAATAACTAAGCCACCAATTTTCCTGCAGTGCAGCTAACAGGCTTTGGTGCAGTAGGTTTTCAGAGAAGCCAAGAGTCACTATGATCAAGCTAAATCCATTCTTCTTGGCTTCAGGTCTGATGGACCTGAGTGGACTAAGCCCTGATCCTCCCACTTTGGGAGTCACCAGCCCTTCAGAAGGCCAAAGGTGGTGATGAGCAGCTTGTCTTCAATCCCATGAGTATCTTCGGATAGCTCAAAACAGACATGAGACGGTGGCGCTGCTCTCCGAGACCTGACATCTGGAGTTACCCACTCTCCAAGCAGTTCTTACAGCTTAGGGAAAGCCACTCAAGTGCCTAGAATTCCTGAGCTTTCTCCAGCTTAAAGGCACCTACAGAGCTGGTCTGTATCTGTGTCGTTTGGATTTGCTGTTTCGGGAGAAGAAAAGTCTTGTTCTAGTCAGACTCACCAGTTAAACACCAACAAGTTCTAAGAAACTCGCTAATAGCAAAGCGAAAGTACAGATCTCAGATCTGAAGTTGAGAACACAGCTACACAAGAGGAACAAACCCAACGAAACGTAGACTATCCCTACTCCAACCCTGCCATTACCTGATGATGCCGATCAAGAAGCCACGCGAACTCTTTAAACGTCACTATTACTCAGCAGCTCACCTGGAAGCCAGCGATGGGGAAAGCCCTTTCCTCCTCGGTCCAGGAGGATCTCCCTCTGCCGCTCTGTCCTACGCAAACCTCGTTTGCTAGACAGGACTGCGACAGCAGCCCCTCCCTCCCTCGCGCTGGCACCAGGCTCCAAGACACAACAAGCAGTAAGCAGGATCTCTTGCACTTGGGCTTTCCAACTTTACAACCCTATTGTGTTCATTAGCCAGCTCATTCTTTTCGGTTTAAATGGTCTTCCTGTAGGTCACAGCTTTCAGGGCTGAACAACAATTTATAAATCAAAGTCATACACAGCATCTACTAAATGTAGATCTTATCCAAGTCTAAATCTCTATTTTCCCTTTAGCTTTTGTAAAGCCCATGCATGACGCATTAATAACAACCACGGCAGACCTGGTGCTTAGGGGCCTTTTTGCAAACTCGTCCCATCAGTTTTAGGGGCCCAGGGTGACAGGGTACCCCACACTGACAGGGCACCGATACTTCAGGAGCCGAACAAATTCCTGTGAGCCAAGAGCTGGAGAGGTTAAAGGTTTTACTTGAAGTTTCAGCCTGTTCACATGGCTCTCGTTACTGTGTCAATGAAAGCCATGTGTCTGAAATCCCTGGAAGCGCAAGGACTTCTGCAGACAGGAGACGGACTCTTGGAAACGTCTGCTGCAGGAAGGGGTGAAGAGACAGCTTTGTAAGGCTAAGGAGCAAGAAACCTCCCTTCAAACAAGCTCTGAAAGTTGAAGCAGGAGGAACAGAGCACTTGCTCTGCAGCATCAGCAGGAACAACCTCTGCAGGACCCCTGATGAGACGCTCAGCCTCATGCTATGTTTAAGTGCCATCCACGTCCACTGAAACCATGCATCCGCTCACTCCCTCCACATCTTTCGACCTCCCACAGCACTTCAGTTGCTCATTTCTTATCACCGAGCCATTGAAACAAAGGGGGAAGGAAACTTGTTCTGAATGGGAGGAGGGAGAGGAAGAGAAGAATAGTTTAGCCTGAGAAGCGGTGCATAGTGAGTGTTGCCCGTGTATTTCCTACTCCCTGCAGAACCCTTTTGTAACATTACTGCTCCCGAGCCACATGCCAGGCACCCCAACTGCCAAAGAAATCAGAAATGCAACAGCCTGTGGCGTTGCCATGGGAATCAGGAGACAGGCAGTTAATTGATAAAATGGAGGCACATTAGATTTAAAAGAAAGAGGGGGGAAAAAGGGGAAAAAAGAGATATACCAGAGTAGTGTCTCATGACAGGAAGGGAGGGAGAAGTGAGAAAACACATGATATTTACAAAAGAGCTTTACAGTGCCCCCAGGAGAGGTCTTTTTCCTTCTCTATTTTAATTTTCAGAGGTTTTTTTTTTACCCTCAAATCCCACCACAGCACAAGACAGCCTTACACACAGCACAGAATTGCCTGTCCAGTCCCTCTCCATGGCAATCAATAAGCTCCTCATCCACTAGCCAGCCGGAGAAGCTGTACCAGCCTGGCAGAAGCGTCACTGTCACAGGACCTGAAGACACTACATCCTCATATCGCTGGCCCGTGCTATAGATGTCACTAACCTGTGACAGGGCAGCATGCCTTGCAGCTCGTGAGCATCTCTCGGTGTGCAGCCCTGCAACCAAACAAACTAGTCAGAAAACTCCAGTACGAGCTCTGTTGCCTCCCAGTCCGGGCAGGGCTTCAGGACAGCCCCGTGACCAAGGGATCGTAATGCCCATTTGAAGGCAAGGGGTTTTGTCAGCTGGAAAACCCCACTGCTGGTCACAGAGGCAGCAGCTAAAAGGAATAACGTATGTTTTTACTGCCACAAGGACTGGGTATGAGCCTCAGAGGCATGAGAGCAGCCTGGCTCTCTGCGTGGTTCAGTGCTCAGGTGATGACGTAGGGACGTGGTCTCAGCTGGGACATGGGACATGAGCCTGTTCAGGCTGTAACTCAGGGCACCATACGCTTGTGGTGGATGATACTTTCCCACTCAACAGACCACCACCCTCCAGTAAGAGCCAGAGGTGTAGAACAGCAGTGTGTTGCCTTTACAGCCAAGTACCACCTCCTGGCTCTGTGGTTTTTACCCATTGCTCTCACATTGCAATTATTGTAAGCCTCTCTGGGTCTGCAACACCACTTCACCTCCAAGCATAAGACTACAGAAATCCACTACATGATGGACAGCAGAGCTGATTAGAACTTCCCCTGCAGAGAGGGGAACGAAGGACAGTCCAGAGTATCCATTGTCAACACCTCAGTCCCTATCAACTACAGGAGATGGTCTACTGGACAAGAGACAAGGAGGAACAACCTGCTGCACCTCCAGGAGCTGCCACATGCATGAGCAGGGAGGCAGGGCTTCATTTGACAGGACAAAGGCTAATAGTTTTAAACTGAAAGACAGGAGATTTATATTAGGTATTAGGAAGAAATTCTTGGCTGTGAGGGCGGTGGGACCCTGGCCCAGGTTGCCCAGAGCAGCTGTGGCTCCCCCATCCCTGGAGGGGTTCAAGGCCAGGCTGGACGGGGCTTGGAGCAACCTGGGCTGGTGGGAGGTGTCCCTGCCCAGGGCAGGGGGGGAACTGGGTGGGCTTTAAGGCCCCTTCCAACCCAAACCATTCTGTGATTTGGCAGCAGCAGCCGCACAGGCTGATGGGCTCTCAAATGGGAGAAGGGCTCAGTGATGGTGAGGCCTCACTACATCTATTTCTAGGTTCCCACACAGGGACAGGAGCGTCTCAAAGCAGCTTGGATTACATAAACGTGACGCTGCTGGCAATCAAGTGAAAGCCAGCCCACTCCCCCGTACCCAAATTCAAATTATGGAGCACAGCAACAAAGCAGCTGTTTTCTGAAAGATTTATCACGGCCCTTTCAAGCTGCAGGATAAGGCAGAAAGAGAGAAGGAGAGGGAAGAGGTGGCTGTGAGAGAAAGTAATGCTTTGCAGGCAATAGCCAAATGCCTGGCAGCACACTGTGGGAGGAAGGAGCCCGAGAGATTTATGGCTGACTTGGAAACAACAACTGAAAGCTCTGCAAGTTCAAAGCTGAAAAGTTGGTGCTGTAATCGCCTATCCCGTGGGACTTAAATGCAATGACTGGCACAGAGAAAAGCTCTGCATCTGGCACCCTGGAAATCTATTGCCCCTGCTGTTCCCTGGAATAAACCCTACGGTGTGATATTAAGATCTTCAGCATCACTGGCTCTGGCTGCTTTGAAGAGAGGAGACATACCTAGAAAGAAACCTGCAACGAGGAGGAAGGAAAAGAGGACAATAAGAAAGTGAACGAGAATTATGAAGCAAAAGCAGATGAGAACCACTGCAAAGTTGCTTTGCACAGAAAGCCAGGAGATGCCCATTGAGGCAGATATTTGTCTTCACAGGGGCAGCTGGGAAGGGCACTGAACCTCAAACAGACGTACTGAACAAAGGCTTTCTTATAAAGGTCTCATTCAAGAGGCTGAGACTGGTACAAAGTCTGCTCTGCCATGGGCGAGACGTGCATTCTTGGTGCCCGCTGGGGACGGGAGGGATGGCGGACCCTGGGGCTTACCAGCTATGCTAGGTCCAGTACAATTCTTCAAGGAAACAAACAGCAAAGACATATATTTGTTATGTGTGAGGATTTTAAGTTTTTCAAATAAACAATGGTATTCAACAAAATATGCAAAGCAGATAGGTTTTGGCAGCACAGGGCACCGGGGAGGCAAGAGACTAGTAGAAAAAGCACAAGATTTCTTTCACTGAGGGATAATTAACTTGCAGCATATGGATGGATCTGTTCATCTCAAGATTACAGCCTTAATTTTTACATAATTATTATTTTTAAAACCATAAGTATATTCTTGCAGCATTCATGTTTCAATACCCTATTCAACATTTTCCAGTCTGAAAACAGGGCCTATCACAGCTCTGGAGCAGCATCCTGTTTTCCCAGAAAATAATGAAAATAAAAATCCCACAATTTGAAGGGTGTTTCAGGTTTGACAAAAAGAACGGAGCACCCCTGCCTTTCTCCCCAGCTTGTGCCACCCCCAGTCTCTAGAAATAAGTCACAGACACATTTGAAAAAAATAGTACTACGTTAAAGGAACCCCTCGTGCATTACAGAATAATACAGGCTTCGTTCTTTTGTAAGTAAATAATGAAATCGCTTCAGCTAGAGAATACTCCACTTCGAAGCATTATTTACTTTATTCACCATGGCTTATTCTAACTAGAGGATGTATTTTTCCATTTAAACAAGCCCTTAGCTGTAAATATTCAGTAAGTCCTGTCTCACCAGCCCCATATCCAAACTGGGTTACCTTCCCAGACCATTGCAACCGCTAAAAGACTTAAGGACAGAAAGGAGCGTTAGAAAGCAGCCCGCTACAGTGGTAACCCATGAGACAGCCCGAGAACGCCAACCGGGGGAGATACACTCACAGGACGGCTCCTGCCCCGCAGGGTGAGTTTCCTTCCAGCAGCTCAAGCGATACGCCGCGAAACATAACCTCCCCTCCAACCACCAGCACGCACTCACACGCCTCCCCTGCTGCATAGCTGTAATCACACCATATGTTCAGCTTCTTTATACATCCAGCACAAAGCTAACTTCTTAGAGTCTTTTCTTTTCAAAGAAGCACAGAAAAAGCTTGGGAACCAGTGGGATCTAAACCCGCCATGGCTGCAAAGCCCGGCACATACATACGTGCACAGTTGTCCGCGGTTTCTTAGGCTGTGGGAATCTGTAAGGCACAAGCGCGGTTTCGGGGCCGCTATTACGGAAGCGAAGACAGCTGCTCTCAGTGAGCTGATCCGATGACAAAAAGAGAGAAAAGGAGGCAGACACAGGTCTTTAATGAGACATTTATAAACGATTTCCCAGGCAGAGCACTGGCACTAGCACAGAGAGAGGAGCAGTCTCAGGATACCTTCTGAACTGGAGAAATTTATCTTGGGTACCAAACATTGTAAAGAGCAGCCAAGCAAAGCATAGTGCTTTCTCACCACCAGAAAAGTGATCAAGCAGCAGGGTTTTGAAATTTTACAGCCTTTTAAAGTGTAGGATTTTTGCTCAGGCATCATTCCCACATAAAACCCACTCGGATGGACACTGGTGCCGTTCCTAACCAGCTACGGCACTAACAAGAATCACTGAAAGAGATGAGCAGCCAAGCAGGACATTGCTCAAGCAGGTGCACACAGAAAGGCCATTGACGTATTCACTCAGAAATGATGGAATTAGCTCACTACCAATAAAATGTAGAAAAGAAGGTACCAAAAAATAGCCTTGGTCCATCAAGAGAGTGATTACTACTTTATGATCGGACTGGAGCCCGACCAAGAGATCAGCAGCTCCAAGAACAACAGTCTGTACCAGGAACGTGATGCAGGAGAAGTTGCTGTGTGTGCGTAACTCAGGATATTTATTCACGGGACATAACCTGAGCAGCCATGCGCAAGCAGAGGGGATGTACGGCTACTAATCCAGGGGAAAGGAAGGTTAAATGACCAGGAGAGAGACTAGTTCACCTCTGACTTTGGCACAGACTGCCTTTGGGCATAGTACTTACTCCAGCTATAAAACAAGCATTATAGCCCTCTCTTAGATCCTTGCAGCGCTCAGATGATCTGGTTACCCCATTCGAGTCAGACTAGCTCTACTGTAGCACAGCATTTTGCCTGGCGTGACAGCTGATGAGGCACGCCGCTCGTCCCTGGGCTCCTGCTGCACTGGCAGCTCAGGGCCAGCAGCACTTCAGAGGCCCATGTGCCCCCAGCTCAAGCTTCAAGCGTCCTTTAATCCAAACCAGGGGTGCATTTGCACAGCTGGAAGCTGCAAGCTCAGGCTATGAGAGCTCTGGTGGCACCTGGGAGGTCTTCCCCATGTGAAGGGCTAGACACATCGCAACAAACCCCATCAGTAAGGTCTTCCCTACCCTTTCTCTTGAGTGGTAACAGCTTCTCATTTCTACCTGCTGAACCTCAGAAACATTTCCTAGGTTCAAGTCCAAGCTTTTCTCTGAGTTTCCAATATTACCTTGCTCTGCTTCCCTCTGGCAGGAGTTGGGCTAATCTTCACAGTGATTGCTCTTCGCAAGAGCTCACAGCCTGCAGCTGTGAAAGGTGCTTTCTCATGCCCTGTCTGCAGCTAGTCTTGGCAGAAAAAATACAAAAATTTAACACCCGAGATGTAATAACAAAGGAGGATGCTTGGTTAGTGCCTATGAGCATGCTAAGAGAGGCCTGGTTTCAGTGTAACCAGCTATCCTGGAAGACAGCAGAGAGTTAAACCACTGTTGACTGAAGCACTGGGATGGCAGCAGCAGAAAGGCAAGCATTGTGCTTTCTGTCTTCTATGGAGGTTTTTCCCTTCTCAGTAGAAACATGACAGCAATACAATTATACCATCCCTCTGAATCGTCCATCCGACTTGCCTGAAAGAGGGACGCTTTAGGGGCCATCTGCAGCATCCCCAGGATCCCAGGGGAACCGCAGGAGAGGTAAAGACCAACATCCCTTAACTGCCAAACCAACTTCTGCACAAGCCTAGGGCTGCGCTCTGCTGAAACACAGCTTTGACTCATTACTTCATCGGCCATTTATTTTTGCAGCCATACATCCACGCACAGATCGCGCAGACTATACATCTCCTGCGAAGGTCACACAATAGCCTGATTGTACACAGATCCACGCTACGCAGAATGCAGTTTGTTGGGCTGTTTGTTTTGCCTAATCTTATAAGAAGGATATTTGAGAGCAGATAACACCGAGTCACCTACTTTATTCCAAATATCTGGCTTAAACAGCTAAGTACCCAATTCAAAAGGCAATGAGCTGTACATGAACAGGGACTATTTGCAGAAAATCCAAATCACCTAATGTGCAGCGGATGCCTAATGTGAACTACCCCTCTCTCTTGTATCCCTCCCTCAGAACTTTATCAGATGATTAGTTTTAAGCTTTTATCCTCTGAACACACCTGGCCAGGGCAGCAGTCACTCAGTGAGGACGAAGCCCCCAAGCACTTTTTTTGGGGTCAGGATTTTCTTGACATTATGCATTCCCTATTTGAAATTTTTTTGTACAAGGTCTACATCAAGCCTTTCTAATTTCTGACAGGGTTTTTTTGAGCAAATACCTCCAAATATTATATTCTGCAATAAGCAATTCTGTGAAATAAATTATACAGCCATACATAAGGCTCCTGTCATCTTCAGTGATGTGAACTGTAGGGATTTACGGGTGAAATAAGACAAGCACACCCCAAGTGCAGGACTCAATGTCTGTGTACCCTCAGCCAAATTACAAATGCACTAACGCTTACAGACGCAGCACTTCAGTCAATGAAAAGGACTACGGGAAGCAGCGTCAGAGGGGGAAGCTGCTGCTCCTGGTGCCAGGACCGGGAGGGCAAGAGGCCAGAAAAACCTGCTGGCCAGGATAACTCTTCCACTTTCACCTCTGACTCCCAGGATGACACAGGGCAAGACCTAGTTAAGTTCTCTTAAGTTGTCTTGTGTGGTAAAACATGGAAAATACTCACCTACCTCAGAGCCCCAGGCTTCACAGGTGGCGGTGAAGCATTCGGAGCGTCTAGAACAGAGGTTTCATATGTGCATAGCAGGCTTATAATTACAGAAAGTGAGAATGACTTACAGCTCGTGCTTGGTAGGAATTCATAAAGCAGCCTGGGAATACTCCTGGAGCAGCAGTTAACGCCTGCCTAACTGTGCCCTGCAAATTACAGCACTGGCAGTGCGCTGGATTGCGCAAAGCAACTCCCGAATTCTTGGTACAGGTTTGGTTTTTAAGAGGTTCTCACAGCAAAGTCCGTCACTGCCTTCCTCTACAACCACTTAAAATCCCCATGCACAAATATTTCCTTTCTTACAAAGAATTCCGTAAAGACGACCGTGCGAGTAAAGCGCTCTGCTGCATCCTCCAGGCCATCCCCGACCCAGGCATAGCACAGGGGAGACACATTTACTCCGCTGGAAAACAGCACTGCAGGGACAGCCGCATTTTGTAGCAGAGAGACCATCAACTGTGTTCTGAATGGAGGTGCTTAAGCCACACAGCCCAGTTTTGACAACTCTTATGATTTTATAATGAGTATTGTCATACATGCACTTTTCTTACAGACCTCACTATCACATAAAAAACAACTTCTTTCTTCTAAGGGGATACTAGTTTCTAGCATCTTTATAAAAAAAAGTAAGTAAATATCCTACTGAACCCAAAATAAATAGAGAAAAATATCGGTTTTCCAAGTATTTTAAGGGTTTTATGGAGACCGGTTCACCCATTTAACTGCTTGCAAGGAGGATGCTCACGTGCAGGGTCAGTGCGTGACGGTTAAATCCAACCAATAGCCAATACTATGCAGCAACAGTCTGATGCCGCTGTAATCCTGTGGATTCTCATCCCAAATCCATCTACGCCGAAGGGAATCTTTCCTTTGATTTCAATGAATATTGGCTCAGGCCTCTGATGATTAATCTGCTCTTGCAGGCTCAGTTCAGTTGTTTGAAGCAGAACGTGCAGGAGCTGATTCTGCCCTGAAGCCGCACCTTTACTCCAATAGGTGTAACTGCAAGTGTACCAATGTTACTGCGGACTTACACCAGCCCGGCTGAATAGGATTTGGTTCATTATATTCAAACCACCATAAGCTGACATCTGTGGGAAGCAGATTTTCTTTCCCCACTGTTCTGCGAGGAGCTACAGACAGCGCGAGCGGGAGGGCGTCTGACCTCCATATGCCTTCAGTGTGTGCTCGCATCTCCTTCTACAATGAGTGCGCTGAATATTAAGGATTAACTATATCAAATCCTTCTAAGAGCATCTAATGATTAAGACAATTAAAATCAGACTCCTGGTTGTCTCTAGATGCCACCTGTAAAGCTGATTAAATCAAGATCGATCCAATGCCCTTTTATATTGCCCGCAATGCACCAAACCACCTCTCCCTGGGAGAGGAATGTTGCCAAAAGGTCCTTTCCCTCTTCAAGAGGGGAAACAGAAGGGGTGGGGGAACCACCACCCCCAAAAACTCCCAGGAAAACCCAGTACAAAACATATTTCAGACTGCAGGATGGCAGACAGAGCGACTCATGAAAGGGACATGCGAGCTGAATACAAGCCCTGTGTAAATAGTCAAATGGTTGGTCCACAACCATGCTGGAAAGCATTTGGCTTCTGGATAGGCAGCAGGGACAAGAAACAAATGCACAGGGTCTCACGAGAGCATCAGTGTCCATGAGCCAATGGATTTGTACAGAGGGATGTGACCTACGCACAGGGTCCTTCAGTCACCCCACAGTAATGATGAAATAACACGCTCAGCCTCTAACGATCACTCAGCAAAGCTTCTCCGGTGGTTGCCGCAGTTCCTACACCTTGGCTGTGATGACCATCAACCACCACGGTTCCTCTGCCACCATCACTTCTCCATTTCAGCTGTACATCAATGCTAAATCAGCAAACCAGCAACTCTCATTTGCAGTTTTTTCCTGGGCAGCCCTTGAAAACACACTCTTGTTTTCTTTCAGATATCTGATAACTTCTTGAACAGACGACTGTGTGTACGTGGATACCCTAAACTGTTACTACTAATTGCTAGGTAATCTGCTGATACCGTAGTAGTCAGGAGGCATTCGATCTTCAAACACGCTCCTTGGCACTGCCCAATTCCCCTGGGAACTGACGATGCTGCGCACACAGACCCGTTAAGACAAAGCAAGAGCTAATCAAACCTCACAGACACCGATGATGCGTTTCCAGCAACGATCGCTGATGTGACTTGAGGAATATCGGTTCACGCTTGCAGCGTGATGTAACTGAGGACAGCACTCGGATGAGAGCTGACAATACTGAACACTCCATGAGGCCTGGAGCAAAATGGCAAAAAACAAATGTTTGCTAGAAATAATAGCAGCCTCTGGCCTCACGATGTGGGGTCTTTCTCTCAATTCGCCAGTGCACACCACCACAAGTTAATATTTATCCAGAGCCACAAAGCCTTTGAATAGACAAGAATTAGCTCCCTATGTCTGTGGCAGTCAATCAGCCGCTCTGGCCACTACAATCCCGTTTCTTTTGTTTCAGACAAAACAGTAGTTTAGTGTCTTTCATATTTATTTGGGAATGAGAATTAGTAGATTGATACAAAACCAGGCAGCTTCAGCAATATTTCTTGCAGCTTAATGAAAAAAGCCTATGCTAAGACACTGCCAAAACATCAATGATTACTTGAGAATAAGCTACCCAAGTTCTCTCTTATTACTGAGGCATGAATTCCTCATCAAGGACACCTTACCTCCCTCTGGTTTACTGCAAAATAATCCCAGAGGCAACAGAAATTACTTCTTATTGGTATGCATCCAGCCAATTTACCCCAACAAAATCCTGGGAAAATTTAAGGACAAAAAACTGATTTCCAAGTTAATTTACCAAGATGCTGCTGTTAATCCTGTTGCAGATAAATAAAAAAGAATGAAGATTTCCCACTGAGGAAGGTAAGAGCAAGGCACCAATCCTACAGAGGAGCTATGGTGGTGGTGAGATTTACACTCCTCAGGCAGAATGCATGCAGGTACAGCTCATTAACGATGGGGCCTAGATGTATGTGAAGAATCTTTGCTGTATAGAATTGCTGAGTCTCTGAAATTAGAAGCAGCCCTCAGAAGGCAGCTGCATTTCTAGAAAACAAATCAGAAGACAAAGTTAACTCCACCCGCCCCAGAAGACTCAAAACCTAATTCAACCCTGATGAAAAGATTACACCACATGACTTTCATAGGAAGCCTCCTTTAATTGAACAAAGGGACCTGGGATATAACCCGTGGAGTGCAGTCTGTTCGACCCTCTGTTGGCCTTTTCTCCGCATTTTCCGATGCCAGCAGTGACTGATCCCGTTCAGGTTGGAGGGATGGCTCCGATCACGTGTCCCACCTAGTGCAAACTCAGGGACTGCACCAGCAAACCCATCCCAGCGGAACATCACCCCACCTGAACCCAGCCCTCAACAACATCAAGCTCATCCCTTCAGCACACAGGAACTATGCCCCAGGACGTAACCAGCCCCAGCTGATTAGGAACCAGAAACCAACAGCAACTAACTACCCCAATAACTAGCACAGCTCAGGCTTATAAAACCCTCATTACAACATACTTAGTTTAATTACCCTATGGAGCCAGTCATCTAGTGCTCTTTAGTGTCCCTGTGAGAGTTCCACTCCACTTTTACTTTTAGTGAACAAAAGCGTCATGCAGTGTTTGCAAAGGTGGACATTATGCCAGCAAATATTAATAGCTCTGTGCATTTATTTTTCATCAAAAATAATGTATGTACACTTACATGAAAATGTGAAGGCATTCCCAGGCTCCTAGCAATGCTGTATAGTTTAGCTATGAAGGCATGTTTTTTGGCAATAAAACTGGGCACCCGCTGAAATACAGTTTTGATACTCATAGCCATGCCTAAATATGATATTCGGGTCCCAGATACTTGCACCTGCCCGTTCAGAAGGACGGGATCCATCTGTAAAATTCAAGATCTAGGCTGGATTCAGACTGGATGCGTTTCAGTTTCACAGAAAACGTAGCAGGTTTGGGCTTTTCTGCCTGCGGCACTGAGGTCCCAGTGTCGCCCAGCTCCATCTGCAAATACTAATTTTCATTTTTTTTCTCGCCCTTCTGCCAGAATCGTTTAATTGAAGGAGAGATTTAAGAACCGTAACAAGCACTGCAAATGAACGCCAGAGCCAGCTGACAGCAAAATGCAGTGTGAAAGGCAAGACTTTCTCCTCTAACCAAGTTACTCTAATGCTGCCCTGCGCGGACAAAAACCCCTCTGAAATGTGAATGCTTCCCTTCCCAGCGGCTTTCACCTGTTCCACCAGCTGGGAGGGCTGTGTGGACCCATTCATCACAGCTTCCATTCTCTCTCCATCTTGCAAGTCCAGGCAAAAGCAGGCTTTTCCAGGAGGAGGGTGGGAAAGAAACCAAGACACATGAGCTTTGTAAGTAACAAGAAATCCAAACGCTGCATTGAGCCCTTTACCAGTGACCCACACCTTCTGCACAAAAACCTCTTGCACACAGCGTTGAGAGCAGTAACTTTCTTTACTTGAAGCACAGGAAATAAGCCAACAGATTTGTGGCAAATCCTCTGCTGAGACAGCCAAAGACGAATTTTCAGTCTGGTTTCAAGGAAAATAGTTACCACACAGCAACAGAACTTATTTTTTCCATTGTTCCAGCTTTATGGTAGAGAAGGGGGGGGGGACACAGTCAGTGCGGACACCACTCATTGAGGCTAATGATTTCCAAGAACCCATGTCAGGTGCCAGTCCCCCACTGACTTTCAGTGGAAATGACCATTTCAGCTCTCCTTCACAAAAAACCCAAACCCACAACAAGCCATTGCACCTACCCCAAAGTAGCCCACAAAATGCCCTTATACCTCACGGGTCTTTGAAAGTGCCAGCTCACATAGGGACACAATAACTTTCCACTCCAGTTCAAAGAGGACGCTGCATGACCTGGTAAGAAACAGGAGCTCTGAATAAGTTTTCAGGAAAAATAACTTGGATATACTGAGGCAGCTTGTCACACACACTATGATGATATCGCATGTGGTCTCTATGGCAACCTAAAGCCACGAATTGTGAAATTATACACACAGCATCATACAGCTGCATCAATCTTTTCTGCTACATAAGATGCAAGTTATCAAGAGTGCACGGAAGTGTTCAACGCTTCCATGAGGGTACATCTCCACTGCCTGGGAAAGGAACAGAGACGAGAGACACTTGACTTTCTACAAAAGAATATGAACACAGTGTGGGGGAAAAGAGAAAGAAGAAATCAAAACATCTTTCTGTATTCCAGGCTAAGACTAAAGCAAAGTACTTCTACTTGTACTTTTGCAGACAAGACTGATCATTTTATGGGAGGGCAGGAGGAAGAAAGAGTGAAGCCTTCCAAAATCCATTTGCATCTAATGGCTCTCTGACAACTCTCTGGTGCAACTGGAGAGCACGCACCTTCTTTTGACGCCCAGTCTGGAAGGTAGAACCTAGATGCAGGGTCTTTCTGAGCCAGCCCCAGTCTGCCACGGCCAAGAGACAGCTCAGAGCCAACAGCCTGTACATTGTTACAGTTCAATTCTGTGCTTTATTGGATTTATGGTTTTCTTTTGCAACTACATTTCAAGCTTTTGAGATTTCTGTCTGCCCCCAAGGTAGCAAATTCAAGAAGAGCTGCAATGTTGCAGCTCTGCATTTTATAACGCAAAGCACAGCGGTTTTCCTCCATCGAGCTGCAGGGCTCAGGTGGGTCACCAAGTGCCTAAGAAAACGGAGAAGTCTCTTTTGGTGTTTCTGGCAAGAGGCAGGTAAGGGGGGAGGCAACACATGAGTTCAGAAAAATCCAGTACTCCGAGATACCCCTGGAGCCAGGCAAACCCCGACAGCCTCCCAGAAGCACTCCCAGTGCACAGACAGTCCACAGAGCTCATGCAGACGTTCAAAGACAGCACGGAGCTCACGGTTTCTGCAATGCCTTACATACAGCCTCCTTCATGCAACTTTTGAAGACCTGATGTAAAGCTTGGTATCTTTAGATGATTCTTCCACCCTGTATATCACATGAGAGCACTTGCCTGGACAGTGACAGAAGAGGGAAGAAAAGCAGAAAAAGCCCTTTGCAGTATTCACATTAAACACACAAAAGAAAATTGTTTTCACAGCCTCTCTCCATCTCTGCCATCGTCCCTCTGTACGTTAGAAAGGCCCCAACACTGGGACACTAAGGAAAGCCCTCAGTGCTGACTGCACACCACCAGATCTAACAGCATACAGCTCCCTCCTCCTGAGAAAGCTGGGTTATCAGCACTGCCGTGAATTAACAGCAGTGATGCACTCAGAGGCCAGAGGCTGAGTGATGCAGGTCAGCAAGACAGAACAGGGAGGATGTGGCAAAGCTCCATCATCCTCCTGTGTCCCAGACCTGATTAATCCCTGGAAAGGTAATGAAATGCAGTCTCCAGGACCATCCACCACCAGATCCTTTGGCTGCAGGTATCCTCAAAGTTTACTTCAGTGCCTGCTGTGGTTAGGATTTTAGTGATGTGGACATTTGGCTCTGAAACAGAATTAAGCCACTTTGACCGAAAAAAAAGAGTATTTTCTCTTAGAGTTTCTCCCTGCCGAAGGCTGAATCCCATGATTGTCTGTGCTGTGGTGGGCCCCACAGCCAGCACAGATGCTGCTGCTCTCAGGGAGAGGCAAAGAGGCACATTGGCAGGATTTTGGGACGCACACTTTGCTCACCGCTTCGGATTATCACTGGAAAGGAGATGAGCAAGAGGCAGCAAGGGGCTGGCCAGGCCTTCAGAAAGATTTGCAGGAGGAAGAACAAGTACAGGCCATGCACAGACACAGTGGTAGCTCTTGTGCAGGGGACAGAGCAAGAAGATGACACTAGGGATGATGTCAAAGACGATGCTACAAGCCCTATCACAGCCATCCACCGAGCACATGCTGGGTAAACAGACCCGTTGTGCTCTGTTCTCACCTTCCAGGTAGGAACAGCTCAGCATTGAGACTGCTCCAGCAAAGCCCCCTGCACCATAGAATGGTTTAGGTTGGAAGGGACCTTACAGATCATCCAGTGCCACCCCCTGCCCAGGGCAGGGACACCTCCCACCAGCCCAGGTTGCTCCAAGCCCCGTCCAACCTGGCCTTGAACCCCTCCAGGGATGGGGCAGCCACAGCTTCTCTGGGCAACCTGGGCCAGGGGCTCACCCCCCTCACAGCAAACAATTTCTTCCTCAGATCTCATCTCAATCTCCCCTCTTCCAGTTTGAAGCCATTATCCCTCATCCTAACACTACACGCCCTTGTAAAACATCTCTCTCCAGCTTTCTTCTGGGCCCCCTTCACATTATGGAAGGGGCTGGAAGGTCTCCCCGGAGCCTTCTCTTCCCCAGGCTGAACCCCCCCAGCTCTCTCAGCCTGTGCTCACAGCAGAGGGGCTCCAGCCCTCCCAGCATCTCTGTGGCCCCATCGCAAGGGACAGAGAAGCAGCAGTGCAGGTCACAGCACGGTACCAACCCACCATCCCAAGACTTCTCCCCTTCTCCATCCACACATTTTCACAGGAATAAAACTCAATTTTAGAACTTCCCAGGCAAAGGTCAGACTCAGTTTGCTGCAGATTCTGCCTACGCTCCACCGGCTTTGCTGCACATCTATCAGTGACGGATGGCTGTAGCCGAACAAGGGACAAAGAAGCTCCAGCAAACAAGCGCTGCATTCAGCTGGAAGGCTCCATCGGACCCCAGTGCTGACCATCAGTGCTGACTAACTCATTCATACTGCGACACACGCATCGCCTGTGTTTGCCGAGACGCCTCTGTGCAAAGCCTCCAAGGGGAAGACAGGCCTGGGACCTTTTCTCTCATTTTTGGATGGGTTTGTTGTTTGGTTTTTTTTAAGTGATAAAAACCAACCAAAAGTAAGCCCATGCCACACTGCAATTATAAATCCAGCATGAAGCACCTTGAGAGGTTCACAACCGATAGCTAAATAGTCACTTCACTGGAGTCCTCAATTTCTCAATCACAGCTAGGCACTAAGAGAAGCAAGGCAGAAATACAGAAATGGGTCTGGGGGAGAAACTCAAAACAAACAGCCAAACCTACAAACTTACCCTAAGAACTTCCTTTGTCAGTTTGTGCTTCCCTCTAGCAAACAGACATAAGGAAGCTTCAGTATCTTTGATTTGGATACCAAATTAAGAAATTAGTCTTTCTAATATTAAACCCCACTCAAACCCAGAAGAGTAATTCAAACATTCCTCTCTACACCCAGGGCCAAGTCCTCAGCCGAGGAAGAGCAGCACCGCTCCACTCCCTGCAACGCTGCGTTACACTGAAAGACCTGGAACTCAGCCCATGATCTCGTGCAGCAACTGGTCCCTCAAACAAGACCTTGCACATGAGCAAAAAACAAGGTTAAAACTATGGCTTTTACAACACTGTTCAAGGAAAGAATGTACAGAGTGGGAGAGATGGTATATATGCTATCTGTCACTGAAAGAAGAGACAGCTCAGCTGAAAAAATCCATGAGCAAAGCCGAGCCTCTGATGTGTGATAACGGAGCAGAGTCAGGGTCGCTCAGGAGCAAGTGGGGTCTTTACATGGCAGTCCTGCGCAGAGGTTGTGCTCAAACCACCCTCTCCATGGAGGATGTTCATGGGACAAAGACACATGCTCCAGCACAAGAGAAACTTCATAAAGTTAAACAAAAAAACCTAACTAACACTTCTGCATTACTCTGCCAAAAGACAGCATTGTCTGCCAACTCTCATTTTCGTAGTATCGTGATCACAGACTAATTTATCATAGCATGCTAAAGCAAATTTTTTCTGGTATTATCCAAGATGTCTGACAGGTACAAAGCTTTCCTGCTTCTGCCACATGCTATATAGTTTTGGGATTGAAACATAAAGCAAAGTAACCAGGCATGCGGGCAGTAGCCTGAATTATTATGGGACAAGAGGTTGACAAATCTCAAGAAGGAACCAGTGACATTGTCAAACGGAAGTGTAACATACAGAATGTACGAGTGATTGATAGCATATACATCATCCTGACGTTTTGTCAACATACAACACATACGTAACGTTACATACAAAACTTGCACCTGGAATATTTGCTAAATTATATCTAAATAAAAAACAACCCAGCAGTCAAAGAAGCCAGAAAAGTGAATCCTAAGCAAAACATCTGAAACTCTTTTGAAGTGTTAATTATGCTGTATAATGGCAGTCTGTATAGCTTATGTATACACTAGATATAGATCAACGGACAGTAAAGCGTGTGTATGTATGCCTATGTAAGTCATTATTAAAATCCCAGTGCTTCAAATGATTCTGTTCAAACAAAGGCACTAATTTGAGGTAATCAGCACAGGACAAATCACCTTAAGTGCCTGGTTCTTACTCTTGCATTATCACAGGCCAGAAGCAATGGCTATAGGACAGCATTTAACAAGATCATAGGTGAGGTTTGCATCTCCCTAATTACTACCAGCTCTTCAAATGTTAGTGTCTGTAGAGGTATGCATATGCCAAGAAGCAAGACAGTATGCAGCACCTCTCTGTCAGCCCTAAACACCAGAGGATCCATCTGCCTCCCACCCGCTCCACAACCTGGCTGGTTGGTGCATTACTTGGGAGAGGGAGGCCATTTACTCACCCCATTACACTTGTTTTGATCCATGCTCACAATCAATCTACGTGCAGATAGGGAATTTCACATCCTACTGAACACTGGCACCATTAGGCCTCTGCCTTTAAGCCAGGTGATCACCCGGGTCAGCTCGTGCCCCTACTGAATTAAGTCCTTACCTTCTTTCGAACCAGTGGTGACAGCAGCTGCAGTGGTCCCTGATGCCCGTCCCACTGGGCTGGAGTGCTTCCCAGCCCTGCCGGGGATTTTAAGTCCACTTGGCTTCAGCATGTTTACTGTCTCCCGTATCTCAGGCTCGTATTACCAGTGCCTCAAAGAGCTGTCCTGGTATCACCATTCAGGCTTCTCGATGATGGACCTCTTCTTCCATTGTCACAGACCTGGGAGAGAGGAGCACAAAGAAATCAGATAGCAAAGGGGTGGGAGAGCACCAAACAGGCTCCCAGAACGCAGTGCCCAGCTGCCTCCTCACATCTCTAGGAGGGCTGGGATCTTTCATTTCTTCTCCTGTAAAACAAGGGTGATTATTGCCTTCATCTCCCATCTTAACATTACGTTCTTTTCCTGTCTTGCAGTCTCGGTTGAGCCCTAGAGCTCAACTGAGTTGAGCCCTAGGTTGAGCCTAGGACCAAATCTGAACCCTCCCAGAACCACCAAACAAGAATTTAAACTCAATTTGGGATTTGAGTGACAGACATTGTTGACTGGTTTTAAATTCTAAAATCTCAGCTCATGCATCAGCCAAGACCCACTCTGCTGCTCTGTGAAAGCACTGTCAGAGCCCTTACCGAAGGCACGCTAAGGACCCTCAGTACGAGATCTTCGGCCCACTTTCACCAGACTTCAAGGCAGCCTCTCTAAATTCACAGGAGTCATCATCCAAGATGGGGCTTTTCAGATCCCTTCATTAAGAACAAATCCAAAACCTTGTTACAGAAACAGGGCATCTAACCCCATGGATTTTCAGTAACATTGAAAAAAGCTTTCCAAAATCTAAGCATGACTCTACCAACTACTCGTTAGTGAAGTCACTTAACTCCTCCCTATGCCATTCCCTTCCCGTAAGGCAAACGGAATTACACCTCCAAATTTCTTGCAAGGATGTTGCATTAACAAGCACACAACTCCTCCAGCAGAAAGTTTTATGACAAGAAAAGAAAAATAAAGGAAGTGACTAAGTTGCTTTAAAAAAATGCAAAAACATTCCTAATGGATAAAGAAAAACAATCAAAAAATTGAGACTATCAGCCAAAAGGAAGCTAAGGCTGGCTGACCGAGCAGGCTGGGATGCAGAGGAAGAAGGTGTGAGCCAGGGACAATGCCAACATAACAGAGGGAACTGCAAGGAGAGCAAACCAAGGACCAGCCAGAAGCCGGGGGACACCCAGACCTGCCTCCTGGGCCAAGGAAGGAGGCAGCACTCTGGAGAATTAACGTAGCGAAGATTTACAGATGCTACAAGGGGGGAACTGCAATAGCGGGGACAGGAAGTGAGTGATTAAGGCATGAGTAAGGGTTTCAACACAGGCTGGGTCAGAGTGAGGGGAGGGCTGGCAGGGCTCCAGGGAAAGCTGCAAGCAGACACAGAGGAGGAAAAACCACACGGAGAATTACAAAACTCTATTCCTGAGGGCTCATAAATATCTGAGACACTGAAGAGTGTTTCAGCAGTAAGAGTTGCGTGTCCCACACTGGTTTAGAGAGACAAAAAAAGGAGAGACCAGCAGAGACATGCAGGGAGGGAGCCCGAGTGAAAACCCAAGGGCTCAAGCCCTGTCTCTTCCTCATGTCCCCCACAAAGGGTGTTCAACGGCCCTGGGGTGGCTTCAGACACCTGCAGACAGCACCAACTGGGGAGCACTTAGCTTACACAGAATTCAGGGCTGTCTATGAGAAGCAGGATGCTCAGATCACATCCCCAGCAGCAGGAACAATGGACAAGAGCAAGCAGTTCTTGTTAAGGAAGCGAAAAGCCAGCCTTCCTGTGATGGAGCCAGCGAGGACCAGATGCTGTCACAGAGCTGGACAGGAGGCTGCAGTTTCCAGCGCTATTTAGCATAAAACAGGGAGACGAGTAACAGCATCTGGAAGTGAGAAACATTGATCAGCCTGGTTCCTCCTATTTGTCGAGCCATCAGATGTCTCCCTCCCACCCTCTCCATCTCATATGACACATTCTGCCCAGGGCTACCTTTGATTTTACAGACCAACTTGATTTCTAGCACTTCTGCTGGCAGGTGACGTGCTCTACCAAGAGAGCTCACCCCATCTCCATCCCCTTCAACCTGAAGGTCTGCTCTCCTCTCAATTTACACATCTCATCGCTCAGTCCCACCTTTTGGTTACAGGGTTTGATGCTGTACTTGCGATTAAGCAACCTGGGGATGCTGCTGCTTCCAGATAAAACATGATGGCTGGCGGAATCCACAACTGGGAATGTGGATGGAGGAAGCATGAAAGGTCACAGGGGAAGGATAAAACAGCAGTAGATAACAATTTAAGCAGGAAAGGGTGCCAGAAGAATAAAAATATTTTCTAGTTTTTCAGGCCTCTGTTAGAGGGAATCTCTGGATCCCTAACTTTGCAGCCATAACCACACAAACTTTAGGGAGACAGTGAATTTGGTGTGTTCCTCTATTTTGCTGCTCATCTATGGAGAGATAGGGAACTTCAGTTCACTCTACCTCCACTACTCACTATGCCTGAAGATCAGCTGGCCACACAAGTCACAGGATATTGTGATATTCTGCTCCTTCTCAGCATAACTGGATTTTACTTTTCACACAGGGGGAGAGAACTAAGAGGAAAAGCATTCCCACTGCATAAAGATTTCTGCCAGAAACCTTTATGCAAACACGTTTGCTGTCAACATACTAATGCTGAAAAACAAATGAACTCCACAGGCTGCTAATTAAGTTACCCTCGGAACAGATAGCTTCTTTTATCCAGAAATACAATCAGCACAACTAGTTGATGGCCACACTCCCTGGGGGCTCCGCACCACACACCAGACTCAACAACCTCCGAAGCGCCACCCTGCAGCACAGGCAGGCCCCCCTGCGTGCCCCGCCACACTCCATTCATAGGGAAGTCCAGTGGGGGATAACTCCGGTATCTAAAGTTCATTCTCAGCTCCAAGAGCTTCAGGGTGACCAAAGCCAGGGAACAGGGACAGCTGCCTTAGCGCCATCCTGCACACTCATCATCACACAGGCAAATGAAGATGAACTTGAGTAGATTTTACTATGAATGCAGCTTGTTAGAAATACATGGATAGAACTGGACAGGATAAAACTTGACACTGGCCCAGGGTGCCCAGAGAAGCTGTGGCTGCCCCATCCCTGGAGGGATTCAAGGCCAGGTTGGACGGGGCTTGGAGCAACCTGGGCTGGTGGGAGGTGTCCCTGCCCAGGGCAGGGGGGGAACTGGCTGGGCTTTAAGGTCCCTTCCAACTCTAACCATTCAATGACTGTATGAAAAATAAACATCTGGGACATTTTTAAAGAAGTCTGTGCCTGCTGGTAGGGACAGATACTCCTCCTCTGTCACTAGTTTCTCCTCCACTTCAACATAAAAACATTTGAGCAGATTTTTAGGAAGCTCTAAATGCCGAGCACATAGCTCTTCCGAATTACACCATTAAGTCATCTTCACCACCCAGAGCAGCGCTGCCCTGAGCCATCCAAGTCCCACATTATCGTCCAACTGAGTGATGCAGCTTTTGTGCTGCAGAAATATCCTCGGCCTGGGACACAGGCCAGTATCTCCACAGGGCACTGCCCTGCTCCATTAGAGACAACAACTTGCTCTGAGCTCCCGTATTGTACCCTCAGCATCCCAACAGGCTCTATTAACACAGCCCTTCTTAAAAATCTGGTTCCAGCAGCAGATGCTGAACAGAACACAGGCAAATATGATGCCACGTGTGGCGTAAGAAACACATGAGCTATTTTCTTTTTCCTACTCCCTATATTACCTGCACAAGCTGTAAGCTTTGCCTTCCCGTATAACTTCATGGAAATGTGACTTTTTCCAGACACGCTGTAAAAATCCCCATCTGCCCCTGTGGATACTCCAGGGCCAGCAGCTCTGCTTATTTTGTTTTTCTTCCTTTTCCAAGATGACACAGATTACAAGGATTTTCTAGATCTCCGCTAGATTGTCCCTACAATCTTTTCATACTGCGATGAATGGTTCTGTCTGTTCCCACAACCAAGAAAAGCATCCCAGGAATGCACAATATGAAAGCCTGCTTCAAATGACCAAAACATTGTGTTCTGCATCTTTCCATCAGAAAAGGGGACAGCTGGATCTGAGTTACCTAGCCTCAGATTCAAAAAGGACAACAGTTCTCAACTAAGTACAGATGTACGTCCAAAAAATACCTTTCAGCAGGAGCAACATCTCTGGTTACGCAAGTATCCACAACGTTGGCCAGGCATCAGAACAGCACGCATGAAAAAGAGAAGAACAACTGGAGGTGCTTAGACCTCAGTTATTTCTCAAGTGTGGTAGAGGAATAACACAAAACAAGGGCTGGAAGCAAAAGCCTTTGTCAGTCTTTGCAATATATCTTATCCACGAGTTTCTCTGCTTCAGCCATCCCTCCTACCCTCAGCAAAGCACATGAGCACGTGCTTGCCACATGGAATGCCATCCCATTCAAGATGGACATGAGCAACAGAGCAGACTCCCATATTCAGTGCACGCCCCAGAAGAAAGCCCCCATGGGTATGTGCCAATCCACAGATCTGTTCACCTCAACATATTGAGTGAAACAACCGCAAGACACAGGAACAGGTTTCCAGACACCAGATTGAGTTGCCCTGAATCCCATCCTGGGCCTGGTGCTTCCTTCTGGATGGATCTAGATGCAAGAAGTCTTCACCCAACATGAAAGCCTCGGCAAGGCACAGGGACCTCATCGTGAGGGCAGACTCAAGTGGAATTTAGACCAGCTGCATCTGAATACTACTGTAACAGTTGTGTGCATGCAATATTTTGTGGGGAAATAACTGCCAATTTCTTAAAATTAAATACATAATCAAAAAAGTGAGTACCAAAATTTAGGTTTCTAATTTTCTAAATTCAGAATTCCACATGTAAGAAATGAAATTAGAAGTTTGTAGTCACGTGCACACTTTTCAAGATAAGAGCCCATAAAAAAAAAGATAGCGAACTGTATCTAGTTATCAGACTGAAGGAAATCAAGGTTATCATGTTGTACGGAAGTTTGATGATAAACAAAGACAATGCAGAGAAGCAGTAAAAACACTTCTTTTTAACAGTCTTGACACATGCAAATAATCAGTGACTTCAAAGCCAACTATTTGGATAGGGAAAGGTTTGCACAATAAAGTCTTTCTGTTTTTACCTACTCCGTCTAAGATAATCTTTTGAGAGCAATTGTTTATACCTTTATTTAAAACACTATGCCAGCTTTCCTCATGTTCACACCAAGGACGAGGAACACCAGGGTTTGGGATGCAGCCCGACGGCAGCACATCTGCGAGTGGAGAGAACGCAAGGGGAGTTCATCCATTTTCAGGGCTATTGGAAGATGATGTGGAGGTGTGGCTCAATCTGCACAAAGACTCTGCATTAGTAATAAAGACACAGCTTGGAAAGACCAGGAATTCTGTCTGCAGCTGCTCTGACAACGTAATAACAGCGACTCCATACGGAGTAGTGGAAAGTGCATTTTACGCCTGCAAGGTAAACCCCCATCCTCTACAGAGAAGAGGAACAATTCCACACAATGTGTAGCTGGGGAAGGTCCAACAGCACTTTGGTTTTGATACATCCTTTGCGTGCATGTTCAGGAGAGTCAAACATAAAGGAGGAACTTAATTTTTTACCCATGTTCTGTATTTTTATTTCAGAAAGAGTACAGAGCCTTAGGCAGGTTTTGGGGTTCGGTCCCCTAGCCTCCGTCATTTAAGAGTCTCTGCGACTCTGGACAAGAGCGAACCTCCCTTAGCTCAGCCCGAGAGCAACCCCTGCTCCCCACAGACACACAGCTGCCCGTTCCAGCAATTCATACTCATGTGTTGCACTCCCCGTGCAGCATCTTCCCCTGAAAACAGCATTACTGCTTGCAGAAACCTCCAGCATCAGGCACTGTAAATGCTGAAAACAATACCTGGAGCCCAGCATCTCCCCGAAAACAAACTGCTAGAGAAGAATTTTGTCCACTGATAGCTGGAGGAGCTCTTCGCTCACTTCAACAATAACCACACAGAATAAGAGCAAAAAGCTTTCAGTGCCAACTCTGGCATTCATTTATTAGACCTTATACAAAACCTTTACTGGCCTAAAGATACTGATTTTTTTTTTCCTTTTAAAGTTATGTGAAGTTATTTCAGTTCTTGTTTCTGAGCATTTGGTTGCATCCCCTTCATATTTCCAAGCTTTTCTGCAACTTCCCTGCTCTGGGAAAACGAACTCGTCAGGCAATAAAGCTCCATCTCCTGCAGCCATCCCTCTGGGATATGTTACTGCCCAACTGACCCCAAGCCAGAGGCAAGGACGAGTAAAGATCTGGTGCCCCAGGCTCACAACCCCACAACATCGGCCGTGCTGCAGAGGCGGACCAGGGATTTAAGAACAGAATTTTGCCTTGAAATCAAAATCCAAAGGCCAGACTGAAACCTCTCAGTCTTCTGCAAAAGGAACGGGCAACGAGTCAGATCAACACAGAGACAGGACCTGATAAAGCCAAACTGCAGCTTTGCTAATAGAGATAGAGATTATGCTGAGAAGGAAGGGCAATTTTATCTTTTAATTCCTTAAGACGTTCCATCTGATCCACGGTAATCATACCATCGCCTTCTCACTTCTCCGATTAGTTACTCCTTCCAACAAGCAATCAGAAACCCATTTCTGGAGCACATGGCAGATTAGGATTAAATCCTTTCCCTTAATTGAAGTATAGAGGAAATAAGATATGCTCATTCTTAATTAAGGTCAGCCGCCTCCGCCAAGAAAACCCTTCCTTCTCCCATAGAGGGAACGGAGGTAGAGTTCTACAGGAATGAAAGGAAGGAGCGTATTGCCTTCAGCTACATGGATCCTTCAGTTACAGAGGATCCCAGTATCCCCCATCAGCCATCACGGTTTTTTTCTCCCTTGCAGCTGAAGAATTCACATCAGTTCTCCAGCCGGGAGAGCAGTCTCCCTCATATATCTGAAAGGTTCTTAACCTCTAAAAAAGCCTGTGTTCAGTCGTCTTTCTCACTCAGGTTTTGTAATCATTAGGGAAAACCTAGAGGCTTTTTACTTAAGAACTTAGATATTTTTTTAAACTAGTTCTAACCACTATGATAGACTAATCATCCTGTGATTTAGTTATAAAACAATGGTTATCAAAAGAAGAATGTACAAAATATTCCATTGCACTCTAGCTAAAAACCACAGTGCAAAACCTGGGGCAAAAATGGGAGAAAAATGCCCAAAGGACATTCAAGGAAGTCATCATACACAAACTGGGGAGTAATTATGGGCTTGCTGATGAGCTCACGCTCCCCATGCTGGCAAAACGCCTACTGAAGACTGACAACAGTAGATAGCAACAATTCTGCACTAATTACAGAGCACAACTAGCTCTGATTTGTGGGAAAAATCCTGGGGATAATCTTGGATCTACACGAATTCCTGTCCCCTGGCGACAGGGGACAGTGACCTACAGAAATATATAGGGGTGTGACACCAAAATTGCACAGCTCACATGGAAAGCAGACAGAACACACGGAGATTTCAGAACCGCCATCCTCCAGGTTAATTCAGACCTGATACAAAGGCTATTCCATTCCATGAAGGGTTTCTCTGCAATTCAAAGGGCTTCGACAAAATCCAAGTTTCCTACTCACAGAAAGTTGTTATTTGTCATGAAACAGTATCTGGAAAAGAACCATGAGGAGAGCAGGCAGAGTGCAGGAAAGGCAATGATACATGATAAACATATTGCATTATAATGGCTTGGTATTTTACTATTGGAGAAACAATTTCTTTAATTAAATATGAGCTACACAATAACTCAGCCGTGCTACGCACCCCATGCAGAGCTGCAGAAGGATCTGAACTTTTGGAATTTCCTGGCTTTTGATCGCTTGATTTAGTGCAGCATTAAAGTTCATGCGGGCACTTAATCTGTCATTCACTGGAGCTCAGGTTAACGTATAGATTTTGATTTGTGCGCTTCTGTAATCTAACCTCTGCCCTGGACTTTGATTATGAAACAAAAACAGGACCCAGGTCTCTCCGACCCCGGTTTTTCCCCCTTTTTACAACCTGCACCTGCAATGAAGACTTCTTTGCAGGCCAGCCCTGGTTTGCTGACTGTAACCGAAAGGCAGGGGCAACAAAGAGCTGAAAATAGGTAACAACTGTTCATGCTAGTTTTTTTCTCTTTCTCTTCGCACATTTAAGTTTTTTGAAACTAGGAATTTTGTTTTCATTTTCAGTGCAGTGTTATGACAGCCTGTCTGACAGTAGAGCAGTTGTACCAGTTTAAATTTGCAGATTATTTGATTAAAAGATGGCAAAGAAAATAAATAGGAGTGGAATGCAAGATGTTTCTGGCGTAATAGAAAACACCTTGGGACACCCTGGACATGCCACTGAAGCCCTCCCTGTGCTCCACTAATGCTGCTCAATGTCTACACGCACTCCCAGGTGGACTAGGATAAGACATGATATTAATTGCATTTAATGCAGTTCCGTATGCACTGGAGACCTCACCATTATAGCAGGAAGAAGAGCAAAGCCCGTCCTGGGCCATTGGTCCTCCAGGTATAAGGTCTGGCACAGAACACCTTTGGAAGAGCCTCAATGCAAACAATGGCACGTTAAGGGACAACTGACCCTGCTTCTCCCCAGGCTGCTGACACTCAGGCAGGGATGCAGGATAGGAAGGGCTCACCCTGCACCTGATGCAACCCCTCTCATTTAGTTATAAAGCTACCTTACGAGATTTTTTCATTCCTGCAGTTCAGCCGTGTTAGTTTCAGCCTTTCCTGGCTGGGAATGCCCCCCACCAGTTCCCAGCCCAGATTTCTTCAAGCCGACCTTCTGCCCACGTACCTGCCCTGCCCTTTGCACAACTCTGACACTCTCCCACTGTGTCCAACCCCCATGCGACAGCTTTGCCCTTTCTCCGCCTTCACTATGTCATTTTGAACAAGCCAAGCTCTCCTTTGAGATGTCCTGAGATAGGAGACTCGACAATTCCTGGTTCACCTTAGCAGACCTTCTGTGAACCTCCATCACTTGAATTCAGTCTGGTTTAGACACGGGCGCACTGCATCCCAGGCCGCGTCTCACCAGACCTTGGACAAACTCTATGCCAAATACTATAAGCTAACACAATCTCATTCCTTCAAACAAAGCAACTGTTCCCAATGGCTGAAATGGTAACGCATCTTCATGCTCTGACTGTTCAGAGTAAGCTGGGACACAAGAGGTAAGCTGGAAAGGAGATACAGACCATCGTCTCATGGTCTAGATGCCGCGCTGAAAGCCAGGACCCCTGCCTTCTTCTTTCACAGTGGTCAGGAATCTCCTTGCCACAAAAAGAGGGATGACAATGGCACCAAGCTTGAAAATCAAAGGGTGGTACACCAGGAGGGTTACACCACTGGTACCTATTGAAAGATCCAAGATCACCAAGCCAAAGATGTTGCAGAGGAGCAAACCCACTCTCTCCCAGAGCACCAAGGCACTGTGTGCGCCACATCCCCTCCACCCGCACTCAAGCATCCTGCTTCCCATCACCATGCTGGCAGCAGCAGAGCACTGCTGGATGCAGTTGTTCCCTGGAGCACTATCCTCCTCCTCCCTGCCGATTCATCAGCCTGCACTCAGCCTCCCACTTAAGAAGCTGACCCCTGGGCTACGTGCACTAATTACTGCTTTCTCCTGCAGTTTCCCCGGACCTCAGCTGACACCGACATATCTACACAACTCCCACCAGAACCTGTGGTGGAGACAGGGAGGCCAGTAATCTAGAAAGCTTGCTTTCAGCTGGCGTGTGTTAATCATGGAGTTTCCTATGCTACCACCTGCAACCCCGGTACAAAGGTGCTTAGCAAACCTAGGAGTTCGCATAGCTCACAAACCTTATAGTATGAGAAGGTACGTGTTTCTTATTCAAATTACATCCTTATCAATGACCAAAACCATAATCATTTTGGTGAGCTGTATCAAATTGGATCTTATCTGTCAACATAGTTACATTATTCCCTCCTGCCTTGCAGTCCTTCTCACCCACAGCTTACCATCTGCTGGGCAGAGGCCGCAGAGAGAGAGACCTTAGCTCAAAGCCTCTAGGCACTGAGCCACACACTAAGCCACACCAGCACCGTAGGATGGCCACCTAGTACGTTACACCAGAGGAGGTTAGAGATGACAGTTTCTAGGGGGTGATATAAGAAAACACCATCCCATGCAGTCAGATTGCAAGGCAGGTGGAGACTGAACATGCCCAATGTGCTGCCCATGCTCCAGCAGGACTTGTTGGGCCGGTGAGGACACGAGAGGCTGTCACAACATGGATTGTGCACATCTGGGAAAAGCTGTCAACCCCAGCCTCCTCCAGCAGCAGCAGAGACCTTGCAAGAGCTGTACCACTCCACAGCCTGGTTTTAATCAGCATTTCCAACTATATGCTACCACACCCTTGGGAAGCACACATGTGCTTGGTGTATAGGTGCTGGCAGCCAGAAGGAACAGGACTGGTTAGATGGATTAGTGCTAAAATGGGATTTAATGTATCGTATCCCTGGAGATAAGAGCGATGCTGAAGGGATGAACCCACCCTGTGTGCAGGTAGGCAGGACAGATGGATCAACCCACCACACTCCTGGAGTGGCGCAGCATTATACGTTCTACAGAGCTTTACAGAGCCACCACATGTCCCTAGCTGCTCCTTCACTTCTTACAGAAACGGGTTGTTTCTGTAGCGCAAGTGTCATTAATCTCTTCTCTAATGCAGGCAAAACCACAGCCATGATTTTGTACGGAGATCAAGATATAATCTCATCTATCCCGGCAAGCAGACAGCAGTTACAAGCAGCAGCTTGAACATATTACAATACAGAGTGTTGGCATGAGGTCTCTAATGCAAACAGGTCTTGTTTCAACCAAAAAGGAAGAACAAAAAACAAATTGTCACCACTTCTAACAAGGACAACCAATGTTTCCAGCACCCTAAGGCAGAGTATACCATACCATCCCATGAACTTGAACCACACAATCACCCAAAAAGCATCCATCTGACTTTGACACTTCCATGTCCATGTCCTGGAAGTGCTCCCACACCTTCCTACCGTCTAGCCAACGTGCTTGGAGGGGGGATTGAGAGATAAAAAGGGGAAAAGTGCTTGCAGATGCTTTGGAAACATCAAGATTAAGCTCACTGGAGGCATTGTTATTGTCAGTATAATTTACTAGACATCTATATATAAATACACAAACACAAATTTTGCCTATGGATGAGATTTAGCAAGTTCAGAAACCTAATTCCTAGATCCCAGTAAAAGACTATACAAATGGACATGTAAAATATGAGCTGGGTAAGGTAAAACAGCTTCCTCTCCCTCAGCAGCATATTCCACACGAGCCTGCCTTTTTATGCCATATTGCCCATCATTAAATCTCCATTAGGAATGGCTGGCAGACTGGTCATCAGCTAGAACGTCCCAACCTTGCCAGCTGGGAAGCAGAAGATCAGAAGAAAGAAAAAAAAAAAAAAAAGAAGCACTTCTTCAAGGTTGCAGACTGACCTACTCCAGTTTGCACAGTAAGGATCTCAGTTATAAAACAAACAGCTAGAAGCTAAATATAGCTAAGGAGAAGACTTTAATCACCACGATAGGCCTCATGTAGAGGGCTGACAGGAGCCACTGAGGTAGTATAGCACACAATATATGACAGTCAAATATGAGGCTAAAAAGCCCATTAAACACATCTAACGATGTAACTGCCTCTCCACATCTTCCAGGAGAGGCCTCTCTTTCTAGGGAGGTTTGTTCCCCAGCCAGGAGGACATCCAGGGGACGCACTTGCAGGTCATGAATGGGAGTATTTGCAAGGGATGGGAAAGTGCTGTTTGTTTCAACAGGCAGCTGCTTTTTGTGCCTGTCAGGATTACTGAAAAGTTTCCAGCACTAATTGGCGGACACAGAAGTTTTCAGAGCATGATGCAAGAGATAAAGGGGGGATGAAAACGTCAAAGGAAGAAAAAGAACAGACCAGCCAGAGAAAACCTTTGTTAGTGACTATGCCAGAAGCTGGTGCCTTGGTTTGGAAGCTTTCCTCGCCCCTCACGCTGCAAAAGAAATTGTGCTGGTTTTGTCAATGAAACACCTTCGTGCAATAGCAGGCAGACACACAAAGTGACAATGACAACAAATAAGACCAAGGGGAAGACACACACTACACAGTTCTAACTGCAACATTAGTTCAAACTGTCCAGAGACATTGAAGAAACTGCCTCACTGGCCACACTGTTCTTTAAAAAATAAAAAAAATAAATCTTCAAACCTCTGCCTTGAACAACAGAGATGAAAACAGACCTAACCTGGAACAGCCAGACGGATCAGATGGCCTCTTGAAGTTTCCGCGACCCCAAGTTTTTGTGAAGTCGTTTCAGCGTAACCAATATCCATGTAGCCTTTACTACACAACACAAGTTATTCACCAAAATAAAATAGGATTCATTTTGACCAAGAGCTCTGGCACAAGCAACACAATTTTATTTGCATTATCTTTTTAAAGGAATGGTGTGAGGCAGCACAGGAGAGGGATTAAAAAGCACCAAGAAGCGATTAAAAAGTTCCAAGATCCAAATACCCAACATCCACAGAGCATTTCATTCACAGACCTCAAAGGAGGTCAGAATTGCATCACCAATTTTGTACCTGGGAGAAACAGATACCGAGAAGGAAAAGATTTTTCCCAAGATTACTCAAAAAACAGTGTCAGAGATAAATAGTTGCCTGACTCTATTAGGCATCACTATCTCTCTGAATATCCAGCACAAAGGACTTGGGAAGTCTTTCTGAAGTGTTTACTTTACAGACACAGAGTATAAATACTTTTCAAAAATAATGATTTGGCTTTCCCAGGCACAAATGGAGTTATCAAGGGAGTCAACATCAGAGTTCAGAACATTAGCGCTCAAAATAAACCAAAGAAACTTCAGATTCCCTTTGTGCTTCAGCACAGACAGGGACAGGGACTCCACTGCTGGCTCAGAATCTGCAGCAGGGCATTTCACTAGTCCGTGCCACATTTCTCTACAACTCTCCAGGTGGGTACACACTAGCATAATAAAAATAAATCACTGAAAGGAAAGTACCATCTAATTCAAGTCAGCATCATATTTTATTCCATCATAGTGAAGTAAAAAAATTTGAACTGTGACAAAAAAAAATATGACAATGCTTGGTTTTATTGCTTCACACATTCTGTCGCTGGTGCTGCATGTGAAACAACCACGGCTATTTCACAGACAAAGCTTCACTCATTTAGAGGGAGATAACAAAACCAGTGCCACGGCATGGGAATGATTTCTAAAAAGTCTGATGCAGAAATATTGTGGGTTTGGGATTTTTTTTAATAGGGTTTCTTTGGGGTTTTTTTTTCAGGAATAGCAGTAAGTATCAGTTTAAGGTGCCAGAGTCAGAGTCACATGCAATGAAGTCATTTTTCCATTGGTAGCTACAGCAGGAGCTACTGCACAATCATATAAAAGCAAGCAATTAAATCCAGCTATGAGGAAAGTGAATTTGCTTTGTCTCCTTCAGCATCGCAGTTCAGCTAAGTACAAAAGACAAACACAGCACACAGGGTCCTCAGCAGAGCCGGGGAAATGCTCCGAGAGCGTGGTGGTACTGCAGAAAAAGACTTTGTGCATCAATGCACTGACAGACTTCTGTGTTTCTGTGTTAGCATCAGCCACAGAGACAAGAACTTCCATGTGGGATGGGAAGGATGGCCACATGGAGAAGGCAGGATTAGAGTAGGACTCAGGAAGACCAAGGACAATTCCTTTCTCTAACCTGGGCTTCTGGAGTGACCTTGGACAGTTTGTTGTCTTTATTCAGCAACTTACCTCATTTGGTTGTTTTAGAAAACCGACCAGTAAAACACAGCCCCAGTCTTGCTGGGGTCTGACATCGCCAGTACTATCAGCCAAGGTGCTCTCCCAGGAAAACACCACCTGAAATTCTACTGTAAATATCACAGGAACAGCAATAGAAGAACAGCCAGAGATTGTTGGCTAACTCAGCAACAGAGCAGCAGAAAAGCTGCTTTCTCACCCCATGCCAGCAACTTCCTTCATCATTCTTGTGCTCAGACCCCTTGGGAGATGGAGGAGGAAACAGGTCACAAAGTATTTATAAATAATATTTATGAAAAAATAGATATCTCTATAAATACCTACAGATATATTTATAAGTACCTATAGATATCTCTATAAATACCTATAGTTATCTCTATAAATTGGATACTAGTGTCTAAGATAGGTTAGCAACAAGTCATGTTCAGGTCTAGATACCTGTTCGTGGGCTTCCCCAGAGCTTTAAAAGTACATAAACCTTGCCATGCACTGTATACACTCAGCAAAGTGGTACCGACACCATGTATCTGGGGGATTTAACTTGCTTTGTATATTGTCTCTTGTCCTCACCAGAATTATGACACACACCCCCCAAATTTATTAATTTCCTCAAGTTTCATGGACCGAGGAAGAATTCTGATAAATAAAACCTCAATCAGGAGGAGGAATCTGTGCCATTACCCATTTTACCCACCCAGTAACACAAGAGAAGAGGAACTGGCATGCATACCCTTACATAGCCACATCCCCTGACACTGGAAAATCCCCCTTTGGGTTCTTTATCATTTCTTCTGCCACAGCAAAAGCACATGAGAAGAAAGAGGAAAGACACCAGGAACTGCTACTTGCTGGAGTAAATTATGGCAGCCTCCAAAGCTAGAGGTGGCAGGAAGCCAAGCAGAAGAGAAGCACATACCAACCCTTCAGCAGATAATCCAGTCCATACTTATCCCAAGAGCATCTCCCAAAACACATAGGTTTTCCTGTAATTGTAGTCAGGCCTCACACATAAGTGCTCCTGAGATGATTCCGGCACAGCTTCTCCCCATCGTGCCTGTAATGGCTGGTGCTAACTTTTAACTTGTGGTTTGTCTCAGAGCTGAGCCTTTGAAGTGCTGTGCTCTCAGTGATATCTGGCAGGCACAGCGACACGTTTTCACGAGAACACAGCTGCTTGATGCAGACTCTCTCCTTCCTAGCCCTGGCAGGCTCTAACAGCAGGCAGGTAATTTCTTAAAATGCCAAATCCCAGACCCAGGTTTAAGAATGGTCAGCTGCACCATGTCTAAAGCATCACCCTGCAGCAATGATGGGGCAGGACTGACCAGTCCTGATTAAAGGGGCTCCCTTGGAGCCCTACTGGGTAGAGGGATGCTGCCTCACAGGCAGTGTGGCAGAGCCTACAGCCAACAAGCCTGGCCAGGCACCCCGAATATCTCTCTGTCCACACACAGACCGATTCTTCTTAAATTGCAAGTCACCCTCAAAAAAATGCTTCTAGCCAACAGTAATGGATGGGCTAGTGAAACTTGACATCCATTGCAGCAGGATGAGCTTCTGAGATGAGGTTTGCAGGCCTACAAGACTGACGCTCAACAGAGCGGCAAATAACACTCGGTGCTGACACAGTGCTTTGTCTCCCAGCACTTCCCAAACACCGCTGCAGCCTGCTGATACCCCGGAGATAACAACGTGTGCCTCTGCCTCTGTCGCTGGATGCTTCCCAAATAGAGCATTTACTGGTTTGTACCGGGAGATGTGAGGGACAGGGACCTGCTCCATCCGCCCTGCCATTCACACCCTGAGCAGCACGCAAATGCCAGCAGCCCAACCCAGCTGGGCCTTCCTCAGAAGCACATCTTGCCACAGACAAAAACCCTCACCAAATCCTGCAGTGTGTAGTTAATGTCAATACCCGGCTCATTAAAGAGCGAAACGCCGGGGAGGAGACCGAGCCCAGCAAGCTGCCCAGCTTCCCAGAGACAAAAGAAAATTTTCCTCCCGTTTCAAACCCGAAACTCGCCAGGTACCGAGAGATCGGTGCTGCCACCCCCTCTCACCTCCATCCTCCCCGCCTCAGGCCCCGCTTCCCCAGCGGCTCCCNCCGGGCCCGCCCCCCCCCCCCCCGCGGGCCCGCCCGCCACTAAACCCCCGCCCAGCAGCCCCCACTCCCCCCCCAGCTCCCTCCCCGCCACCGCGGGCAGCGGATGGCGGGGCTGACAGCGCCGCACACGCCCGCTCGCCCCGGGCTCTTCCCGCAACGCCTTCATTCATCCCCGCCTTTGTTGCTGGCGCGGCGTGGGCTCGCAGAGCCGCTCCCCCTGTCCCCACACTCCCCTCCCCGCGGTGTCCCCCCCAGTCCCGCGGTCCCCCTTACCCTCTCGCCGCCC
>VWZL01000705.1:96209-165454 GCA_013396915.1 Stercorarius parasiticus
GGATGAGGATGCTGGGGCCGGCGGCTCCCTCCCTTCTTCCCTCCCTCCCTCCTCCCGGCCGCCGCCAGCGGGGGCACGGCCGGGTCCTGCGGCCCGCGCGAACAAAGGGGCCGGGCCCAGAGCCGCCCCGCGCCGAAATCCTCTTGGTTGCCGGGCGCCGGCGCCGCCGGAAGCCGGGTGGGAGGGTGGAAAGGCAGCGCGGAGGCTCCTCCCGGCTGCCTGCAGCCCTTAGCGCTCATTCCTTAAAAAGAAAAAAAAAAAAGGAATAATCACGAAGTTCACCTTTTGCTCGGCTGAGATACGCCCTCCCTTCCTCGCGGCTGTGGGTCTGGTCTCTAGAAAGGAGGAGCTCTCCAAGCACACCTGAATTTACGTGGTAGCAAATTTGATTGATACGGAAAGGGCAGGAGGAGCTGGAGGTGCTTCCCGGAAAAAAAAAAGAGTGCCCTAATTACCAGGGATTTTGTAGGGAATGCAGCAAAGAGAAAGCACCTGCAGCCTTGGTAACTCGGTCATTCAAGGCCAGGAATAGCGGGCTGAGTTGATAACCACCACTGGTCCTTCACCACCTCTCTCCTGGTAACTCCCAGAGCTGTACCTGGGCTGACAATGGATGGAGACATAACACCCCCATTAATTTGGACAGGAGTGGAAGTGCTTCCTACAAGGACCACGACTGAATCCAATATACTTTACTGACACCCCACATTCCCAAACAGGCGGTGATTTTGCCAATCAGACACTATGGTGGGAGGCCCCAGGCCACACAGTAACACAGGAGGGTCCCACCTGCCAACAGTCCTGAAATTTGGTGCTGTGACTCTGCTCCATACCCCCTGCCTGAGCCCAGGAAAGCACAATAGAGATGCAAGTGGAGGAGATGCAGGCAGCAAAGCAGAGAAGAATAAAGCTGAGGTCAACTGAGCGTTATCCAGAATACGAGATTTGACAGGACAACCCAGCCCCACGAGGCAGCCACAAGCAGCCTCATTTTCCATCTTGCCGAGGGGAAGCCAAAGCAAAGGGAAGGGAAAGTCAAAAATAGAACCTGAAGCACCTGACTCCGACGCCTCTGCTTCAACTGTTGGTTCACTGTCTTTCCCTGATATTTTCCCCACATCCAAGCTCAAGTCATTGCTTTGCAGTTCTGGATACACGATTTTTTGTCTCCTCTCTAATCCGCAGTTGCCTAGGGAGACGGTATGTCACCAGAAGAAGAGCTAGACGAGAAGGTGCCTATTGAGCCAGGCTCTGGGCTCCAACAGGAGGTTTCGTTTCTCCATCCAGCTTCACCCCCGGCCTGCCAGCTCGGCCAGTTCGTATCCTTAGTTCCGAGTTTCTTTCCATATCAAAATGGTGATGGAGCAATAACGGTGACCTCCCTTTGCAAGTTCCAGAGGGACTATTGAGAAGCGTTACATGCATTTTGTAAGAAGGAGGAGTGTAAATTTAAAGCAGTTTTGAAAAAAAAAAATCCTCTTTAATGTTTTCAGGTGCTTCAGGGTAGGATTTCAAATCTGCTATCGCTCAGAAGTTAAACCCTCTCATTTTTGATCAATGGCACCATTTTATGCTGTATCTTATATACGTTAATTTGTTCTCATTACAAAAACTTCCATATAAATGTTTAATTTACAGCCCTACATCTACATTATGACAGAGAAGGTCAGCCAGTCCAGGGTTCTATTTTGCCTGCCAATAGTCCGTGGTACATGCAGCTCGATGCCCTTTCCCGCATTCAGTCTCGAATCGTTGCAGGACAGGGGCCCAGGACCGACACGCTGTGGTGCAAACTGGCACCTTTCTCATCGCCTCTCCATTTCAGCAGCGGCAGTCTTGAATTTTACAAGCGGTCTTCTTTTCTTCTTTAGAATTCAGTCATCCCAAGGGCTCTGTGTGCAAATAGTCATATATAGTAAAGACAATATATATTTTTATATGTATATATTTACATATATTTATATTTTATGTTCCAACAGTGACTGAGGCATCCTAGCCACTGTGCCAGGCACTGCACACTCCCTGGAGAAGAGACGAACCTGCACGACGGAGTCGGGTTTCCCTCGTGCGTTCTGCAGCACTGATACAAAAGCCTGCTGGCTTCAATAAGCTGAAGCTGGAAAAATTTCACAGCTCTTATGTCATTTCCTTGAATCCTTTTGACAAATCTGCCTCTCTGACTAAACTTTCTCAGGGGAATTTCCAGGGAGAGAAGGAAAGATCATCCGAGGCCAGAGCACTCGTGGCGATGTGGCTGAAGTACCCCTAGACTTGAATTTGTGTCTTTGCCATCAAGCGCCGCCCCACAAAGCTATCCTTCAGCTTCTGTTGTACCTGCTTTTCACAAGCAAAGCTTCAGGATGAAAATGAATGTTGAGACCCCATCGTTCTGCAGAGCAGCACTATTTCCCAATAACTATTTATCATTCACAGGGCTGTGGGCAGGCAAACACCCCTGCACTGATGATCCCAGGCACGAAGCAGCACAGGAGACACTTCAGCCTATGAATATATGAGGACCTGTTAACTCTACACAGGTGAGCAGAGCCATGACTTTCAATTAAACCATTACGTGTAGAAAACTGGTCTGCAATCTCTGTCACTTCTGGTCTATCACATTTGCCTGATAAACCTCTTGCTGTGTACTACTCTCCTATTTTGTGGATATGATATATATTTTGTTTTGAAAAGCGGCTTCTCACAGGTAGTCAAAACTGTCTCCACTTGACTGATCCATTATTCTGATTTGGTAAGTATTTGCATTAGCTGCTGGGATCACTAAAAAGCTTCACAGCTGTTTTCTTTTAAATTATCCTGACAAACCGAAGCATTACACAGACAAAGTAATGTAAAAACCAAGGGAATACTCACACATGCATCTAGGGAAAGAGAAAGAGCAAACATTTTGTGTTTTGCTGTTATCTATGTTGTTTGAATAAGGACAGCAGATAAGAAATGGCCAAAGTGTTCAAGAATCTTTCCATTTTATTAGCCAGCAGCAGGAGATGAAGCACCTCTCCGCAAAGAGCCGATGAGACACTGGATTTGTTACGTACCAATAGGTTACGCTTCCTAAAGCCCCGACCCTGCACTTGTTCCCCAAAGGCAGCTACATGTGAAGGCTCCAGAGAGCAGATATAGGCCACATGAAGTGGTGACATCAAGACCTCATAAGTCAACAAAAGATTCAGAGCTGAATCCTTTCAGTCTTTTCCCTACCACGTGCCTAGAAATCCCTGCCAAAGACATCCCTTTGCCCTGCCAAGGTACTGTGGGAACTGAGTGGTGGCAGAAACAACATGTCTTTGAAAATATTGTGTAACTTCATTACTGTCAACTTACAGTTACGCGATTTCCATCATCTCAAAGATGCAGCCGCAACAAGAGCGTAAGTTCTTACTATTCATTCAAGCTGACACCATAAATAGCCTGCTGCATTTGGTGGCAGAGCACAAAATTCCAGAATTGGTGGGAGAAACAAGATTAAAGCAGTGATGTAAAGAAAAGCTGTTTTTTTCCTTTGATTACAGAGCTGCTTAAAGAACTTCTTATCTTGAGGATCAGTGACTGCTTTAGGCTTTACCCATTCTAGGCCAAGACTAAAGTTCAGAAACTTCTTCTAAACAGCTTTTAAACTCTTAAGACCTCGCACAGTTGCAATGATTCAGCCAAGCGGCGCCGCGTTTTCAGGCCTTTGTTATCCAACTGCAAAGCCTCTAATATCCAGCCGATTCTGTTGTATCTTCTTAGGTGGAACAAATCTCTCATCTATCTTCAGACATCTATATCCGAGCCAACTGTCTAGACTTCCTATGTAATGAGCGCGGAGAAACATGGTGCAATTCCCTTCATCATATTGCAGACATCTAAACTGGATTAATTGCTCTCTAACAAGGCTCGCTTCCATCCATGAATTACAGGGGTAGTCGAGGATTAGGCCAAATGAGATCATAGAATCATAGGGTTGGAAGGGACCTCTAGAGATCATCTAGTCCAACCCCCCTGCCAGAGCAGGGTCACCTTAGAGCAGGAGATGTCTGAAGTTAAGGGATATGAATTGCACTCATCTTCCTTACAGAAATGCTCAGCAAAGCTGACGATGGTTATTTGGGTGCGTGTAGATCAGACATGCGCGTTAGGTACGTTCTTGTCTCAAGGCCTGACTTTGTTCTGTTTCACTGAAAGAAATCAGGCTGTTGGCCAGGATTCAACAGGGGCAAGATCTGGCTCCAGGACCCTTCAGGGGAGTGCACGTGGCTCATGCAGAGTGACGGAAAGTGCTCTGAAAGAAGGCTTTCTACTAGGCTGGCTGCTGTGCGTTCCTACACACTCGTTAACATAAAAGAAAGTGTGGGTGGAAATATGTTGAAGGATCATGGCAGTTCTCATTAGCTATGAAGATCAAGAGGAGCTCTTACCGCTTTTTTAGTTTATTTCTTATACTGAAATTAGTGCATTAACTGTTACTTAAACTTCAACCATCAGTATAATTTAATCATTAGCACAGTCTGGTTCCTGTTGTTCTACATTTTTAAAGTAAACTACCTTGCTGCAGTAGCAATGACTCTGAGGAATGTGGGACCGCACAAATGCAACACAGTAAAATGGATCCCACTGCATGATTGAAGAAATAGTGTAATTTTCATCACAAAGACTGTTCCCTATCCAGGAACCAGAAGGCAAGTGGATTTTCACAGAAATTCAGCATCCATTAAGTGGAGGCCTTCTGAAATTCTGTCCTCTGGTACCATGTTTGGCCAAATGACCTACGCAAGATCACACTGGCAGTGGAGAACTTGGAATAGCTCTTATTTTAGTCAGTAGATTATTGCCAATCTTTCATCCGAAGATGAAGCTCCTTGCAGATGAAGTAAATGAGTCATGGAGAGAAAAAATAACACATCTGTGATCACGCAGCTGAAACAGAAATATGCTGGTGGACATCTACATTTCTGTGTTGAATACCTACAACTAAGCATGACCAAAGAAAGTAATGCAGGAGAATCAGAGCACAGAGAGACTGAAGGGAGATCTGGCACTGTGTATAACATCTTATTCATGGGGGGGTGGGGAACAACACAGCAAAAAACCCAGAGGTTAAGTAGTGGATAAGCCATTCTGAGCAGGTCTCCCATCCCAGCACAGTACCACATAATTATCTTCACTTTCTTTGTTATTGCTTGTTGCTTGTCTGAGTCGAGACTAAAGATCAGGCTGCTCTTTGCTTAGTCCATTTTTTAAAAGACTGGGACAATTGGCAGTTGTACTTAGCCAGGCTTGCACAAATAAAGGGACTTTCATGCTTACTGACCTCAAAGGTGAGCAAACATCACCTACATTTTGTAGACTTGGCAATCAAAATTGGAAGGGATTAGTTTATCTTCCCAAGGCCCTCTCTGAGGCAGCAGCACAACTGGGTGCACAACCAAGCTGGCCAGGCTCTGGCCATTACCACATCGTACTTCCCTCAGTTCATGCATTTCTTTTTATACATGTTCAAGTCAGAGAAGAAAGCCAGCCTCAGAGCTCCCAGCACGGTGTCCCATACCCTGTTCATCAGGTGAAGCTGCAGCCTATTTTATAAAGCCTCTGGTAACTCTCTGTATACCTCTGTGTAGCTCAGTGTATCCTCAGGAAAATACAAGCAGACAAAGATCACTCGTAATGGGGCATCTCTGCATTTTTCCAGTTGTCAAAGCATCATATACGAGCATCGGTTGTTTGCAAACCACCCAAGCTCTGTCTCTGTGCATCACAAATCAAAATTACTTATGGCTCGCTTACTATTTTTCATTGTATGTCAAAAAACTATTTTCCTCCTGCTGCTGCTCCAAGTACGTGCCACCAGACTTTTCTCATTGTTGCCAGGGGTGTGAAGATTTATTGTTTTCTCTGACCTGGCTGAACAGGGTCTGTAACAAATTGGATCCAGCCTGTACTTTATGAAAACAGCAGTCTATTTCCCTGTTGTTTGGGCCCCGACACAAATAGTATTTCAGACCAAACAGCAGCACCAGACATTTTCTACCCAAGCTACAGAATGTGCAGCGCCTGTGAGATGCAAGAGAGTCCCCTGTCCTTTGCATGGACTGGAGTGTGTAAGAAGATCAAAGATGAGGGACAGGAGCCAGGACGCAAAAGCTTCCTACAACTTGAAAAAAGATTTCAGTACCTACAACCAAAGCTGTGTTTACTGGGGAAGGGGAGGGAAACGAGCTCCAATTTTGACACTTAGAGAAAAGCCAGACGTTTTAAATGTCTCCAGCAGACAATGCACAGAGCTGGTGCGGACAGCTGGCCTACCTGTGGGCACTGAAACATCCAGTCCTGCCACTTCGGTTTCTTAGCCTTTAATTCTCCAGAAAAGCAAGGCTATCCCTAAAAAGGCACTGACACTGTCATTTAACATAGGGCACACTTTCCCAGCAGATCCCAAAGCACATGTGAAACAATCTTCGTAACAAGTTGCAGATGAGAAAACTGCAGCATAAAGAAGTTAAACGACTTACAGTCCCATGCAGGATCACCTACAGTGCACAAATTTCCAGTCATTAAAGTAGCCGATAAGCTAGTTGTTCCCAGCCAGCTTTGCCTACTGGGTGAGACATAAGCCTACATCAACAAGCTCTGCTGGCTCCACACCAAGGTGTGGAATATTAGCAATTTTCTTGTGTAAGGCAGAAGGAGTACAGAAAAAGGTAGGAGGCCATCCACAGTACAACTAGCTGCCCTCTACTTCCCGCAAACATATGTATGTTTTTGGTTAAAACCTCTCCTTAATTAAAGGCCCTGACCAACCTAACTTAAATACCACAGTAATGAGCATAGCATAAATACGTAGCTCAAAACCCACAGCACATCCTGTTTCAGTGTTGATGTAAGGGAATGGGCTGCTAGCTTGTCTCCGGGAGAGCGCTGGATAGTAATTAAACTGGATTTTGTTCTCTTTCCACAGAAATGTCCATGCAACAAAAGCATGCGATTCTGGTACAGAGGAACTATCTACCACAGGTTAGAATTTCAGTTTTCCCACCTTAGCGTGTTTCCACCATCAGCCCCTTCAACCATCCACTGATCCCAGCTGTCATTTTTCAGTACGACATTAAAATGTTTAAAGAATTGGTGTGATGTCTTTATAAAAAGGAGATTATTTCTTTATGCAGAAATAATACGCCTTGTGACAGCAGAGTAGAAAGATGCCCCAAATGACCGCACTCACTGACTGGATATTGCTGCAGTGACTGCCAGGTGGAAAGGGCAGTCGGGACTCCCAAAAATCCCAGTTTTACTAAAATGGATATAGAAAGGTTGAGAAAGCCTGGTCCTTTGCCAGGTGTTCATTTTCATTTATTACAAAAAATCCTTTATAATGTGGATTTTGAAGTGCTGGAGCGCGTCCAGAGGAGAGCTACCAAGCTGGGGAGGGGTCTGGAGACCAAGCCATATGAGGAGAGGCTGAGGGAGCTGGGCACGTTTAGTTTGGAGAAGAGGAGGCTGAGGGGAGACCTCATTGCCCTCTACAACTACCTGACAGGAGGGTGCAGAGAGGTGGGGGTTGGCCTCTTCTCCCAGGTGAATAATGACAGAACCAGAGGAAATGGTCTGAGGTTGCGGCAGGGGAGGTTTAGATTAGACATTAGGAAGGATTCCTTTCCTGAAAGAGTGGTCAGGCACTGGAACAGCCTGCCCAGGGAGGGGGTTGAGTCACCATCCCTAGAGGTATTGAAGAAACGTGTAGATTTGGCACTTCAGGGCATGCTCTAGTGACAGAGATTGTAGGGGGGCGTTTTTCGTGTGTGTATGGTTGGACTCGATGATCTCAAAGGTCCTTTCCAACCACGAAGATTCTATGGTTCTATGATTTTGTCTGTCAAATGCCATGATAAAACCCAGATCCAGGCACTTGCACACACTTTGTCAGTTTCCTGCCAATTTACTTTTAATTAATTGCACTGCATAAATTGTATTATATGTTCCAATATGGAAGAATCACCATGAGAATGCTGCCAGTGTGGCTTTCTATAGAGCACTGTGTGGGAACACATGACAATTGGACTCTAGTCTAGTTTCTGGTTCTACTGCTGGTGTAAAGCGGAAACTCCGTGTGTCTCAACAACTGTTTTCACTAACAGTGAAAGAGAAACAATGATACTGACCTGATCTGTAAAGTGCTTTGAGTTGACCAGACTAAATGGGGAAGGTACACGTTAGATCAGATTATGCTGCCTACTCTAATGTTTGTCTCAGTCCTAAATTCTCACAGACAAGCTCAATGAATGCTGCAAACGCTCAGTCCTTCTCAGTCCTGGCAGAACTGACAACTAGCCCTGATCTTCAACATGCACTACAGCCACTAGCCCGACAGTCCTCACAGCGCCCGTAAAGCACACGCTAAATCCCTTTCATAACAAAAGGCATACAGCCACACAAGAACCGTGTTTAGAAACAGGAGATGCAGTAATTACACCCAATATTCCTGATGAGACTGTGCGACATGTCCCCCTCTGCAGATGTCAGGGCTCAGTCATGCCAGCGTGCATTGCAGTTGTAGCTTCACACAACAAAAATGCACTGTAGGTGTCTTGGGTTTGTCTGGGGGAAAACACCAACTTCTTAGCCTTCAAGATATAAAAGAAAGAAAGGAAAGGAGGTAAACGGCGTGTTCTTTTACCCTTTTTAGAAGAAACAGAATCTGAGGAGCGTGGCAACAAATACATAGTTAACAAGTGGAAAAATCCAATTAAGGTAAATTAACCTGTGGAACTCGATGCCAGAATATATTAAAGGTAATTAAGATACTTATATTGCAGCGGTAGCTACATTAATTCTAATTAGGATAAAAAGGTATGAGACAACCCTTAACTCTTGATGAAAAATAAACTTCTCCGAAGAGATTCTATAATAGTTTGGTATCACACTTAAGACTTGCCTCTCTTTTCTTCCAGCCTGTGATAAGTCAGCTTCTCAGAGGGGATGTTTGCTTGAGCAGCTTTCTGGCCTGTTCCAGCAGGTAACTCACCTCTTACCTTCTGTTTTATGTTCTTTGCCATACATCTAAGAATGCTCTTGGCAAAAGAACACAAATAACAGATTAGTATCTGCGACACTTATTGAAGACAGGAAATAAGAAATTAATAGAGTCTTTTTTTGTGAAAAACGCTTAAAAATATGAATTAAGCCATGTCACACCCATCTAGCATGCAAATTGTACGTATAGCTAAAGAAAAGAGATGAAGAGGGCCTGTAAGAAAGCTGCGGAGGGGCTGTTTGCAAGGGCATGTAGTGATAGGACGAGGGGCAATGGCTTTAAACTAGAGCAGGGCAGGTTTAGATTAGACATTAAGAAGAAGTTCTTTACAATGAGGGTGGTGAGACACTGGCCCAGGTTGCCCAGAGAGGGGGTGGAGGCCCCATCCCTGGAGACGTTCAAGGCCAGGCTCGATGATGAGGCTCTGAGCAACCTGATCTAGTTAAAGATGTCCCTGCTCACTGCAGGGGGGTTGGACTAGATGGCCTTTAGAGGTCCCTTCCAACCCAACACATTCTACAATTCTAAGATATTTGCAAACTGGGCTTAAAATGTCATGGAAACAGCTGCCCTCCCAACAGACTGAAAATTCATTTCCTTGTTGTATACAGGTAAGTATGGCAGAGAAACCCATCCACTTGTATCCATACCTGTGTGTCACACCAAAAGCCATGATATTTAAGCAGACTATAAATGCCAACCAAAAATCCTAACAAATGATTGAATCTCTCTGGGGTTTTTTTTGCAAGTGGGCTTGTTTTAAGAGATTATTAATAATTTGTGACATCAAGGTCGTAAAACAAAGCCACGACCATGTTGCAATTCCAGAGAAAATTGCCTTGAGAATGACATAGTGCAGTGACCTTCAGGTCCCAACAGTCAAGGAGCTGAAGTCTGACAATTTCCCTACTTAGAATCCCCAGCTCGTGCAGATCCCCCTTCACAGGGCTGCCACGACTGATCTGGGGAAGAACAGCCCAGGAGATGTGTAATGCAGGGCTCTGCCCGGCAGTTGTTTCCATAGAGAATAAAGAGGACATTAGATGTTAACCCCTCTAAACAACACTTCAAACTTACAGGGCAGTTTCACTCTCTCTATCCCCACATTGAAAAAACAACATATTGCTATATTTAACGAAGAGTTTGTGTACCTGGTAGATCTAGAAGCATGTAAACAAGTCAATCTGGGCAGCATATGAAAAGAAACTAGAACCTTGTTGGATTCATTCCATCATTGCTGCCTTGAGACTGCATTGTTTTGAGAGGTGTGGAGTGCATAAAAAACATTGTAAGTCTGTATCACAGCAGCAGACAGAAGGGTGAAATACTTCTCCTGTACGAGTGTAGGCTTGAAGGAGGCGGGTGTCATTCCCTACACAAAACAAGACCTGTCCCACAACAATTTTGGCACTTGTTTTCACAGGAACTGTGCCTGCAGACTGCTACAGCCACTGGCTTAGCTAGGATGTGCTGCCACCCAGCTCTGCTGGAAGCCAGTCTCTGATCACCACAGCAGAAGACTATTTGCAATCATTTTCCACCTCCACAACCTCTGGCCTACAGCAGGCTGTATGATTGTATCCATGAGAAAGATGGTTTTGTCACCCATTGCAATGAAATCGCACCCAAGCACCCGGTGCTGGGAAGCATGTAATGCTCCCAGTCTGCCCATTTCAATAGGGAACAGAGGCTCCAATTTAGCAAAACTCCTAAGTGCAGGTTTAACTTCACATGTGGGAGCAATCCCTATGAAATTAATTAGATTAGACATATCACGAAAGAAAACTCCATACCAAGTGCGCACTGTTGTACTGTCGCTTGCAGCTGCACAGACCCGTGTCAGGATCAGGCCTTTCCCTGCATTATATTGTTTTGAGACAGCAGAACACAGGTGCAATGGGATGCCATTAGAAATAGCGCTAAGCTTTTAGCTTGTAAATCCTTTATTTCTTCAAGAAAGATCCACTTTGCTGCAGCGTTTGATTTTTCAATTATATTCCTGCCTTTTACCCTGTTTTCCAGCTGCATAAGGAACTCAAATGCCTTGCTCAAGGTTACACTGACTGATGTACCGGGGAAATAAAGACTATTTCTGGCAGCTGAGATGTCTTTTCAATCATTCATTTCCATAAAATTCCAGATCTAATAAACCCATTTATAACCTACAGTCCTGCCAGAGGAAGTGTGTCTAGTTCATCTGTACTGCTTTCGCTCGATGTGCACGTGTATGCACACTATATTCTGTAGCACCTTTATCATGAGGTCATTTTCAATAAGTAAGAATAATATTTCCATTCTGAGATGAGATTTACTAAGCACAGTCGTGTATATTACAGTGCACTGAAACAAGGGACGTTCCTAAAGGGCATTTTGCTGTATTCTGGTTGTACTGTGTCAAACCTTCACATCCAGTAACAGTTAAGCCCAATGAAGTGGCTGACTGATAAACCGTGCAATCAAACCCATTCATAGAGCTGCTATAGACTCATTTTACAAGAAAGATTGTGTGTGCAGCTCTGTCTTTCTCTATTCCACTCCAACATGTCTCCTAAGCTGAAGTAATTCAGTGCAGGTGGCATTTGTATTACTGTGTCATCTATCTACAGGAGATGAACTCCTGAAAGGCAGAGCGAGCCAACAGCTCAAGCCCAGCTCATATTCACCCTAATGACTGTATGTAAGATTTTCTGGCCTTTCAGCACTGTTAGCACCTGATGTAAGCATGCCTTTCAGGAGGTTATTAACTAGGAATTCACGGATCAGACAAAGAAGGTTGTCTCTGAAAAAAAGTATAGTCACAGAAGAACTTAAGGCGCATTCAATTTACAGAGGCCTATGTGCTTGGGAAGCAACGTATCTGATTGAGAATCCTCCTGTAGTGCAGCAGTAAGCAGTATCTTACATTAATGACAACTGAATCACTGATGGAATAACCTGAACAACTGCATTTGTTTAATTTTAGCACCCAGAGAAGTGGGTGAAATAACCGAATAATCATCAAATAACCATTGTAGGGGTGGGGGAATCTGTGTTTCATGCCTAGGGGTTGAAAGTAGTATTTTTCAACACCTAAGACCTTTTTCTAAGCTAATGGTCAGTTTGTATTCATACCAGTAAACTTATATAGTGTCATACACAAGTGTCCTACATGTAAAAACCTGTAAACACTTGCAAATAGACATGTTTATTAACACGCATAAAACCTGCACAAATGTAATTGTGTAAGTAATTGAAAGAAGAACTCAATTGTACCCAATAGAGTGGACAAAGGCCACATTCTAGGCCAAAACTCTCTCTTCTTGGGCAAGACATTTCACACTTTCCTGTTTCAGTTTCACTATCTGTATATCAACAGTATCTTTTTTCCAGCAAGTATGCTGCCTGGATGAATGAAGTTTTTAGCCATTCAGTTAAAGATTCTATCAAAATATTGCTAGTAAGCATACATGCAGAATTGGAAAGCTAAATCCCACAGCAGACTTGGAACTATTATAAGAATATACTTATAACTAGCAAACTGGCCTGTTCTCAGCTGATATGAGTACTGAATTCAGGAGCTATGTTAAAAGAATCATCAAGAGAGGGAAGCAATAATGGCGTATGAATCCATCTCTGTTCTCAGCTCTGGTACCAGTCTGATAGTCAAAAGCAATACCTGCATGAAAAGCTTTGCTTACCAGCCTGGAAATCTCCAGGACAAATGATGTTTAGGGAAATAATAGTTCCCAAAGCCCGGGAAGAACATACTAAATACTTTTGCGGATAAGACAACGCATTGCTATTTACTCATATGGGTAAGAAAGGGGCATTCAGCACCCCTTTACCTCATCCATTAAGTTCTGTCTTCAAAGTATGGGAGCGTAAGTACAATCACCAAGAGACTAAATGCTTTTATTTAACACTATTATATGCATAGCATGTCTATTAAGTCTGAACAAGATGCCAAGTTGAGAGGAGCTGCAAGGAAAGTAGAAAAACTAAGTTAATGCAAAACAATCTTGATAAACTGTAGAAACAGATGGGAAAAACATGATGTGATTCAGCTAAGACAAGTGATTGTACAACTCCATGTTCATCTGGACAAATACACACCAAAAAAAGGGGAACGTCAGGGAAATATCCGCTGGTTACAACAGACTGAAACCCCAACATTAGCCAGTGATGTGATCTGAGCAAAAGATAAATCATGGATAATTTCAGTTCAAACTGAAACATTTAAATTCCTCAGTTGCAAACTGCTTGAAACAAGGTATTACAAAGCCAGCTGTTCCTCAGTCTCAGCTCCAGGCAGCGCAGTTCACACTGGAAAGAGCCCCTACACTAAAGCCTGGGGCCGTTTCCTCTCTTCCCCCGTCCCCCTGCCTGCGAGGGCGGAGGCATCAGCAACCACAGCAATAAAAAGCAGTGGCCACACCAGCTGGCAGTGGTTTCCTCTTTTCATGGCTCCACGAGAACAGCTCATATTTTATTCATGAAAAATGAGGCCTCTGGAGGTCTAAGCAAACAAAAAAAAAACCAAACAGGAAGTAAATATTTCTTCGGGGCACTCAGTCGTGAGCTGGCCAACGTCCAAGGCATCAAGAAGGAGAGGCAGGGGTGAAGGGTGGAGGCATGACAGCTCCCTTCCTACCAACCTTCCAGCGGCAGTAGGAAGGAGGATGACAAAGGGTGATCTGCACCCTGAACGTCCTGTGTGGTGACCGAGTGCAGCAGGGAACAGCCTCGGCTGGTGTCTGCAGTGGGGGTCCTGCAGGGAGTCACTGCATCGCAGGGGGGATGCGTGCTGCGGGGCTGGTGTGGGTGCACACCAGGATGGGATTGCTTCAGAGTTTGGTTTGGAAAGGCTGATATTTCCCCCAGCCATTTGCATAAGCTATTGTTTTGGGATCTCCAGGTAATCTCTCTCCCCACTTTGCCACACTCCTTTCGCATCCTAAAACTACATCATCCTAAAGGCTGTTTTGCACATGCTTTCAGAAGAGCACCACCTCTGAGCTCAGAATAAGCACCTTCCTGGGAAAAGAGATCTTGTTCTCCCACATAACCAGGCAGCCCTCTTCCATTTCCTGGTGCCTCCAACAACAAAGACCACCCTTAATATTAGTAGGGAAAACAATCTTCTGCAATCCTTCACTTTCCTGAGAAGACCAACATGAAGCCAGAGATGTCATTTGTCGGCCACTAACTGGAGACACAGAAGTGCCCCGTAAGCTCTAACTGTGTGCAGAGGAGCAGCTGTCCATCCCCTCGCAGCTCAAACCTAACACGGCACTGGCTGTTCCCAATTTCATAAGCCTTACTATCAGGGTTGACTGTTTCTGAACTAATTATTTTGCACAGGACACTATAACAAGACCTTTCTGAGAAACCTGAATTCCTCCTTGCAGGTTTCTGGAATCTGCAGGGAAAAAAAGAAGCTACCTATTACTTTCTGACAGATTTCCTAAAAGACAATGCATGCAGGAGAAGATTTATCTGTTGAAAATTATAAAAGAAATTTAGCATTTTACATTAACATCCATCCTTCATTGTTTTAATTACTGTCTAATGAATATTAACCCTCAGAATATCTCCCCTGCAGGGCTAAGCAAATGAGAAACAAGTCATAGCAGGGCATTTAGAATGAAAGGAAAGGAAAAAAAACAAGACAATAAAAAAACCCCACACATCAGGAGAGGCAGAAAAACGTGCCCTGGTATGCAGCAACTGAAATTCATTTAATAATGTCAACATTTTATATGCAAAGCTTTCCTGGGTGGCAGTAAAACATATGGATTAATAATGTGGTGGGATTAGATAAAAAATAAATTAATATTTAAGGTGCTCTATATGGTATGGGGTACAAGAGGAGGAAGAAAGAATTCTCTCTGAATGCAAGCATCACCTAAGATTACTGTTGTAGAGAGAAATTTTGAAAGCACCAAAAATCCCTAAAGACCACCCCCAAATTAAATCCTGGTTTTACTCAAGTCAGTGGGAGTTTTCTCCTGCACTACCATAGGACTAGGACTACGCTCATTTCTCATTAGTAGCTTATTTGGCAGATCCTACTCAAATGTACCCAGCTACCTCCAGCATGCAAATGCGCAAAGCCCACTGGAAACTGAAGTTCAGGCAGGCAAATTCTGGGTTGGTATCAGAAACCTCAGCCTTCAGAGCCAGGATGCTTCTCTGCTCCTCAATTACTGACAGTTTCTCCCTCAACAAAACTTAGTTGCAAATATCTGCAACAGAGATTTAAAAAACCACACCACCCAATTTTAAAACTCCCAGAATAGCAAAATAGTTTAAGCGCTCTAACCAGAAGCCAATTTAAACAGACAGAAAACTCTTTATCCTGTGACTTGCAGTGTGAAAGCTATAAAAACAGCTGAAGAAGCTGATTGGTTGCATAGAAGCTGTGCTTAAAGTGCTTTGGATGCATGAAACAAAGGAGACTGATACAAGGATTTTCCCTTCCTACAGTTAAAGCTGCTTTGAGGAAGTGCAGGTAAAAAAACTACAAAAGAAGGGATATACAAGCAAATGTTCAATTGATTAGATTAACTGTTAATTTGGCACACCACTAAAGCAAGTTTTACTGGATACTAGACAAGACAGGCACACTAATCTCATCTGAAATAGTCTGTATTGTTACATAGCACTTAAATACAGTATCAATGAAGTGACAATTTACTCCGCTCTTAAATGGAACTCTCTCAACATGGGAACTCACTGCCCTTCTCTGTTGGGTTTGCATTTCAGAGGACCATCACCTTACAACAGGTCAATAGAAGAAGAGCAACCTGGCTGCAGGGAACTCAGGTATTTTCAGGGAAGTCACTGCACACTAAGAGATACTCCAGCCTGACTGTGTTCAAACCTGCAGATGTGTCTCGCTTATTCAGTAAGGCACACTCTGTATGACTTTTTCACTTGGAAGGTGCAAACTCCACATGACTAATGCAGGAAAAACTTTTTCTCTCCTCACCCTCATTTCTCAAACTTCTCTGATAACTTCAATACTGTTAACACTAGCAACAATGAACAACAAAGATCTTTAATCGCAGGATATACTGAACCTAATTAAGGCAAGGGAAATTTAGGGAGGCAGCCCTAAATTTAGGGAGTTAGCTCAGGTGGAATGGAGCCTGGATTACAGGGTTAATATCCAAAGATTTACCTCCAAAGGAGTGTCCTATCACATCTCATTTCAAGGATGTTGGCTGGAGCTCTAGGGTGACCTGGCACCATGCTGGACTGCAGACAGCTCTAACCGTACTGTGCCAGCTAGTGCAGCACCTGGGTTTCGCTGGACTTTAACCCCATAAAACAGAATACAGCTTCACCCCGTAATGCAGGACTGCTCCCTTCCACGTTCTTAGATTAAGGAAAGTTTCACAAGCCATTTTCTCTTGGGACAATCAAAGTCTGAGAGCATATATTGGTATACATAATATATATAGCATGTTCTAGCCTCAATATAATATACTAAGTCATCATTTAAATCCCAAATTGATACACAGACACTAAAACAAATTTTAAGAGTACAAGCCCTATTTTTCATTGCGTACCTAGGCAAAACCACACCAAACATCTGGAGTAAAATTCACCCATATGCACAGAAGTCTGTAGATAACAACCACATTTTTATTTTTGTCAGATTTGTCTCACTTCCTCTGTCATTAGCACTCTATAGTCAAGTCAGACTCCACTCTTACCTTAATCTTCCGCTAAATTCCTCCTTTATGCTTCCTGGTTTGGAATACTGCAGCTCTTCCTTCTGATATTTCTAAATCCATGCTCTGCAGACTTGAAGACATCCAGAGTGCTACAGCCTGATAATTCCTAGGCTCCTGATAAAAAAACATTATTGCATTTTCATCTTTTACATACAGAAAATGAGCACAATTTAATTTTATTTATTTTGTTTCATTCACTCAAACAAGGACTCTGATCAAGTTTTGCCCTGCATTTAAGAGGCTACATGCAACTGAAATGGATTGCTTAATGTCATGCAGTACCAATTAGGGGCAGTCAGTAGAGAATATTACCAGACTGCTGATGTTAGGAATGGGCACAAGAAAGTACAAGTGTCGGATGCACTAAACTGAAGCAGCATGCTGTATCATGGCTGCACTGTGCCTGACCAGAAGTCAAGCAGCACTGTAACTATTAAAAAAACAAAATCCACTTTTTATCAACTTCATCACAAATTTCTTTTGAAGTTTCTGATAAAGATCAATTGAGTCAGTCCACATTCCCATTGTTATAGGAAACAGAGGCCACAGAGACCAAGTGTTACGTCTGAAACCACAAACTAAGTGGCACGCTGGTAAAAGAATGGATGAACCCAGATTGCCTACCTCCATTTCAAACTATTGGGTGATACCATTCATCACAGCTTAGCCCTCAAATCACTCTGGTTTTGCACCAGCTTGGGGTTGAATCTTCAAGCAGAAGGCTCACAGAACCATCAAGTTTGTTCTTCTTCATCAAGATCCTTCCTCACACACAAGGGAGTCCCAGCAAGGCACTCGCCGCTGCAGGATGCTCTTTGCAACATCTACATTTGGCAACAGAAGTCATGCACACAATCACTTTCTCAACTTCCTCAGTGAAAAGGGGGAGTCCATGTCCTCCCCGGAAGCAGGTGTTTGTGCAAAGAGAACCCTGCTATGGTCACTAATGGTGACATGAGATGTGGAGGAGAAAAGGTGCTGCTCCGTGCCAGCCCCAAGCTGCAGGTGCAAGCGTTCAAGTGCTCACAGGCTGACTGTTACAAGGAGAAAAGCAGGGCAAGCACAAAGGATCATTCCCCTCTCCTACACTTTCAGCTTTATTCACAGTGTTAGTAGCCAACAGCTGCATTTTGGCATCTAGGAAAATGTACGCTTAAAGGAGTTACCTTTTTTTGCAGACAAACGAGGAATTCTAGGAGAAAGTCTATTCTCTCGGCTGTCACGGGTGACCCTATGTGGCTCTTAATACAGGTGTCCATGCTCCCTCTACTGACCAAAGCTGTAACCACATGGCTGGTCTTGTACGGGACACTTATCGTTCTCTATCATATTCTTAAAAAAAAAAAAAGAAAGGAAATTTCAATTACATTGTCTTAGGCATCTAAAAAGCAGGAGAGTAGGACTAGCAGGTCACCACTCCTGAATCCTTTTCTTGTAACCTACTGTAAAGCATTCAACAAATTATAATTTGTCCCTCAACACATGCATAAAAATCATAATAAAGCTTCTCTGGCTTAAAACTGCGGTGATCCAAATCCACTCTTTTAAGTATTTTCATATGCTTATAGAAAAGAATTGTAAATATTTACAACACTAGAGTCTCCTGGTAGCCATAAGCTGAAATTGATCTTTCCAGCTGCTCTCTCACCACGGTCTGTGACTTGCCTCACTTCTAGCAGTATGAGCTTCCTAACTGCAGACTAAGACAGCAGTAAGACTGATGCCTATAATTTCGTGTGACAGCATTAAAAAAACCACAAAACATTGAAAGGTACTTAATGAAGATGTAAAAAGCAATGAGATGCCATAACAAAAGCACTCAGGTAACAGGGTGGGCAGATGTCACCCTGTATTTACCCAGACTTCTGGTGAGCTGCCATTGCTTTGCAGTTCCTAGAGATGGTAACGAGAGAGGAAGGATAAGGCAGTGGATGGGGAAATAAACTAGGAGATGGCAGTGTGCTGGTGGAGAGCGAATGTGTGACCTCAGCCATTATAGTCAGGAAGAAATTTTAAATGGCACACATAACATTAGCTCAGAAAAGAACATACCTCCCAGGGACAGCCTATGGATAAATACGTGAAAAAGGCAGGGTGCTACGATGCTACAAGAACAATGACAAATTAATAACCTGCGTATACTGACAATGTCATCCCAGTTTTGCTCCTCGAGCTCAAGCACAGCAGCTCTATAGGAATCAGGGCCCCTGTCAGCCTGGGTGCAGACATGTCAAGCCCACAGAAACACCTAATACGGTGATGCCCCACTTCATAAAGCACCAGTCCAGCCTCCCTTCTAACCATCCCATCATTACTTTCAGTCCTGGTATTCTTTGTACCAGCTTTGCTTTATGCTTTCAGCATCAGTGAACACCAGATAAAATGGTTGGTAGCATCAGAATTCATTCCACTGTCTCCAACCTAACTGTGTGAAAGGGAGAGAGCGCGATCAGGGATGAGCCTCAGAGGGGACTGCAGACTCCGCATTTCCCTGGCAGCGAGACCATCTGTGCTACGTGACCTACTTGTGGCTGCTGAACAACAGCACACAGCAATAGGAGGTGACAGCTTTAACTGAGACCGCAGGGCTGGTGGGGACGGGGAATGGACAGCCGAGGGAACTTTACACTTAACACCGTGATTTAAGATCTCAGCCCCTAGCCTTTTAGACCTGCTGAATAACGTATATTAGTGTTAGTCCTAACAATAATGGCAAGCTGAACTCACAGATTTAACCCAGAAGCAAGATGACCTTGAATGCCGAACAGTTCTCCCCTCCCTCCCAAAACCACATATAAGAATTTTTTTATTTCTCTGTACTGAATATGCGGTACAGATACTTCCACTAATGATTGCCTAAAGCTCGTTTCTTCTCCTATCCTTTATTTCTACTGCCTTCTGGATTTTACACCTCACAACCCCCATCATAATTTCATCACTGTTGCTCTTCACTGTCAACTACTGCCTCAGTTTCAATGTCTTCTCTGATTTCAACTTCCTTGTTCAAGCTCAAAACAAGCTATCATCAGTTTCACCAACTGTAGCGTATAAAACAGCATTTTTTTGCCACAATTTCTGCATTCACCCAACCCCCTGATGAAACCTGCTGCACTGGGCTTTAGTTTCCCTGTAGGAGCTAGAGCACAAGCCCTTGACTGGAGCTGACCTGAGAAGAGCCTCCATACAGTCTTTAAAGGACCTGTTGCCCATGTCAAACACCTGCAGCTGGGACTTCCTTGCTCCTGGGATGACCACAGGATCACTATTTACTTCTCTGATGGTGATCTCCATTACTAGTAGCACATGCCATTTGAATACACCCAAGAGGAGCTTTCCCCTTGCTACCTAAATCATTAGCGAAAAGCCTTGATCTATACTCTATACTAATTACAAATACTTTGTAAGCTGTTTCTATATATCTTTTGGGGTGGAAGGGAGACAGGTCAGAATGAATAATCTTGAATTCAGGGTTATTCTCCTTTCAGGATAATACATGCTGCATGCATGTGTATTTGGGCACTGTTGATGGATGACACATCAAAAGAGTTCTGCCATTTCAGCACTGAATTTGGAATTCATTTTATCCCAGATCTATCCTGTGTTCTCAACAGACAGGCTACAATATAAACAGTTTGCATTTTTGGACAGATGCATTTTAAAACTCGTTTAGGCTCAGCTCTGCCTATCCACCTGCCACACATCCCTATCAATATTGTTGCACCCTCAATAAATACTTGTTCCATGTTTGGTTAACTACAGAACCACCATGGATAAGTGAGGAGTCACTGCCTACATAGGGGCTGCAGCACTTCAGGAGACCGTGCTCCAGAGAAACACACGTTGCAACTGGTTCGCAGAAACATATCACAAAATCTGTCATCAGGCTCTCTACAACAATTCTTATGAATAGCCTTTCTTACTGTCCTTTGGGTGCTTATCAACAGCAATCCTGTACATACAGTGAGAGAATTAATGCTAGCCAGAAAAATTGTATCTTATCTAGAGGCTGGTACTTCCTAAGAGCATAACTGTTTAATTTGGCAAGAAACTAAAGCATGTCCAGTGCACTGTACTGACAGACTTTTATGATCAGCAGTGCTGTATGCAGCTGCAGTATTTCACTGTCTCACGCTGGGCTCTGCTGAGTACTGCAGTAAGTTAAATCCAAAGACTAACATTAAGTTTGAGGTGTTACAGGAACAATGTATTCATCCGGTACGGATGCTACAAACAGTCTGAATACCAAAAAAAAATGCCAACTGCCTCACTCTCATACGCCACGCAATTGTGCTGTTTAATTTTCTACTCTACCTTCACCAGAGGCGAAGTTAATCCACAGTTAACTCAGCCAGCCAGGTAAAGGCTGCAGACCACTTACAATTCGCTCTTACGTAACACTAATCCTAAAACCACTAGGAACCATGTACAGCTATTAATAAAAAAAAAAATAAAATGCAAAACAAGATTAAAGCACTGACCACCCTGCCTACAGAAAACCTCAGATGTGAGGCTGCACTGTGCATAACGGAAACTTCACCCGCCAGAGTTTTAAAGCCTTATGAGAAACTCGGCAACCTCCATCACTGTCAGGCCACAGGCTGAACCAGCTCCACAGGCTGAAGGCAACACTCGCATCTGCAAACATTCGCCTGCCAACCTCAAAACCCCAAGTAACAGGCACTGACAATAACATTGGAATGCAAATGAGGAAGTCACTCCCTTAAAAGAGCATCACTGCTCACACGGGGCTTCAAATATGATCAATTCCAAGTTCCTGCCTTGCAACAATCTTAAATTAGAAACACTTCCCAATGAATCAGAGCCCAGACTGAAGGGCATATCCTCCACTGACTGAGCCAACACAAATGTCATTGATTATGTGGAGCATAAGCACCGCTTAAAGATACATTAAGGCCCCAATACCTACTGTAGTTTAAAAGTAGCGGTGATACCCAAATTCTAACAGTTGCACCAGAACCACTCCCCTCCATTATAATCTTTTATTGTTTTGTTTTTACAGGGGGAAATAAAGAACACTTTGTTTCTTCTTCCACAAGAAGAAACAAAGGCTTAGACTCCTGAAGTGCAAAGATACTACTGTTTTTATTAATTACCTTAACACTTAACGAGTCAGCAGGGCAGGAAAAGCAGCCAGATTCCGCCCAGCCGAGCACCAGCCGCCCCGCCGTGCCGTGAGCGGCCCCAGGCCTCACCGCCAGCCCCCCTCAGCAGAGCCCAGCCCCGCTGCCCCAGGGNTGGTGCGGCCTAGTTGGGGAGCGCGCCTGGCCCCCGGCGCCCGCGACATGGAGCCGGGGGCGGGAGGAAGGGCCGAGGGCGCGCGGCCATTGGTGGAGAGCGCGGCGGGCGGCGGGACCTGGCGGGGCAATAGCCTATGGAGCGAGAGAGGGGCGGGGCGCGCTAGCGGCGGGAAGGCGGGCGCGCGCACTGCGCCATGGGGCGTGTAGGCGCCTACGCTGAGGGGATGGCGTAGGCCGGTCCCGGTCCCCGTCCCCGTCCCCGTCCCCGTCAGGTCCCGGTGCTTAGCGCCTTCCCCCCGTGCTCACAGAGCTGCAGGAGCTGGGTCCGACTGGGAGGTGGGGGCTCCTGGCAGCGGTGCGGGCTCTGCCTGCACCCGGGCCTGGGAGGTGGGAGGGGGCACCGGGCAGCCTGGGGTGGAAAGGACGGAGTCCCTGTGGGGTCCAGACACAGTCAGCCCTGCTTGTGTTAATCACAGAGATGAGACAGGGCACAGCCCCACACTTGAGGTTCCCAGTGCACAGGGCAACATCTCCCTTTCGCCTTGATAGCAGACTGAGCCACCAAACTGCTCAGTTAAGCTTTTTTTTCTCAGAATGATGGAATCATGAATTGTCCAGGTCGGAAGGGACCTTTAAGATCATTGAGTCCAACCANACCGGGCAGCGGGAGGTGGAAAGGACGGAGTCCCTGTGGGGTCCAGACACAGTCAGCCCTGCTTGTGTTAATCACAGAGATGAGACAGGGCACAGCCCCACACTTGAGGTTCCCAGTGCACAGGGCAACATCTCCCTTTCGCCTTGATAGCAGACTGAGCCACCAAACTGCTCAGTTAAGCTTTTTTTTCTCAGAATGATGGAATCATGAATTGTCCAGGTCGGAAGGGACCTTTAAGATCATTGAGTCCAACCATTAACACAACACTGCCAAAGCCATCACTAACCCATGTCCCTCAGAACNGACTTGTGCTCCAGACCCCTCACCGGCTCCGTTGCCCTTCTCTGCACACGCTCCAGCCCCCCAGTGCCTGTCTTGTGGTGAGGGGCCCAAAACTGGACACAGCCCTCGAGGTGGGGTCTCTCCAGTGCCGAGTACGGGGGGACGGTCACTGCCCTGGTCCTGCTGGCCACACTGTTCCTGACACAGGCTGGGATGCTGTCGGCCACCTGGGCACACTGCTGGCTTGTATTCAGCCGGCTGTCGGCCAACACCCCCAGGTCCTTTTCCCCCAGGCAGCTCCCCAGCCACTCTGCCCCAAGCTTCTGACACTGCAGGGGGCTGTTGTGATCCAAGTGCAGGACCCAGCACTTGGCCTTGGTGAACCTCATACCACTGGCCTTCTTCCTTTTCCTTTTTTATAATAATAGAAGTAAAACAACTTTTCAGGAATTAGTGTTGTGGAATGCTGTGCTTAGCAGTGAGGGGGTCCCTGCAGCATCACTAAAGTCACTAAAGACTCATCAAGTCATCTTTGTCCCATGCTATCTTAATGTAATCCTCCTTTTCTGTCAGTGCAAAGCTCTATTAAAGTTTTACTAGATGTGCTGAAGTGTGTGGTGTTTTGCTTTTACAGGGTGGAAAAATACAGACCCATGAAACTATGTGAAATAGTTGGAAATGAAGATACTGTGAGCAGGTTGGAGGTGTGTAGTTGTCCCTTTGGTTTTTTAGGGGTTGGCTCAAAAAACATAATTCTGCACAGATCCACAGACTAGTAAAAGCACTTTTGTATTTTTACATCCATATTTGAGTATGTGGGGGAAAAAACCTTTCTGATTTACTTAAGAAATCATACGCTTTTAGGATATGTTTGAGTGGTGTTCTAAGGAAATATGCCTTCGTGAATTGGGATATTGTTTAAATTGTCTCTGTTTTGATACAACATAGAAAATCTGTAGCTGTTATAATAATATTGTTTCAATGAATAAATATTATTTATATAACAAGAGAAAGAAACATAAATATAATGTTTTTCTGGAAGAAAAATATTTTCCTTAACCAAATTATTTTGTAAACACAGTATTTGTTAACAGAAAGTTTATACTAGCAAACATATAACAGATGCAAAGGAAAAGCAAGAGTAGTAAAGACCTGTGGGATTAAGTGCTTTTAAGATTCTCCATATTATTTTAGGGACTAACTTCTTATGGTTCAATTAAAAAAAAAAACAAAAGCAGCAAAGTCCAAAAAAATTAAAGCAGGAGGGAAGAAAAGGTTAGCTCTGTTTCTCATGCTTAAAATAGAATAGAATTGGAAACTATTTGTTCCTACTATATTTTCTTATTTAATTTTATTATTGTTCTTTCTTAGGTCTTTGCAAAAGAGGGGAACGTACCGAATATTATAATTGCTGTAAGTATTGCTGTGTTGTACTATATTTCACTGTTTTGGTCCTGGCTTCTGAAATCTAGCCACAGTAGCCTCCCAGAATAGATTTGCATTGTGCCTGAATGTATTGGTAAGAGGGAGATTGATTGTATGGTCGCGGAGCAATGTTCTTGGGAAAATACACAAGAAATAAACAATCTTCTGGTAAAAACTTACTTGCCCCTTAGGTGCCAATTGAGGCACAACTTGTGCTTCTCCCTGTAGCGTTTCTCTCCTATTACAGCCGGCATCCTGAACTCCTCGAGTCTTATGTTCTCTCTATAGATCCTCTGTTGCAGCTGTTTTTTATGACTGGGAAGCACTGTAGAGAGTACAACTTAGAACACAACATTAAGCTTATCAGCAATTGCTGCATTTCTCATTTTTAGGGCCCCCCCGGAACAGGTAAAACCACCAGTATCCTCTGCTTGGCTCGTGCTCTGCTTGGTCCTGCATTAAAGGATGCTGTTTTGGAGCTGAATGCCTCAAATGACAGGTGAGAATGAATAAACCTTACTCAACTTTTAACGAAGAAGCAAGTATACATTTTTATTTTTAGTTCAACTCAGTCTGGCTTGATAGGCTTAATGCTTTATTAAGGCTTCTAGTACTTATTTTAATGCAGTTTTTCCAGCTAGAAGTTAGGCAATCTTTGGTGTCCAACTATCAACATAGATATTACTTTATGTTTTATACACTTGATAGATACTTTCATGTACAAAAATAGAAACAGATGGAGTGCAGAATCCATAAATGTACTATTTTCTCGAATTTACTTTGAAGAGTTAAGCTTCCTGCATTCATGAAGATCCTCCTAAGAATGAAAAGTGAGCACAGTGTTTGTAATGAAATTCTTCAGTGCTTAGGAAAAAAGTGAAGTGGTAGAAATTAGGGCTATAAGGGTGGATGGGGATTAAAATATAAGGGTGTTAGGTATGTAGAGGACACTGACTAGTCCCAAGGATCAGGCACTAAGGGCTAATTATGTTTCCCAAGTTCTGTAGCAGACCTGTCCTGAATTATTCTGAGGACATTTCCTAGGGAGTTGTTTATGAGTACAATACATTTTACCTGCCTTTGTTAATATCAGTTATAGAAGAGCTATAGAATCACAACATTCTTTATCTAAACAGAACAAAAAAGTAAAATTCTTTATTTTTAAAAGGAAGTCTTTGTTGGAACTCTATCTAGGAAGGAGTCCATATTGTACTAAAATGGTGCAGTTTATCTCACGTTTTTCTTAAACCATTCTGAGTTATAGCTGGGTCTGTGGCTGTGGCTGTGTGAAGCACTGGCAAAATAGCAAAGCAGTCTTAAATGCTTCTGCCTTTGCTCATTTATTACCCCTACCTTTTGCCAAATGTAAGTCCTTTTATGCTGGTACTGTAGGTGAGATTACTGATACATATATATACTGATACTGTTAAATTATTTTTTCAAAACCTCCAAAAATGAGGAGTTAAATCTGAGTCAGTTGGGCAGCCTGGCTTGTAACGTGGCTTCACAACAGTTATCCTGGCACAGCTGAAGGGGCAGGAACAAACAGCGGGAGAATAGGGAGCTCAGGAGCACTTCAGCCACTGTGGCTGATGAATAAAATCTATTATGTAGTTTCACCCAACTGATCATTATTGTTCCAGAGGCATTGATGTTGTGAGAAACAAAATCAAAATGTTTGCCCAGCAAAAGGTCACACTTCCAAAAGGTCGGCATAAAATAATCATCCTTGATGAAGCAGACAGGTACGTTGTTTTTCTCTTGACTTCGGCTACTATGTGATATGCGTTGTATCTGTCTGCGGAGCTGCTGTCTTGGACGGTCTTAGATGTTTCTATCAGGCTACCAAAATTAATTTGGAAGGAAATAAATATTCATTGAACAATGTTCTTATGAGATTACACATATCAAGCAGAGATCATTGCTTCAAAGATGCTAGATATTGGGGTGAAAGACTTGGAGATTTAGCTGGTTATGAAATATTATCTTCCAGTTTACTGGTTCTTTCTCTTTGAAAGGAGTCTGGCTTATGTAGACAATTTCACTGGATGAAAACAGGACATTTACTCCATCTGTATACAAGTAGTAGTATCCTTAGCAGTATTCTTCAGAGTATTAATGGTTTAATTTTGTGTGTTAATTTTATGGAGGTCTTGGTGACCTGCATTGCAGGGTGATTTGTTCACATGACTAGAAAAATCTACTTCGTTTACCAGGCCAGAGTATCAAGTAATTTACAAAGCACTGTCTAATATCAGCAAACTCTGAAGCTTGTCTAAAAATAGGTATTAGGCTGCACCTATAAGTCAGTGAAGGGCAAAATCTGTCCTAACTCCTTTTCTCCCTCAGCATGACAGATGGAGCACAGCAAGCATTGAGAAGAACAATGGAAATTTATTCCAAAACAACGCGCTTCGCACTTGCGTGCAATGCCTCTGATAAAATCATAGGTAAAGTGCTGGTAGTCCCTGGGCATTTTTGTCATCTGTTCTCCATACTGTTGGCTAACTTCCAAGGCAGTTTGCAGAAATGCCTCACTCGCTTGTTGCAAGAAACCATGGTACTTCTGAAAAATCAAACTACCTTTACATCCAGCTAATACAAGAAAAGCATATTTGTGTAGCTGGTGAACCCTCTGAACAGCTGTTTTTGATGGCTAGCGCTATGCGTGACTGCAGAAGCAGATTTCTGATACTTTGGGCTTAATCTCCATCCAACTCTGCTCAGTTTAAGATGTTTGATGTATTGTATAATGGATACTGAACGCCTTTTGTTGTCCTGCTTTCTGAAACATGAAAGTAATACATTGTACACCTTTGGACTTTTCTTACTTAGCAATGATAAACAAAGAAATGCAGAAAACCAGGAGAACAGAAGAAGCTGAGCTTCGTATATATTTGTACATATCTGGGAAAACTCAAGTAGCACATTTGGGCTGAAGTGAAGGACTGTAACAATTGTACATGTATATGTATAATAAGGAAATTCTATATTCTGTCTGGGGCTGATGTGTTCTTTTTCTTGACAAGAAAACAAATTAAGAATTGGAAGCTGAGATAGCTTCTTCCAAGATGAAAACAAATGGTGGTTTTTTGAGGAAAGAGGCAAATGCTAATTTCGCATCTCTGTCCTCAGAACCTATTCAATCCCGGTGTGCAGTGCTGCGTTACACCAAGCTGACAGATTCACAAATCCTTGCAAGGCTGCTGAAAATTGTTGAGAAAGAGGATGTACCGTATACAGATGATGGACTAGAAGCCATTATCTTCACAGCCCAAGGAGATATGAGACAGGTAAAAAAAAGAAAGGCAATGAAACAAAGGGTTCTGTTTAAAGCAAAAAAATCCTTGAATTGTGGCTCTCGAGGATTTATCTTTGCAGAGGTAAAGCAAAGGGGATGTGACCTTTGGCACAAGAGTAACTAAGCTATTTGGTTTTGTGGGTTTGAAGGTAGATCTGCTCCTTAAAAGTGAATTGGTAGCAACTGTATCCAGAATCCAGAACTGGTGGGAGGAAACAAAGTCTGCATACATTGACGGTTTACTCTGTTGCTTAATTGAGAACCGCTTATTTAGCATCATTTTCTGAAACGTCTGTTTCATCCTGAGTAGGGGAGTGTGAAGTAGGCCGCTTCAGGAAATAAATTAAGTCTTATTTTTTCTTTCACAGGCATTAAACAACTTACAGTCTACATATTCTGGATTTGGCTTTATAAACAGTGAAAATGTCTTTAAGGTTAGTAATAGTGTAAAACAGCGATGATAGAAGATAGCACTACAGCTGTGTGAGACCTTTGGTCAGATATCTAAGCCTTTGAAAGTGCTTTGCCAGTTTGCAAACAGCGCTATGTATGTGGCAATTACAGCATTAGTGGGTAAAAAGATGCATGTACCTTTTGAAAAAGGAGAGAGCGCTCGCAGTCCCTAACGGCACGTCTGAGACTTTATGGCTTTCCAGCTCTCTCAAAGCACATGAATCACATAACTGCTGGGAAATTACAGTGATAACTTTTGAATCTATTACTTGGGTGTTCTCATTTCTTGCTATTGAGTCTGCCACGGCAGGGTAGCTGTGTTACCAGAAAAGTCACATTACTTAAAATTTAATCTGTATTATGGAATGCATCTGATTCAGTACTTCAACTATATAGAAGTTTGGTGAAAACACCAGGGGTTTAATGCAGAGTCTTCTAATATTTTGAAGTATAATATTTCTCTTTGATATAGGTATGTGACGAACCTCACCCTCTGCTTGTGAAAGAAATGATACAACACTGCATAAATGCAAATATTGATGAAGCATACAAGGTTGGTTTTCCTGTGTTGTGTCTGCATAGATAAGACACTTTTTCTCTACAGAAATCTTACTTGTTTTGAAGAATTCACAGTATGTGTTGTTTTTTTAAGATAAGGGCAATACCATGTAGTTGAAAAATTAAATCCTTTTTATGCAGGCATTTGTTCAGATGAATAAGCCAACAAGCGAAAAAGCAAGTTGTGTTGAAATTACTTGCTGAACAATTGAGGTTAAATCATTTGATAAATAGTACAGGCAGTTCCAGTAGTTATGTGCTGCTGTTCCAAAAGTGAATATGTTTGACTCACCTGGTAAGTTTTGCGGATAAATGTAGGATTATTCGTGCCTGCACAGATTCTTGCCCACCTGTGGCGACTTGGATACTCTCCCGAAGATGTGATTGGCAACATCTTCCGTGTGTGTAAAACCTTTCAAATGCCAGAATATCTGAAACTGGAATTTATCAAGGTTAGTACTAACTTAGCTTCTGGTGGGGTCTTTTGGGCCTTTTTAAGGAGAGGATGTGATCCCTAATATAGGGGCAGCCTCAGGGTTTTCTCTTTGAGATTTGCTGTGTATTAGTGCAAAAAAGTATTTCTTAACTTCTTATTACTGCTTCCTTTCCCACTCTGCATCATCGGTTTGTCAATAAGAATGGTCACTTGAAGTTACAGTCCACCCACAGAAGTGCCAAAAGTCACTTGAGTTATCAACTAGAATTAATAACAAACGTAATGCTGGCTGAATTCATTATTTACATCAAAGCCTCAAATAACTCCTTGAGAACTTTCTTCAAGCACATACTTCCAATATATAGTAAAATATTAAATTATATTAACAACCAGTTGACAAATGGTAAACTGGTGTAATGGAATCACTCTTCAGATTTAAAACTTGTCCTCAAACATATGCACCTTGCTCCTTACAAAGGAAGTGGGGAAATACAGGCTTTAACTTTTAAAAAAGGAGAAAAAAACCCATTCAAGTTGGTCTACGTGAGAACATACACTTCTCTAAAGTTCAAGCGACTCTGGAGTTGGTCTCTTAGCAGTAAGGGCCATGTTCGATTTAGTCAGTCATACTATATATAGGCTACGGAAGAAAACAGGAGATTTTACAATGTCTTTATCTCCAGGAGATCGGGTATACCCATATGAAGATAGCAGAAGGTGTGAACTCACTTTTACAAATGGCTGGACTGCTGGCCAGGCTGTGTCAGAAGACGGCAGCCCCTGCAGCCAGTTAGCTGTCTCACCAGCAGACGCCCGCGTTCCGGAAGGTGAGGGCTTGGTGGGCAGGGACAGCAGCTCCCTCTGTGTCCCCAGGGCTTCCTGCAAACAACCTGTTCCCTTGGGTTTGCTAAATGGTGGAAAACTAACCAGGTTCTATTGTAAAAATGGTTTGTACTTTTTTATTTAGACCAATAAAGCTTTAAAATCTACTTTAACCCAAGAACTCTCGCCTGCTGTATAACTGAGAAGAGAGGCCTGTGACAGTCCAGGGCAATAAGGTCTGTCTGCTGCATTCAGCAAAACTGTTCATGTCAGTGGCACCGAGACGTAACGATAGGAGAAACAAAAATTGAATCCTGTTGTTAGCCTGGTCATGACTGGTGGGCTTACCAACACCAAGAAAGAAATTTTTTTGCACGAAATAAGGCATTTAATGAAGTTACAATTGAGACATGCTGAGCAGGTGCCACACCTGGGTACTGTTAATGTGCTGTGGGTAAGGAAGATATTTTCACCAAACATACACAGGAGAAATATTACACATTTCTTAATGGTGCCAGCTGTTTATTTTGTATATTTCTTTAAAAAATTTAACAAATTGTGGGATGCTCTACATTTGAGTTCCCTTTTCTGTTCTTGCTGTCCAGGTTAGGTAACATCATTTTACTATAGTTTAAGCATACCGAAAAGCTACAGCATCATGCTTTCCTGTCTGTTCAGCTTTGGAAACCACCTTGCCAGTGCAGATGAGCAATAGAGTGTGAAATGCAGAGCGAAAGCATAAATTGAATTTGACCACCTCCATATCAGAGGCGAGATACATGTCTCCAAGCAGAGCTATCTTAATCTAATTAAGTACATTCTGATTATAGCAGTCAAACAAAGCAGGGTAGAGGTACAAGTTATGGCGCCTGCACTTCACCCTCCCCATTCTGGTGAAGTTTTCTTCCACAAGTATTCAGCTGCCCACACCGCAGCGGTCTTGGTGCCAAATTCATCTTCACCGGCAGCAAAAGTCGGCTGCAGTCTAAAGACTGGCCCTTGCACGGGTTACAACCTTCACTTCTCTGAGTTGGCCACCGGGGTAACAAGTTTGAGCAGCAGGAGCTCGTAGCACCGTAAATTGCCCCATGAAGGCTTTCTGCTGCTCCTCGGACAGAGTTTTAATTCAAAGTGCGGGACAGCAAGTTAATTGACAGCTAAAGCACAGACACGTTGGGGCTCGCTCCCAAATGGAATAAAGCAAACGGCTCTTAGAATAGGGGTTGTAATACTCAAAAGTACATTCTTCCTTCACTAGATATGTATCGAACTTACCTTTTGATTCCCAGCCAGGGAATTGTCACTACTAGCACAAACATTGTTAAGTATATGATTAATAATTTATTATTAAGGGGCTTAAGCTGCCGAATTCTCTATGGACACAGCGTGACAGCTTTTGTCCCTAAAAGCTTAAATAAGGCCCATTTAAAGAGCAGGTTAATGCTTTGGCTGTACATCCCAGCCAGCCTACTCTGGTTTTGCTTTCTAGTTGAGTATGTTCAGGGCTGAGGGGGGAAGGAAGAGGTGTTACAGTGGGGGTGTTGCAGAATAGCACACATCATGTTAGGAGGACTCAGGCTGGTCCGTACCCCCCTGGATGTACCTACCTGTGCTTTGGGGTGCTGATGCCAGTGGAAGGGTGAGGAACACGGAGGGTCACAGTGCCTGTACCTACCTGGTTTAAGTGGTTTTCTTCTTGGCTGTACTCAGTAGCTGCCTTTCAGCTCCATTTTGGGGCTGATTCTTTGCTGGGCTAATCCTCTACAGCACTAGGGGAACATAATCGTTCTCACTTTTCCTGAGAAGAGGAATAGTATCGATGCAAGAGGCCACCAGTGCAGCCTGTTCTACCAAAGTACAGATCTACTGCTTTCCAGCAGCAAGCTAAGGCTCCCAGCTCCATCCCAGAGCCGCACCAGCCGTGCCAAAACTACTTTGCTAATGCATCTTAAATTGAAAACAGGAAGCGAATTGCTCACTTGGCTGCCTACCTGATGTGAGGGAAGCGGCACACGGACCCAGGGGAGATGTCATTGCTCATTGCATTACGTTCAGACAACATGGGTCTGGGAATTTTGGTTGAGCACCAGAAATCCTTGCACGCCTGAAAACGAGTCCTAAAAGGACAATGTGTCAGTGAACACACTCACACGTGCGTACTCAGTCCTTGCGAAGAAAAAACGCAAGGTGTTTCAGAACAAGACCATTAATAACGTCGATGAACGTTCCCATAACAGTCCCTGGCTATCTTCCAGCATAATGAGATCACTGGCTGAAAAGTACTTCAGGAGCTTTGCAAAGCTGAGAAAGGATTTGCCCCTCTCTGCAGCAAGTTGTTCTGGAGAGCTGCGAGGGGCTCCCAGTAAGAGGAGGGAAGATGCTCCATAGCCAGCTCCTGCCCTGCCCGCTCCAGCTCCACAACTCTCAAACTCAGATTTTGGCAGTGGAGGAATTTTATGGCAGGAGGAGGTCTAATCTGCCTCCCTGCGTAGCGAGGAGAGCAGTAAAGCTTGTATTTTAACGTTTCGGCTGCACACTCACTTAACAGCTAGAACGTTCTGGGAGTTCTCTGGCTGGATCTATTACTGCGTGCCACGGATCTTTTACTGCTGCTGATCTCCTCCTAATCACGTAATGGCTCCCTCCAGTTAGCAGGTGAATCCTCAGTAGGTGTAACATCACCGCACATCACTGAAAACAGAGCTCGTCCTTCCCCTCCAGCAAAAACCCCACAGCCTGCAGCACTTCGTGGAAAGCGGGACCGTCTTCAGGTGCCGAGTTAATCACCAAGGACGAACCAAGGGTGACGATTCCATGGCCCTGCGAGGGCCGTGCACACTGTTTCACTAGCGAAGGCATCTCCTTGTTTCCTTGCCTGTCTGTGAGCCTGTGCAGAGCCAGCGCGGGCCGTGGCTGTCACTGTGCCTGTGCCAGGCTCTCTGGGACGCCGGTGTCCCCCACCCGCGCAAGGTTTCTGCAGAGCATTTAACCATCAGGAAACCAGCGGGCGGGAGTAGAAGCTGGGCTGGGGCAAGCAGAACAGCAGGCTGTAGCTGGGGGCCTGGGTGTACATCCCTGAAGCACACACTAGATTGTCCCTGTTGTAAAAGTCCTGCAGCAGCTGGAACCAACGCACTTGTAGGAGCTACAAGTAAATCTTCTCCTAAGCCACACTTCCAACCACCCTCTGCTTCAGCTACATGAACGGTGGCCACCCTTGGGCTCAGCGGTTCTGCTAAAGATACAGCCAAGCCATTTGCAGGAGGAACCATCCCCTTCTCCTGCTCCGGGACTGGCTCGCCCTTAGCTCCACTCCTCTGCTCACTCCTCCCCATCCCAGAGACACAGCTGTGGGCTGCGTCCCTTCTTGAAAGACAGTTTTCTGAACCGATTTTGAGGAAGAAGGCTTTAGGGAGCCTCATTTTCTCCCCATCAGATCCCGTGCACCATTCCATGTCACCTCACTCGCTCCCTTCTCTGCCTCACCCAACCATGCAGACATCTGCATCATAGCAAACGTAAGAAAACGACAGATTTTCTTGGGAGCCTTTTCAACTTTAATAAATAAGTGGTACAACAGTGCCAAATCTGTGCATCAGGGCTCAAGAGACAAGGGTTATGTTTCAGGGCTGGTGTTCCCTGCGGCAATGCTGAAAGACTGGAGCAGTTTCCAAGGAGGCTGGCAGCTGTGGCTCGGACTCTGTTGCTGCGGGGTCTTTGTATCGTTACAAAACGGATACCGAAACCCAAGGAAAACCGCAATAGACAGACATTGTGAATTACAAGCTATGGATAAGGTGGGGATTTAATCCCCTTTAGTCTTCAGCTTTTGTGAACAGGTTGGTATCTCATTTAGTTCCAGAGAACCACTGCTGTTGTAAAAGCAACCTCTGCCTTGCCGGTTCTCTCTCTTGTAGGAAACTGCTTCTGTCGAAGAGCATGAGATACAGAACATAATCCCTATGTCTTAATACCATCGTGCACGAGTCACCCTGACAAATTAAGTAGCTGGCTGCATTACTGCTCAGCAATTTAAAGATTCATTTCATGCTTGACAGGAGAAAACATTGCACAGACCGGCCACCCTCCCTCCAGTACGCGTGGGGGGAAATGAGATGGGGTGACGAGCTTTCGGCTTGCCCCTGGTCGCTGCCGGGCAGAGCGCCTTCTCCAGTGCCAGGTTTGCAGTTGGACTTTGGTGGGACGTCAAGCAGAGCGTTTCTTCCTTTCAGCAGCACCCCTTCTACGTGGTCTTGGGCATCATTTGGAGAAGAGATCTCACTGGGGGATCGAAGTCCCCCCCCTCCCCCGTGTGCCTGCTCGCTGGGTGTGCTCTTACAGCTCGGCACAGCACTTCTTCACACTTTATGTAGAATACTTGAAATAAGAGGGGGGAAAAAAAAAATAAATAGTGAGTCCACTGACTTTTCATCCCTGCTTTCAACTTCTTAGCTCTGCTGCCTGTTATGTTTTCATTCCAGGGACAAGTAGCGAGGTAGGCTACAAAATGTCCATGTCCAAGCAGAAGCCCGAGCCGTGCTGCCGGACGGTGATCCCTGAGGAGAGCAGAGGGCTCAGAGGTGCCGGGAGCCTAAATCCACCTTCCCTTGGTGCAGACCTTGTGCTGGCGTTTGTTGGCTGGACATGGGGATTTTGTAGCGTTACTCTGCTAGAAAAGGCTGTAACAGAGGCATCGTTACAGTGGCAAAAAGTGCGTTGGCAATTTTAGTGTACTTGCGGAGCTGCCAGGGGCTATTTACACAGACAGCCATGATGGCATTTTGCTAGAGCTTGCCAATGGAGGTTTTCCCAAAAAAAAGTCTGTATCACCAGTGCTTCGCAGGACAGCTATTCCCCCCTCTTCGACCCTCCCAGCATCATTTATCACTTTGAGGCTGGATTTATGGTAGCCCCTATGCTGCTTTGATCATTGCTCTCCACCAAGTGAGGTGCGGTCATTACAGGAGCTTTGCTAAATGTTTTGGGCATTTATGGGCCCTGCTTGTTCCTGTCCCAGCTCTGAAGGCCGCGGGCAGCCTCCCTGCTACAAACGGCAAACGGGGCAGTCTGGTGTGCCCGGTGTCACTGTCAGAGCAAAAAGCAGGGCCACACTGTGACTAACGCAGAAACACAATCCCCTCCTCCTCAAAATTTCTCTGTGGAAGAGGAATAAGTGCAGAATTGCTTATAAAAGTTACCATTATGAGACTTTTCATTTTTTCATGGATAGCCTGGCTTCCTTCCCTCCAGCTGCTTAGCCAACACAATGCCTGGCTACTCCATAAACACCTTCCGAAAAGAAGCAAGTTTCTCTGCAAAAAAGCAAGTTTCTCCGTGACCCCGTCTGAAACAGCCCATTTTTGGGCCATTCTCTTGGTTTGCTCCAGCTCAAGCACAGGGAGACGCCTGGCAGCGAGGTACCGCTCCCAGCAGAGGCTGGGGGTGGATGTTGGGTGTCCGAGGGCAGGGGAGGTGTTCACCAGACTGAGTTGTATTTGCTGCCGGCTGGACCACCTGTGTCTGCTGTTGGGAAGCAACCTGCGTGCCACCAGTGCCGCACACTGAATCCTTGACCAAAAAGCACAACCCGCCTCTGGAGCGGCTTCCCCGCCAGCACAGGCTTCGTGAGAGCCAACGGTGCCGGGACGGGCTGCTGAAGTTCAAAGCGAACGCTGCAACGTGGAGAAGAGGGTGACTGTGCTTTGCATGGTGGGGACAAAGCTTAAATACTTTGCACGACTTCAGAAATACCCAATTTTTGGGGCTGCCCGCCGGTGGTGCGCACAGTCTGGGGAATATAAACCCCTGCAACTGGAGCTGCCAGCCCATGGCATAAGGACAATCCCGCTGGGTCTCTGCAGGGGCTCTGAGAGTATAAACCTGACAGGGAAAGTGATACTGGTCCCAGTCCCTCTCCCAGCTGGAGTCCTAGCCCAGTCTGGAGCAGGCTGACCAGCACTACAAGCTCTAACCAGCGTGTAGAGAGACCAGAGATCTATACATTATCACAGCAGTGATTTACTTTCCTCTTTCCCCTTCTCAGTGATCCACATCTGCCGAGAACTCAGCCACCATTTGCTGCAAGCTCTCCGCAAAGCCTCCGAGAGCCCGTTTTGAGCTGTAATAGCTAATGCAGAACCTGTCGCTGTGTTTGGTGTAGCTGGGGCTGCTTTTCTTCCATACATTAATTACCGTGCATTTACCAACACTGCGTTGTATCACCCACTGATTCAGTGTCACGCAGTTTTCCTGCAGCTCTCCGCAGGCGGTTTTTACTTTAACTGCCTTGAGTAATTCCGTATCACCAGCATCGGGTTGCTGCCGATAACAGGGCAGGATACGGGATGGCAGCAGAGCAGGCAGAGCTCAGCTGAGTCCAGGGAATCCCCCACGCCGCTTGGCCTCCGGGCTGCACGGGCCGGGGGGGTTTGGGGTTCCTGGCTGCAGCACGCAGCAGCACCGACCGAAGCTGCTCTGAAGCAGTTTTGAGTTCCTGTTGGAGGATGGCAGCGCTGGGACATGGACTTTGACAAATTTGTCTCCACGGTCGGTGTTAAGTCAGCTTGGCATCAGCCAGAGCCACGGCACGGGACAGGCTGCCCCTGCTCCGGCTGATGCCAGGGGCAAAGCTCCAGCCAAGCTCTCCTTGGCATAAACACAATCCTCCCACCCCTAAATAAATCCATCAACCCTTTGCTCTCTCTTTACCTTTGCTTTGACAGCGGGGCAGGGGCTGTGTTGACGTAGTCTGGCTCATCGTCCGGGCTTTCTGTCTGCAGAGCTGTGTGTGAGGATGGGAAGCACTGATCAGTAAGCAGCTCGATCTAAGAACGCATACACGCCATAGACACCCTGTGCGTCCTGCCAATATTTAGCCTTTGGTGCCGATGCGTTTTTGGGCTAAGAAACCTCAGAGCACAGTGTCAAGGTCTCCTTGAAGGGGCTTCAAAGCGACCACAGCAAATTTGCAAACACTCTGCGAGCAGCGAGTGTGGATGGCTTTTCAGAGCCAAAAAAGACAGACCTAGATTTAATCTAGAGAGTGCGCAAACAGGATAACAAGAATCAGTTTGCTTAGGCAGCTTCCACACCAGAGACGGAAAGCTCTTAAATATATACGTATACATTCACCACTATCTCCCAGGCCAGACTACCCCCTGCGCTGCACAGGAAGCCACACATTGCACTAAACTGCTGCTTAAAGGTTAGCTTCAGAAACACGCAGCCCCGCTCACTGCAGGAGAGCCGCCGGCTGACCCACTGGATATACTGCGCGTTTCTTTGTCGGGAGGGGATTACAAGGCTGAGCTTGCACCGGAGCAACTTCAAAATGTAAGAGGATCTAAGACATGAAGAGCCCCATTCTTCTGTAGCATCCCGTGGTCAGGGTTCAGGCACAGCCACCGATGTGGTGGCCTTTCAGGTACTAGAAACACCACGTCCCATCGGAGCAGCATTCAATTACAAGTGTCTGCAGCATTTTGCACATTGCCTCAGATGTTTATCAGGGATGACTGGGGGGAAAAAATAACTCAAGACAGGGGTGATGGCTCCATTGCCCTGAGCATGGTCTATACTGGTCTAGCATGAAGGGCGCCCTGCCCACGAGCCCCATCCCTAAATATAAACAATTGCTGAGAACATACCTTCTGCTTGATGGAGTTTCCACGTGTGTATCGCCGGGCTGTTCTCATAGTCTACAGCATCATCTGTGACTAAGAAGAGTTTGGACAGGATGATGCGGAACAGCAAACGGACTAAAAACGGACCTTTGTGAAACCCCCCTCCTACCGCCGCTCCCCAGCCGCACCATGCACGTGGCTGAGTTTCCAGCCGGGCGGCTGCCGTCCTGCCCCGGGTCTGCTGATGCTGCCGCATCGCTTTTCCAGCCCTGACCACACGCCTGGATGTCTGCAGGCACGGATGGGGACCGGACTGGTCCCCGCTGCTCCTGCCTCCTCTGACCGCTCCGTACAAAGCCAGGCAGGAGCAGGGCAGGCTCTAGCAGTGCCGAAAGCCTTGTGTTAATTCACTGAAGGAAACCAGCTTGACTTCCTATTTTGATTGCAACATCCCAGGACAGGAGCTGGAAGCCCTTAAGCAGACGCTGTGGTCCAACATCATCCTCCAGCAGCTCACTGCCTGCAGCCTGCTGGGGCTGGATGGGGTGATGAATCCATGCTGTGGGCTCGAGCCATGGTCAATCTTGGCTGTAACAAGGCTGAAAGACCTAGAGAAGCAATGCAGACCCCAGAGTTCCTGAATTGCTGCAAGGATCTCCCAATCAAAGGGATCAGCTGGGAGGTGAGCTCTCAGCCAGTAAGGTATCACTGCATGCATTTTCCTGCAGAAAGGGGAGATGCTCCACGTCTCCTCTGTGCCTGCGGCAGCCCCTGCACCCCGCTCCGCCAGCATGGAGCTGATGTGAAGAGCTGAGCCTGTGAAGGAGGGGGGTGTCCCTCGGCTGAGCGGGTCACCATCCCTCTCTGTGCTTCCCGGTACGTTTGTGCGACACGCATGGACCACGAGAGCAACACACCTACCCAGATCAGAGCCGTGAGACACTCCAATGATGACGTTTTGATAGGAATGGGAATCCTCCTCTTTCTCTGGCAGAGAGAAGAAAGAGGGGGGGAAAAGGGCTTAAGGGACCATAGGTGACCTGGGAAGATCCCTCAGCACCTGCTTCCCACAAAAAAAATGCACATGACCTAAAAAATCATTATTCTTGGTGACAGCCTGCGCTGACCCAGGGATGGGGCATCCCCAGCGCAGTCGAACGGGGCTGTCGCTGCCCCACAGGAGCACCATCACTGACACCGTGGAGTGTTGGCTGAGCCTCTCCGGCCACGGCACCACCCACGGAGCTACCCGAGGGTGAAGAGCCAAGGGGACCGTGACTCTTCTTACGAATAGGAATAAAAGTCAATAAGCATAATGAGTCGCCCTACAGCAGCCCCTCAGGCGAACGGGGGGTCCGGCTCTGGCAAGAGGTGAATGCCCAGCCGCCAGCTCATGGCAGCAGTCGGGAGCGGGTTTTCCTTCCCAATGAGCATTAAGCTTGTGACTGCAGTGTCTTCTTGGGCTTATGCTCAGTTTCTGGGAAGGAACTGAGCCCCAGTCCAAGCCCAACATCTGCCCAAGCCCAGTACACAAATCTATTATCATCTAGAACCAAAATCTGCTTAAAAGAATTAAGTAAACCCAACAAACCCAAGCTCTTTGTTCTGTTGCTGGTTATTTCAGCCCTCTGGACGGGCTGGCGAGCAGCTGAGCCACATGAGCCCCTGTATTGCTAACCTCAGAACCTGCCGCCACCGCTGCCGACAGCACCGCCGACACCCGACAGTCGGCATGGTCACAGCCCCTCGGCTGGAGAAGCTCGCAGAGAGCGCAAGCTGCTGCTCACCCTGCTTCTCCAGGGCTTCTCCAGAGCCTCGGCAAAGGGGAGAGGCACCCAGCCCAGCACATCCACCGATCTCAGCCCCTGGGGGCGAGGGCTGCCCAAACCTGCGGCGGGCAGGAGGGGAGGGCACGAGCCCCGCCAGCCACCCGGAGCAGCTCTGCGACAGCTACACACTGACACTGCCTCTAGGCAGCCCTCAGCCACGGGGAAAGCACTAAGACTAATAAGGGATAAAAAAAACCCAAATTCATGTTAATACATTCAGGTTTCTCTTTCTTCCCCCACCCCCACCTTTTTTTTTTTTTTAAATAAGGTCAATTTTTTTTGGTAAACAAGATATTTCTTCCTTTTTTTTTTTTAATTTTTTTTCCCCTCCCCCAGTCTCTTTAAATAAAAAAATAGGACTCACGTCTTGAAATTCATTTTAGATAAAAATTGATTGATGCCTGAGCCAGCACAGAAAAATGCTGAGTACCCAGGGGAGTAAAAACGTTTCATAGATGCAATATTTGCCTTGAAAAGATGCATTTGAATGGAGCGGTGTATTTCATTCGCTAGGCTATAAACCAAGCACACAGAATATTTGAAGGCGTCCCTTTGTTAAAAGGCTTCTGGACAAGGACGTGCCCTTTCCCGCACATCTGGGCAGGACCCCGAGGGGCTGCAACCTCCGCTCACCCAAACCAGATGGGCTACAAGCAGGAAAGTGGCCTCATTACCCAAGCAATGGATAATTCGCTGCTGCGCAGAGATGAAACAAAGTAAGAACAAAGTGTTTTGTGCAATCGGAGCCATGGATGAGTTTGGGCTGTCCTGATTATAGCCAAGGGATGGACTGATCGGGGCTCGGGCATCCCTTGACGCACAGACCTAGGCAAGGAAAGCCTGGTGGGCTCCCTGGAGCCACGGGACAGCTGGGCTGGCAGCTGGAGAAGAAACCCGTCTTGCTCGCGTGGAGACCTTACCGTTGGGTGGTGTGAAGAACCTGACACAGTTGTAGTAATCCAGAGATATGGGCTCCCTGCGAGAAGAAGAGCCACAGTAGCTCCTCCTGGCAGCCCATGGGCTTCCCAGACTGAGCTACAAGAGAGCCAGGACCACACTGGGACCAGTATGGCTCTGCTCGGTTGCGCCAGTGGGCACCAACCAGCTACTTACACGTAGGCAGCGTCCCCTCGCAGGCAGTCCTCTGCAAGCACAAAGGGTTTGCCGTCAGCTCACCACGTCATCGTAAACTCAAACCACCATCCCAAAGCACAGCCAGAGAAATTCCACCAGCGTGGCTATAGCAGATGTCCCCGGCAGCCAGAAAGCTCCGGCACGGCCCCAGAGCCACCCTACGAGCAGAGCCGGGAGGCTGGAGCAGGGGGAGGCAGCCCCCATCCACCCTCGGCCCTGAGAAAACCAGGGCTCACCACTTCTCATGGACAGATCCTGCCAGCTGGCATGGAGATCGGGAATATCCTCCCGTGTTTGGGAGAGGAGGGCACAGCCCCACGCGCCAGTAATCCTCTTAGGGCGAGTGCCAGCTCACGCTGCGCCGGGAGGGAGCTGGGGGCTCGTGAGCATCCTGTCCCCCTCTGCTCCGGCCCTTAATCAGGTCAGCGCACGTCTTATGAAGCAATCACTAAATTAACCAAGCCGGAGCTCCACCAGCTGCAGTGTTGTCTCCCATCCCCGGTAACCTCCCATCGCCCTGGCAGCCATCCCTCCCCACACCCCCAGCAGGTGGCACCCGCATTTACCTGTCAGGAAATTCTGGTACCGGGGCTCGGTCCCGCTCCCTGGGGAAGGCAGAGGGGCACGTTACACTCGGGCTCAGGGTGAGCCATGGGAGCCATTCGGTGATGGAGCCACTGACTGTTTTGGCATCAGCAGCTCTGCCCTGCTCAGCTCTTTGCCTGGGGCCAGGGGACATGGCTGCAAGGTCGGGCACCCCAGGACGCCCCTGGGACAGCCAGGGATGATATTTTAAATAATCTGGCCCAGTGGCTCTAACTAGGACTGGTCACCCAAAGCAGCATGAGCACTGGATTTTAAACTCGGATCCAGGCTAGTTCCTAAGAATATTAAGTACTCTACCTGGAGCACTGCCTCCAGCTCTGGGGCACCAACAGCAGAAGGACACGGAGCTGTTGGAGCGGGGCCAGAGGAGGCCCCGGAGATGCTGGGAGGGCTGGAGCCCCTCTGCTGGGAGGACAGGCTGAGAGAGCTGGGGGGGTTCAGCCTGGAGAAGAGAAGGCTCCGGGGAGACCTTCCAGCCCCTTCCAGTCCCTCAAGGGGCTCCAGGAAAGCTGGGGAGGGACTCTGGAGCAGGGAGGGGAGCCATGGGACGAGGGGGAAGGGTTTTACACTGGAAGAGGGGAGATTGAGATGAGACATTCCAAAGAAATTCTTGGCTGTGAGGGTGGTGAGCCCCTGGCCCAGGTTGCCCAGAGAAGCTGTGGCTGCCCCATCCCTGGAGGGGTTCAAGGCCAGGTTGGACGGGGCTTGGAGCAACCTGGGCTGGTGGGAGGTATCCCTGCCCAGGGCAGGGGGTGGCACTGGGTGCGCTTTAAGGTCCCTTCCAACTCTAACCATTCTGTGATTTTATGATTAAGTGCCACTGTGCAGACCAGCCACAAGCGCCGTGGGTAGGTGCTAATAACAGCAGTTAACTTTACCATCACCCAGCTAGTTTCCAGGATAACCCCACACCCTGCCCTGCCTGGGGTCCCAGCAGTGCGTAACCAGCCTCTCGAGGGCTGTCTTCCCAACACCTGTGGGAGCTCCCAGCCAGCACCTACACAAACAAGTCGGGATTTGCAACATCCCCATTTATGAATTTTGTGGTAGGTGCTTGCCCCATCGCTGCGGGGATGGAGCGAGCAGTGAACTGCTGCCCATCCTGGGGGAGATGCTCACCGTATCCAGCGCGGCAGGAGGCACCGAGCTCCCTGGTGGTTTTCCTGAAAGAGAGAAAAGGGAGCTAAAAGGCCAGGTCTGAGCAAACCCTACCAGTGGTTACAAGCCACAGCAATGACTAAGCCAGAAGGACCATGCATGAAACCTCCCTGTGAGTTTACACAGGGAACACATCGAGCAATGGGAAATTAAGAGCTTGGGGTCAAACCCCAAAGTGGGAGTAGCTATGCCTGAATATGGCTGCAGGGTTAGTGTGGCTGTGTAGTTCTGGGGTGTTTTGGTGATGGGGAGAAGGGGATTCCTCGTGTCAAACTGCTTATAGACAAAGAATGGCCATTTCTTTTTCATGACGTACCTATTACGGACAGCCACGGCTCATTTCCTTGGGTTCAATTTAAATGCTTGCCAGTAGAATGCAGTCAGACTGAAGAAAATCCAGAAGTAGTCTAAACCCACTATTGACCATGCAGAAATTAAGCAACCTGATCTAGTTGAAGATGTCTCTGCTCATCGCAGGGGGGTTGGACTAGATGGCCTTTAAAGGTCCCTTCCAACCCAAACTATTGTGTGATTCTAAGCATTCCCCAAGCCACATCTATAGGGTCCAGAACCCCATCCCAAACATTCATATATGTTGCGTGACTCCATCCAACCTTGGCTCTACAGCTAGGTTTTGATAGGGGTTTTTTTACCTACCTTGCTATTGATAAGTTTGCAGTTTCCTTAGTTTGATCCAGCCTTCGGGTTGCAGCTAGCACCAAGAACAAAATGAGATGTTAACGATTACGGCAGCAGCAGATATTTCAACGAGCACAGAGCATCCACCAGAGAGGATTCCCAGGTACTGGCAAGCATTTTTCTAATGCATCCCTAAACAGCTTCCGAATCATTTCTCAGAAGTACATAAATGGCCAAAACGGGAAACTTAAGAGGAAAAGCTGGTGTCTGCGCAGACCACAGAGCGAGCAAACACACAGCAGAGGAAGCTACAACCCCAGCCGCTGCTTTATTTCCTATTCTCCCCCAAACCCGCTTGATTTGGGAGCCTTTCCCATGCCCAGCACCCTTCCCTTCACGCTGCGAGACACCCCGGTAAGGTCATGGGCTTTGGTCAGGTTGGGCTGAAGCAAAGGCTCAGAGGGTTTGTGGGGCTGAGACCGGTCCCAGGGAGAGGAGCGGCCCCGCAGAGCCCGTCTGCAGATGGTGACATTTAATACAGACCCTGTCAGCAGCTCGTTCAGGATAAAAATCAAAAGGTCAGCGCCTAACCCAACTTGCCGCAGGAAGCAGCAAGAGGGTGATGATAAATGAGTCACTGTTATCGATTCGGGTTCACCCACACTGTTGTTTTCACAGGGCAAGCGGAGTTGTTTGAAGAGCCCAAGTTAATATGGGGTTGCATTTCAATGACATTGCTTCAGTGATTTATTTTCAATGCGAAGGGAAATTTTTTCCTAGAGCTCAGAATTCACATCGCTAGAAGCGTCTAAGGTGGCTTCATAACTAAGTTGGTGCCACCAACTAAGGTGGCAGTCTAATATAATTTCACAGCCTGCCTTCCAGGTGACCCTTTTATTTTTCCTTTCGCCACATTCTGCGCACATACGTCCCCCACCCAGCAACGCAGGAGCCCCGTGAAATGTTCATACTCACTGGAACGGGATCGAATCACCTCAAACCTCTGCTGGCTTTCGAGCCTGGGAAAAACAGAGGTACAACCTCAGCTGAATTTTGGGGTCTATGCCAGGGAAAACAGATGCCAGAGACCTCCCTGTTCGGTGGGCGGAGGGAGGAGAGCACAGCCCCCACGCTGGGCTTGGTGGAATGCCGAGGTGCCTTGCTCAGCGCGTCAGGCAGGACCCACACGAGCTGGGAGCAGTTTCACGGACGCCTCTTTGACTCTTTAAAGTCACTATGTGCTTATGGACCGCTGGCAGAGCGGCCAACATCAGCTCAGGGAAGGACCCACGGATGAGGAAAACATCATATAGGATAATTCCTACTCTGACAAGTTATAGAATCATAGAATTGTTACAGTTGGAAGGGACCTTTAAGATCATCGAGTCCAACCATCAACCCAATACGGCCAAGTGACCACTAACCCATGTCCCTCAGCACCTCATCTACCTGTCTGTTAAATCCCTCCAGGGATGGCGACTCCACCACTTCCCTGGGCAGCCTGTTCCAATGCTTGACAACCCTTTCGGGGAAGAAAATTTTCCTAATACCCATCTGAAACCTCCCCTGGCACCACTTGAGGCCGTTTCCTCTTGTCCCATGGCCTGTTCCTTGGGCGCAGAGCCCGGCCCCCCCTGGCTACCCCCTCCTTTCAGGGAGCTGGAGAGAGCGAGAAGGTCTCCCCTCAGCCGCCTCCTCTCCAGGCTGAACACCCCCAGCTCCCTCAGCCGCTCCTCACCAGACTTGTGCTCTAGTGATGCAACGGTTAAAGCCAGAAGAGCATTTTCACCCACAAAAAACTGGGTGTTCAGCCATGAAATGGCTTCAAACCCCACTGCTTCGCCTCCGCTGCCGTTCCTGCCCCCTCAACATCCCTTAACATCAAACTGAAAAAAATAACATACATGATCAATGCTAAAAATAACATACGTGCCCAATAACCTCTTTACTTTTAGTTAACAGGGGAGCTGCTCTTCAGAGCACGACAGGATTCAATGGCTCTTCTACTGCAGGTGCATACAGGCACTGATTAACTCCGATTTTGGGACCCTGGAAGTGTCCCTTCCCGCCCCCACCCCCGACTTTTCATTCATGTCACCCCTCCGCGTCCCAAGCCAGTATTCACAGCACAGGGCTGGCGGGGAGATGAGGCGTCAGGCAAAGGACCTCACTGCAAAGTCTGCAAATATACGGAGTTAAACCACTTTGCTCACAAAAAGCCCAAACTAACCCAAAACAGATCTCAAAAAAAGAGCACACAATACCACGAGTCTGAAGTCAAACCGCCCGGCCCAGGTATAAGTTTAAAGAAGTGGGGATGATTCAGCGCGAGCCCGTGGGGGCCGGAGCCTGGGCTGCCTTTTCCATGGGGCTCCCGTGGCCCACACCAAAGCCTTTCCCCGGCCCCGGGCAAGCAGGGCAGAAGAAAACACCCCGACCCCGCAGAGGCCTTCGCAGAGCCCCTTTGTACCACGTTTGCCCCTATATCAAAGGTTACAAGCCAGCCTTTTTTTTTTTTTTTTTTAATATAATTTATCTGTGGTTTGTCTGTTGCTGAAGGAAGTAGGGGGGTGTGCGTGTGTGTACGATGTGTTTCCTTCGCTGCCTGTGCCGCGGGTCGGTGGGGGCTCTGGCACAGGGTCCCAAGCACCAGCCAAGGGCAGGGGCTCCTGTATGAAGTTCCCAACCCCTCCACCTCATCTCGGGGCACGGCAGGACGGGATAAGGACTTGCCCTTCCAATTCTCCCAGACTTCCCCCCCACCCCCCCAACCACTTCATTACTCACAGGCATCATGGTCAAAGCTTCAGTTTCATTTTGGATTATTCTTTGTAAAGGCATTAACCCTTTCAGCAGTGCCCTGGGCAGGGGCACACCACCCTGCGCGCCCCATTCTGGGATTATTTTGTTTTATGTAAACCCAGATTTCAGCTGCGAGGGACGCAGTGGGTCTGGCTCTGGCCAGGGTCTCACCCCGGGCGAGCTGTTTGGGGGAGAAACGCGATTGTGAAAGGCAACTTACGGGCTCCTCCGCTCACTCGGCTGCTTCTCTCGCTTGGCAGCTGGAAGACAAGGGGGAAAGGAGCTCTCAGAAAAGGATGATTTGGGAGTTAATAAAACACATTCACAAAACTTCTTCAACTGGGAGCACCAGAGGACAGTGGAGGCAGTGAGCAGCAGTCGCGATAGGGTTTTATTTTTTTAAACCATGTCTAAAGTGTAGTAATTGTGTTAGCCACCACAAAGCAAGCAAGCCATGCCTGTCCCCAAAACCCATCCAGCGCTCAGAGGTGGGCTCGAACCCCCACTGGGGTGGGTGCTCGCCCCATTTCCTTTGTATTTAGTGTAACATGGATACATCCCCAGGCTCTCCTCCCATGCCTCTGCAGGATCTGTCCATGTAGAGATGCTCCTCCCGGGTGGAGCATCCCAAAGCCACCCACCATGGTGCCCATGGAGAAGGGTCTGCAGCCCACGGGGCTGGGAAGCACCCCAGGGTCGGGGGGTCCTTCCCCCAGCTGCTCCCTGGCCACCAGCAGAGACCCTTCCCGTCTCAACCTGCTGGGAGCATCCCCGCGAGGGCAAAGCTCCCCGTGGCCAAGCAGGACCAAACCCGCCGGAGGGGACACCCCAAGAGGAAAGCGTCTGCCCGGTGCGACCCCCCCAGCCCAGCCCAGGAGGGACCTTACCAGAGAGCTGGCACTTGATGCAGAGGCTGATGGCGGCCCCGAGCAGCATCAGCGCGGCGGCCGCCCACAGCAGCTCCAGCTGCGCCATGGCCCGGCCTCATCCAGCCTGAAACACAGCGGCGAGGGGAGCCCCTGAGCGCAGGGCCACGGGGGGCTGCACCCCCAGAGAGCTGGGGTTTGCTGAGGATGCCGAAGAGACCGGAGGGTCGTAGGGCTGCGGATGCGCTTCCAGCCCAGCAGGACCCAAGCAGACCCTGGCGCCCACCCCAGGGCCCACCCTCCGCATTGCTGCGGGAGGGAGAGGAGGCTCACGGGGTTTCCCTCGGCACAAGGAGGAAAAAAAAAAACACCTGGATTTACTCACTCCCTATCCCATAAACCACATTGCCATCGTCAAACACCATAACAGATATTATTTTTTAATATTCAGAAGAAGGGCAAGAAGGGAGGCACTTTGAAATATTCAAGACCTTTGTACGAGGCACTTCAGCTATTTCCCTGCAGTGCAGAATCACTTTAAATGTTAAATTCCACACACTTTTTCCTGCGTTGGGCTGGCTCAGACACCAGCTCTTCCCCTCCTTTCCACGACAGGCTCTTCCACAAACAGCAGCTAACATTTTGTAATAATCAGCATGATTTGGCTTCAGTTTCTTCCTTTAAAATACAAAACATCCTATAAATACCACGGAAAGCTGCCTGCTGGGACTGGGAAAGATTGTTTAGCTCATTCCTATTCCCCAGGGCCAGATTTTCTTTACTTACAGATTATTTTAATTTATTTTTGTTTTGCATAAACTTCCTTGGCCCCGAGGGATGGAGATGCTTCAGCTTGCCAAAGGCCAGTACGCTGTTGCTCTGCCTGGTAGGAAGCTTTCCTGACACCTAACCTGAATCTCCCTTATTGTGATTCATGGCCATACTGTATTGCTACAGCCACTGTGGATAAAGAGTAAATTATATATCTATAGAATTAGTAACTAAAATAATTAAAAATCTTTAAACAAACTCTGCCCCGCCCAGCACCTCCTGCCTCCGCTTGTGTAAAGCAGAATAAATAACATTTCCCTGCCCAAAGCGCGAGCCACACCGACACCCCGCTCACACGGGAGAAAACCTGAAGGTCTCGCTGCAGCAGCTGAACCTCTCGGCGCCAAGCAAACACCCTCCCGCCCGTGTGGCCAAAGATGCCGGTGGGAGGTCTGGGGTCTGGTTTGGCACTGGAGTCCCAGTGCTACACCAGCGTCCGCTGCGATCACCGGACGGGATGGGCTGCCCAGGGTTTGGTGCCAGCATCCTCTCGGTGGTGCCCAAACACGCTCTTGCCGCCCAAAAGGGACCCTACAGCCGGCAGGACGTTGGCTTGGCTTCGAGACATCTCTGTTTGTGGGCAAACCGGGGTTATTTCTACCTGCTTCGAGGCTGCCTGGGCTCCCAGGGACACGGCAGCTCCGGCACTCACTCCATGGTGGGTCTGCTCTTTGCAGACCCCCCGGGGGCCTTTCCCTGGGATGAGCCATTTTAGGTTAATGACATGCCCAGACCCCCAGGGATCCACCCCAGAGAGGCAGGACCAGCACCCCGCGACCAGCGTCCGCAGCCGGGAGGTCGCGGACAGAGCCTGGTCAAAACCATGTGGTTTCTCACATCTCACATGTGGCAACTCAACATCCCCCCTGGAAACCATGAGCTGTGGATCATCCCTAAAGCATCTGCAAAGGGCAGCTAAGGGAAGTTGGCCCAAAGCTGGTGACCGAAATTCAGTATACAAAGGGCTGTAACATTGCTGGTTTGTGGGGTTTTTTGGTTATTGGGTTTTTTCGGGNACCACCACCTCCCCCTTTTTTTTCTTTTAAGTAAGGGCAGGGCAGAGCTGAAGGCACCTGACAGCACTGACCTGGTTTGTGCCTTTGTAGGACAGACCGCTGTCTCCCTTCTAGACCCGGGTTTATTTCGGCAGCACTGCAGCAAACCCGGGCTGCTCCCGAGCCCCTCGTTCACCAGAACGCCAAAGGTGGTTATTCGCAGGGGCTGCGAGCTGGGCACCACATGTCCCATCCCAGTGTCCCCAGCATCCCCCGGACACACCGAGTCACGACAGCAGCCCAGGGGGCATCATTTGTGTTCACCACACACCCAACCCCCTGGAAATCCCTCCTTTTTGGTACAAAACCTCCTCTCGTAAGGAGCTGGCGGAGGAAGGGGATGAACAGATTTATGACAAGCAGAAGGCTGGAGGCACTTACTCACAGCTGGCGGGATATAAATAAAATATTTGGAAGGCTGAATGTGCATTCCCTGTTCTCCGCCTTGGGGAGACGGCGAGGAGGATAAATAGGCTGGAGCCACCGAGGGCTGTGATGAGGCCGCGGTGTACGCGAAGGACGCGCAGGGCAAATAACCTGCTGCTCAGCCCCGCTTTCGGGATCCTGAATTCAAACACAGGGATAAAACGGGTTCCCATCTGGTTCCAGCTCCTCCGCAGTAAAATTCCGAGAGTGGCAAAATGCCCTCTTCTCTTTATACACTTCTCTGTTCTCCTTTTATATATAGATAATTTTTTTTTCCCCCTTTTCTTGCGAGCAGAAGTTTCTCCTCACAGGAGGAAGCCGGCTCGGCCGCAGCGTGTGCCTCCTGCAGCCCCAGCACCGCGGCTCCGTGAAACCCCCCGGCAGCGAATCCCGAAGGAGCGATTCCGGGGGCAGCGACAGGCCAGCGGCTGGAGGGAGCAGCGATGGCGGCAGCGCGGCCCCTCTCCTGCCAGGGGGAAGCTCCACGGCCCCAGTGGGGCTGCGCTTTTCATGGCCTCGCGTATTTTTAGCGGTCAAAGAAACATGGGGGTTTTCTTTAAAAAATGGGAAGAATTAATGGAGTTGCAAAAGACCATTCGCTCCATACGTGCTAGGTCACAGCAGCCCAGGTTTCTAATCCTCAATGAAGGATTAAACCCAGTAACGGGGCTCAGTGTACACAGCCAGGGGAGGCAGAGGGGGTTTTACCAGGGGAGACTGAAAAGTCTCTCACTTTTAGGTCTCCTAAAGCCGAGAGTGAGAGTGCCTGGCCATTCACTGTCTATCTGTCCCAGAGAAACACGAAAGGGAGAAAAATTAAATTTAAATAAGACAACACTGGCGTAAAAATGAATGGGTACAAGCTGGCTACGCACAGGCTAGAAATAAAATCCCTAATGGATGGAAAGTCTGGAAGAACTTTCCAACGGCAGCAGAAGAGGCAGAAAGCTCCCTTAAAAACCCTTTAGAGTACTTAAAACATACTTAAACTTTTTGCTGAAAAACCAGGCGAATGAGGAATGCGTTGATGTGGCATCAGTGAAAACGGCTGGGTTTCTGGCACACCATTTCTGAAGTCATTTTACCTCTCTTGAGCCCCCCCCGGCCCCGCACTCAAGTTCGCACTGCAAGATAAAGACCGAAATTGCAGTTTTCTCTCCCCTCCGGAGGGTTTTGTGGTCTGCACCAGTTTGCAATAAATTAAGGATTAATTCAGACTGATTGAGTGAGTCACCGGCATGAAATATAAAGCGGAGAGTTTATTTAAAAACCTCACCATATGAAATTTAGCGCAGGGCCTTGTTGAACAGATGCAATATTCAGCCTGACTCAATGTCTCTAACATTTCTAAGAAAAGAAACACTACTTTCTGTTTGTCTACGTTGCACAGATTGCCGCAGAAAAGTCCCGTCGCTTCAGAAATTCAAGTCTCAGACCAAGGAAGCTCCTGCGGTTGGAACCACTTCAACAACCAGCGCGGAGCCTCCCGAAAAGCTCCTTCCCAGAGGCCTGCACGTCCCATTTCCCACCAGATTTTATGCTGGTGTAACTTTTCTTAGGAAAGCCACTACAGCATAGATAACGTGTGGTTTGGGACAGCTATTCACGCTCTGTTTCATGCCAGGGGAGCAGGAGATGCGTTTTGGTAGAACACGGAACAAGAGGAAAAATTGGAATTGATAAACTAACTTTAAGATAAATTATTCACTTTGTAAAATGCTTTAAAAAAAAAATCCTCAGGTAGAAAATCACAAGCACGGCAGTGTAAGGAGGTAATTCACAGGAATATCTCATATTTGTCCTTAATCTCCCCTGTCTCAGGCAGCAGCAAAGACGTGCCCCATCCTTCGCCGACGACAACGAGTCCAGGGGGACACCACATTCGGAACTGCAGACAGAGGCAACCCGCACGCATGCAACCAAGCATTCCTATCACTCCAGAGCAATGAAAGCGAGCCAATATCACACAAGATTATCCCATAATTATCCTGTTTTGCTAAAGCGTCTACCTCATGGCCCTTATTACACCAAACACGGATCACAAGAGAAAACTGATGCAAAAACAAAGTGCTTTTCTACCTAGGGGTAGTAACCGCAAACACTTATACGCAGTAAAATAAATATATTCATATAGACAATGCCAGTCAGCCCTGAAACCGATGGAAAACCCAGAAAGTGTAGTTAAAGCCAGCTATTTTGTCGGACTGGGCTTTGGAGGGGGAAACAGCACGGGCTGCAGCACTCCCAGAAGCTACAGGCAGGAGCCAGAAGCGGGACAGAACGGATTTGGGATGAAGCAGGACCAAACGGATTTGGGATGAGGGCAGCTCAGCTCGGCCTGAACCTTCCAGAATTTTTTTAGTAGATGTAATGCAGAAATAATGTAATTTAAAAGAAAGCCATGCCGCCATCAGCAGATGGCGTGGGGAGATGTAAAGAATGGTGTTGTAGAACGGGCAATCTGGGTTGTACAGGACAGACTCTGCCCTTGGGTCCCGAGGGGGGCAAGTGCTGCTGAGAAGGGGTATTTGGGAATTTTCGTACCTTGGAGCTCGTCAGGTGACAGCCGTGAGCAGCAGCGAGGAGCAGCCTCCAGCGTGTTGCTTTTCAGAGGGGTTTTGCAGGGATGACCTTGAACCCTCTTGAAAAGGGTCACCAAGATCTAACCTCGGATCTCTGAGCCCACCAAAATCAGTGGGACACCCCACCTGCCCCAAAGCCTTCAGAGGAACCCCAGGCACCTTTCTGTCCCCATCCCTCCCTCCCTCTCCCACCTTACCACAGCCTCAGCCGCTCTCCCCCGTCCGTCCCATCTCCTCCCGCCTCTCACAGCCGCAGCCACCGGCGCTGGAGCCAGTTCCTCCGGGGCTCGTCAGCCAGTTTCTGGTTTCCTGTCATCATCTGAATCACTAACCCCAACATCCGCTGCCCGGCCGGTCAGCACCCCGCCACCTCACGAGGGGGACCCGCCAGCGCTGCTCGCGCAGACCCAGCCCCGGCAGCCTCAGGGTCCATCTGCCGCGGGGAAAGGCAGATGCTCGGGCGGCGAGGGACCACGCAGGCCACCACGCTCCCTTCCCGAGCGGCCCTTGCTTGAGGTTCAGACGGGGCCCCCACAAAGTTCAGGTTTCCTTTTAGCAAAGGGCCTTCGCAGGATTTAACACCACACACTGGTAAAACTCATAGCAGATAAAGCAAATAGCAAGTCCTCTCTTAGTTCAGGTTGTTTGGTTTTTTCAGTTGTTTTGGTTTGGGTTTGGTTTGTTTTTTTTCCAAAAAAGATGATATCAAGCCTCAAAAAGGCAGCAAATAGCCTGAGGTCACCATTGCTAACGGCCAAACCCGCAGCTCTTGTCCAGAGCTGTAAGAATAAAATTATTTCTTATGCTTCAGTGGTCACAGTTTGCAGACATCAGGCACAATTTCACTGAACTCTTTAAAAAAAATTATAAAACTTAGTAGCTCATTAATTTTTCTGGTGCTTGACTAGAATAAGGAGGGTTTATGAATTACTGGGAGTTTATCCACTGGCTTCGAGCTCTGCTGCAGCATATGGAATCTGTGTCCTGCCGTAGGACTAGGAAAGCCAGCACGTGCGCACAGCATCCCGGTACGGTTGTAGCTACCCAAATGCGACAGCCAGCCGGGCACACGCTTTGCTGCCGCAAACTAAATGACATCTCATGCTGCCTCTCACTAAGGCTCTATAACACCTCTCTCACATACGGCCATGTAAATTACTCCCTAAAGGGGAATTTTTTTTATATTTAAATTAGGCCGCTCTCAAGCTGCCACAACCAGTCATCTACTTCCACCTCTCTCCACGACAGAAGGCGACTCTTCTATCGCAAAAATAATAAAACAGCCAACTGTTTACAACTGTTGCGACTCCGGGATAGGGACTTTGCGATCAAGCTCTCAGAGGAAACTTTACTTTGGCAAGGTAGTTAACCACCGCATGGGCAAACACATCTAGACTTTCTCTCTTCCAGTTCTAACCCAAGACGCAAAAATAATTGCTTGCCTGCACCTCTCGGAGCCGTTCCCGCAGGAAATCTGGGTGCAGAAGCCTATCTTGAGATCAGTAGATATAATCTGAACCAAAGACCAGAAGAGAGACACCCAGCTTTGAATCGCTTGCACGGGTTCTGGCTGGCCTCTCTGTAAGGAACACTACATAGCGCAGAACGCTTTTCTGACTGCTAAAACAGTTGCTACAAAATCAGCATTTCTAGCAGAGGTCTTAGCTATGAAGTAGTTTATTAGGGGCTTTCTAGTAGGTTTTTTGTGTATTTAAACACAAGCCGATAACAGAAGTTTTACAGAAGAGTTCTTTACAGCACAACTGATGCTGTGAATATTTGCTGGAGACAATTACAGTTTGTCTTTCACATCAGAAAGCTCTTTCGTTAGGAACAGCCACTGCTAAAAGGGCACCACGCATTTGCCTACAGGTTCCCTGGTGGGTCTCACAGCTTCAGAGATGACTCAGTGCCGCGGCACAGACGTTACCACGGTTGGCAGGGGCTGCAGCAGAGGCACCTCCTGTCTGTCCCCCCATCGCCTCCTGGACGGCGGCGGGCGACTGCGCGGCTGCTCTAGAGCAGGTGGAGGCTCCTGCCGTGCCCGGGGAGCAGCACTGGGCTCACCCCCGAATGCTACAGCAGCTCTTGGGCAGAGCCATGTCCTTGCAAGACATCAGTCCTCTAGAGAGATCAACCACCCTGGTTTCTAACTTTGATGAGAAGGTAACTACTGCAGTAATACAGGCGGGGGTATAGACACCATCTCCCTCCTCCGTATCCCTCAGGAGAAGGGCTGGGGGTAGAGGTTTGGATGAGAGCCCTCACTCCGAGCACCTACCAACACAGCCACGAGTTCTGCTCTGCGTGAGGCCAGACGGACCCCTCCCTGCTGCACAGGCAGTAGCCCCTCGGACATCAAACCCAGCTCGTCGCACCAGGCTTTGTCCACCCTCTCCCCCCTGTCCCTCACCCAGACCTGCTGCTAGAAACCATTTCTGGCCTGATGAAAGGTCAAAGACAGAGAAGCATCACGCTTTTACCTACTGCAATAACTTACGTAAAACGCCACATTACATTTTCACCTTTCCACATCCATTTCAAAGCTTACCCATTTCAGCTTGGCTTCGTTCCGCCGCCACCCCCCAACCACACAGCATTTACTCCATCAGTCAGTTTTAACAGCTAACGAAACCCTCTTTTTTTCTTTTTTCACCTTTTGGTACGTAGCCAACCGGCTGTGGAAAGCTCTCTTCAGGCCCGCAGATGTTGTGAGACGCCAGCTCCCGCCCTGCCCAGCTCACCTGCTGGGGCTGGGAGACGCAAAGCCCCAGGGACCCCTTTACATCCTTTCAGATACAGGTGGGGTCTGCTCAGAGACCAGCTGCTTCTGCTGCAACCAGGTGCTGTGACTAACGCGGACCAGAAATTCTCAGTGAAAGGACGATTAGCAATCAGTGTATCATCTAAACCTGACCTTTCTAAAGAAACATACCCGGTACCGAACATTTTGAAGAATGGTTTCCGAGCTCCAATAGGCTCTTTCTCCCGTAGCTCAGGACCTTTGGGAGTCAAGCCTCGCCTGCTCTGCAGACCAGCCTTCAAATCCCCCTTGCTCTGGGACCAGAATAAGCACACACCTCATCCCAACCGCTAATTATTTGCTTTACCAAATTTTCACGGCAGCTTTAATGAAAGCCGTGTCTCGGAGGCAACATTCTGACCCGCTAAGTCGCTGCACGCGTGGTTTTGTACAGACCGAGAAACGGCTTTCCTCTCGGCTGCGGCCGCGTGAGCGTGTCCCCGCTGCAGGGGAAGTGCCGCCTCCTCCCCTGCCCCAGCTGCAAGCCCCACTGCAAACCCCACCTCGCCCCGCTGACACCCCGGGCAGGCCGGAGCTACCTGCCGCTACCGCCCCGCGGAAAGGCAGCTCGCAGCCAGGATTTCTGGGCGCTCTACAAAAAATTGGGGCTGGTAAAGTTTGCAAAGGCTAACCCTGCACATCCCTACGGCGCTGTAAAGCTGCTTCCCATTCCTAACCTGCTTAGTTCATCCTCGTAGACACAATAATTCTTGAATTGGAACACAAGAACCTAGAAGGTTTGAATGCTTTTATTTGGTTTTGTTTTTATACAGCAATACAAATTATACAGATTTGTTACAGTACAGATTTTGCAGGGGTTTATAGAGGTACTTTGTGATTTTTTGGTTTATTTAAAAGGAAGAGGCAGATCTTTGGAGCACGGTGACATGAACAAAACAATCTCAATGTAGGAAGCAAACCCCTACCGTGCTGAACATTAACCTAGCTGAAACTTACTGGGTGGAAAGGTGGTGGCAGCGTTCCTGGCAATAACATACCCAAAACATCAACCCTGGGATACTCTAGAGCTTTACACAAGAATTTGTGAGCTTACGGGTAAGCAGGTTGCATCTGTAACAGCGCTGCATGTCCTTAAAGCCCTCGGACGCGCTTTGCTGGGAAGGGCACAGAAATGAGGGAAGCTGATGTCAAGATGAACCTGCCGCGGAGCAGACAACGTCAAGTAACAGCGTCGCTGCTGCTGTGGAAAAGGAAACCGTAAAATGCTTTAGATTTAGTCACCCAAACAGCTACAGTAAGACGAGGAACGTGATCTTAGACCTAACAACAGCGACAGCATCATCCCACACTGCCCTGGGATGGCGAGTCTCGGCCACAATCGCTCTCTGTCACAACCAGCCCTGGGACACCCTGCAGAACTTCAGCAACACAAGGTCAACGGTGGGGACTCTTTCAGTCATGCCAGCACACCTCAGCAGTAGGTTTACACCTTGTTGCTACATCAGGAAGGCAAGAAAGCCACCCTCGGGGGCACACATTTAACGTGACTCTCTCACAGCCTGTCATTTGGCTACGGGAACACTCCTCCGCCCCCTTCTCCAGCCGTCAGAACAACGTCCATGACAAGCCCAAAGAGCCCCCTCGGATGCTGCTATTGCACGGCCCAGTGAGTTGGCAACACACCAGTGCCAGCACTGGGCTGCTGCCCTCAGAGGGCTGGGATTAGCCCTCCCGGGGCCACTCCTGGGCTGGGGACCTCAGCGGGGTTTGAGTTTTGGTGGTGGGCAGGGCAGTTTTGCAGCACGTTAGACGCGCGCTGCTCACTCCTGCGCAGTCCTGCAGCTCCTCCAGAGCCACCCCACCTGCGACCCAAGCCAGGGGGACACCACAAAGCAATTCCTACAGTAGCAAAGCTATGCCTCAATTTCCCTTCCAAAAACCATCACCCGCTGCATTCCTGACTTCAGTTTTGGCTATTTTTTTAAGTTCAAGCTTGAAGAAAGCTCCACATAGCTAACAGAAATAACTTGGTGAATTATCCACTTGTTACCACTGGTAACCTCCTCTTCCAGGCTTTGCCATACCAGGCTCAGCTTGAAGCTGCAGCGAAAATTAAGCATTACAGTTTAAGCCTTAACTGCTTTTTGCTGGTGGGAGGAGGAAAAATAATCTTGCTTCCTCCTATGAAATTTAAACACCACATTCAAATGTTAAATATAGTTTTGTCAACTGTTGATACACACTAGTTTGATGTGCTTCTGGATAGGGAAATGTTAATCAGTTAGATTTTTGAAGGGGGAAAAGAAAAAGGAGTAGAGGAGTCTGACCCTAAGCCACACAAGATGCATAATGCTCCAAGGAAACCAGGCAATGCATTCATGTTCGCATACAAAGGGCTTAAAAAATACATATATTAAATAATATTGGCATTAGGTGGCATTCACTAGTGGGAAATCCTTGACCAAACAAATATTAGGAGCTACAGAGAAGTATTTATAGGAATGAGATGAGCCGTTCCCTATCTCTCTACCTTTCTCACAAACGGGTGTTGCTTTCCCGCACTCAGAGTGATGAAATCAGTGCTTCCCCCGCCAGGTTTGAGAGAGCAGCTGTGAGCACGCCTGGTGGCAGCAGCTGAAGGGCAGTGTCCCCACCCAGCCAGCCCTGTCCCTACACACCACGCTCACTCAGGTGCTGGCACACACACAGCAGCAACCAGCTCCAGAGCAGGACTGGGAGTCTCTGCCCAAGCCATCAGAGAGCCCGGAGGGCAGGAACACTTCCCACCCTTTCATGCTATGGAAAGCAGTAAAACCAGCGGGAAGGTCGGAGCTCACTTCCTCAATAAAAACACGGCTCTCCCTCTTTGCACTTCCCCTGCAGTATGCACATACTTCAAAGACACAGGGCAACGGCCTCATCAACAGTTAGGTCTAGTGGGAAACAGGGTGGCTCAAAGACTTGGGAGAACCTGGGCAAGACAGCAGCATTTTTACTTTGTCTCGCCACAAAGACTGCACATGAAACTACTCCAACGGGAAGGACACACATTCAGCCCTGTAACAGGGCGAATTCTGGTCAGAGCAGCAGAACTCAGCTGGCTGAAAAGGGCAGGATGAGCTGGATGACCTGCAAGCCACAGGACTTACAAATTCTGCCTGGCAACCTTGGAATATAACTGAAGTTACACTGAAGCCACAGGACTTTAGGCTCACTTCCACACACACACAATTTTTACTTCACTGTGCCCTGCATTTTCCAGCACTTGTTTAGGTTAGATTCCTCCCCTTTATCTTTTCCTCCTCCCCCCACTTATTTGTATAGGAGCAGGTTTGGTACAGCTCCCCCAGAAAATTTAAGGAAGCAAATTTCCAAATTAACACAGTGTTCGAAGACTGAAGGGGGGAAAGAACATGCTATAGCAGACTCAAATAAAGACCAATGTTAAATATTACTTAATGTTTTCTTTTATTTAAAAGATCATTCACAAAATACCATATCCATAAATTTATTTTGTTATGAAGCAGAATGTGTTAAGTGTTTGGAATTCTCTTCTTTTCCTTTTTTTTTGTTGTTTTGACATTTAAAAGTCAACTGTCTTGACTAGAGGTGAGATTTTTATATGGGAATTTGTTCTTAAAAATCTTTTCCACATTGAAGATGTAAATAGGTCAATTATTGGTTTGGAATACCACCACACAAATGCATGTCTGTCTTAAATTAAGTATTAGTGTTAGACAAATGGTTCTTATCTCAGAAGCAGATTAAGTGACAGGCAGAAGGAAGGAAAGAATAGTTCTGTAAGTTGCTGGGACTCTGACATTACAAAGGTAACTTCAGGTAAGAGATTCACTACTAGCAGTGACGCTGCTGGTAGCGAAGCAGCCATGCTTCCAAACTCCTCTTGCAAGTGCTCTGGTGTGCTGGCGGTTTGATCTGAAAGCTGTCAGCACTAGCATTGGGGGTCCAAGATCTTCTCATGCACTGGACATGTCCACACACCAGTGTTATAGATTCAGGTTGTTTTTAAACATTAACGACCTCTCTCCTTTTGCTCCAGCCTCCCCCTCCCCTCCCTCCAACCACACAACACTGGCAAGCAACATTTCAAGTGAAGAGAGATGCAGCAATTAGAGATGCTTTTTACCCAAACTTCTACATGAAGAGAATCTAAAGCAGAATGATTTCTAATCTGCTCATTTTCAAGGTATTCTGAAAGCAGAGGTCTTAAAACTGTACACCACTGGGCAAAGAAATACAGGGGATAATGACGATTACATACTGCATGGCAAAGTATACACTCCTTAAACAAAAATAAAAAAGTCAATTTTATTTGTAGAAACTTTAAAAATTTACCAAACATGTAAAACCCAAAAAAAAAGATGTAAGCAGAAAGAGCCAGTGAGCAGTTGTGCTCAAACAGGCACATTTTTGCAGCACTAACCTTGAGCTCAGAGGTGTAGTATCACACCATTTTGAAGTCAACAGCCAGCCACCAGCAAGTCTGCTGGCAGAGGCTTTATCCATACTGATTTCACCCCTTACTCACCAGGCTTCTTGTCAGCCAATTTTATTTGCATCTATTAAATTGATCCTTCCTGGTAACCTATATGAAAGGGCAGCTTTCCCCCTTAGTTTTATAAGGGGCTCTGCTGTGTACAGTAACTATCATCAAATTGTCATAAATGGTATTTCACTACTTGGTTAGAACTGTAAGTTTCTCCGTTTAACTCATCTGGACTCTCCAGTTTTCCTCTTCAGAGCCACAGCAATACAGAACAAGACATGCAGGTCAGAAGAGGAGCACTGAGGAAGTAAAAGGAAACAATACAGGGCAATAACTAAGTCTAACCTGCGCTTCTAAAGTAAAACAAATCCAGAAAGGAAGAAGTTGAAGCAGCACCTTTGTCCAGAGACCTCCACACTCGTGGAAGCAGCTACACTGCCTTATCTACTGGCAACTGTGCTGCTTGGAAGGAAACAGAAGAGGGAAACTCAGCACAAAGCAGGCACTAGATACAGCAAAGCCAAGAACGTACTAAAAACCACTTGTTAACAGCTGACATGCATTCACAAGCTCTGTGTTTTCGGTTTCAAATAGGACAAATGCCAGATGGCAGGAATGGTAAACTGCAGGGTTGACATTCCAGCAGAGCTAGTCACTCTGTACTGTCTTGCTTTTTCTCCCGCCTCCCCATTCCCTCTCAACCCCAAACTCAGTCGTGCTCTTTTACTACTTCCTCTCGGGGCTTGGCTCCACCGAAGATAGCAGAGTTTGGATTGGCTACTTGATTGAGGGGAGTAGCAACTGTTCGAGGTTTGAGCTGAAGTCGGGGTCGCTGTGCTCTTTCCTCTGGAAGAAAAAACATTAATGTTTTAAGATCTGTCTGTCAAAGGTAGTAGCTTTAACCTGACAAAGAAAGCAGGAGTCTCCTTCATGAAGGAAGACTGAATTACAGAAGATAAAGAGTTCACCTTCTGTTGGCTCTCTGAAGTCCATGGAAGATCCACGAAGGGGAGGCCCATCTCTGAAGCGACCAGTGCCACCACTTCCCATTGAGGCACCTGGTGGTCGCCGATCTCCAGGGCGGGTTCCTCTACCCCGGCCTCCCAAGAAGTCATCATCTTTGAATCCTGAAGACGGAAGACAGTGAATTTAAAGAGCATACTTTGCGATACTTTTAATCTAGATTTTTAGGTGGGTGACTGGAAAACCTTGCAAGTCACTGCTGTCAGTCCAAGACGATGCACAAGAGCCTTTGTCTGTAGACAAGATTGCTTCACGGATCTCTAACATGTTCTAGAAGTGTCATACAGATTCCATTTGAAACCAAGTAGACTATGCCAAGTTCAGAAACCACTTTATCCACCTAGATAGAGGCTTACTGGAGCATTGGAGAGTGGGTGATCAAGTGAGCTTAAAATAAGAGCTTCAGCTGCAACTTCAGTCTGCTAACACCATTAGCTGAATTCAGAGACAACACTAGAAGTACCCAGAGTACTTCTATAGCCAGAAGATCACACTGGCTACAGCCTTAACATGAAGTCTGCAGGAGCACAGCAAATGGGAAAATAGCTAGGGAGTAGTGAAATATACAGTCCTTATAAAACAAAGTCTTTGAAAAACAGAGCAAAATGCCAAGGCTTTATTTGTAGTATAAACTGACCAGGCATTTACTAGACTAATCAGAGAGATCGGGGGCAAAAAAAAAATCAGACTTTAAATATGAAACTGACTTCATTTCTTCAGTTTATGAATCAAAAAAGTCAAGAACTATCTATCATTGGCCAGAGTTCCATTCTGTACCAATGACTATCCTGGAGTATCTCTCTGAGCCCCCATCATCTGCAGTCAATGGGAGGAGGATACTTCAGGCTATCTGCACATCCAAGGGGCATATACTCAGTTTTTCAAAAGCTGCCTGGAAGAGAAAGTTGGTTTGCATCCGTTTGAGATTTTCCTTTCCACTTCAGTATTTGGTAGAGTTGCAGAACTGTCCCTTCTTTCAGTGCCAAACAACCATCTTTAAAAGACTTGATCCAGAGCAAGGTTGTATAACCTGAAAAGAAAAGCTTCTGTAGCAACTAAGACCCAAATGCTAAACTTTTGGCTCACAAATCACTCATCCAGCATCTAACAAGCCGAAATGCATCTGCATTTGAAGAAGCTGCCAAAAAAAAGTGTAAAGCTATGACACCAGAATGCTTAGCTACAAAGGCAGGTTAAGCGCAGTGCTGTAGCAAGCTTCCTCTCTCCAGCACCATTCTTCAGTTTCATACTAGTGGCAAGGACACACTTCATTACCGCTCCTTCTACTTTGTCCATTCCACTCACGCAGAGACCAGACATTGCAAAGTTGCACTTGCCAACATCTCCCCAGCAGAAAATGGACCAAACCCACAATTTCAGAGGACAAAAGCAGTTGTGTTAATGTCACCCTGGATTCTAGCAGCTGGAAACTGACAAGAAGTGAAGAGCAAACTCCATGGCTCCGTCACTACCTTCCACTCTGCAAGCTCAGTCATTTGCTGCAACTTGCATTACTGTAATACGTCTGAAAGTTTAGGAACATTTTGCATTTAGAAGTGCTTTGGAACACTAACACATCTTTGGAGAAGTCAGTTGTTTCAGGATACCCATATAATGATGTCACATCTCCTTAAGAAGGTGAAAGCCTCTGCTCTGAAAGAATACAATATCAGTTTTTCCACAGGATCTGTCTGTTTCTGCTACTATTCAGAAATGTACTTGGTCTCACGTTTGAGAAATGCTTAAGTTCTAGACACCATAGGCTACATGTAAACAAATACTCTGTCATTTAGACTTGTTTCACAAAATTTACAATCAAGACTCCTTCCTCTGTTATAAGGCAATGGAAGATTCCCCTTGAAGAATCCCACTGCAGCTGTAGGACATCAAATATTGGCATACATTAGATTCAATCAAAACAGTAATGGGGACAAACGTAGCTGACATGAAAATGTGAACATTTCTGTGCCTTTTAGGCTGCCTATCTGTATAAGTGTTAATACTGATACCAGAATTGAAGTCATCTCTGGAATCCCATCCACCTCCTCTGGATTCTCGGGGACCTCCTCCCATTCCTAGGAAAAAAGCCACAATTGTGTTCAGGTCTGAAGCTGTGGGAAAGACTGATCAAGGGGATACCAAACCAAAGTTTCAGTCCTTCCATATCCAAAGTCATGCTGCTGGAATATCCTTTCATTTCGGTGCTACCACGTTCCATTGCACAGGAACAAAAGGTCAGCTTAAGTTAACCGAGAAAAAGCGATCAGAAAAGTTTCTCTAACACGCATTCAATGGAAAACTTTAGTGAGTCTAGTTCAACTAAGCTTCAACTACAAAGCCTGTTTTTACACTGGAACAGGAGATCCAAAGTCCAAAATAAGTATTTTTCTACTTGTGCTCACTTAACTTACTCACTTTTCTTACATTGTAATAAAATAGTAGCAGATCAGACTGTTGGGCTTATGACTGTCCTCTGCAAGACACTGTACATTACTAAGGGTGTTGGTCTCACTTCCTGGGCCAGAAGTGACAACATGTTCAGTTTTTGACACAAAGCACACCTATTCCAGACATTTCAGGAGCGGCAGCAGCTAGGTTAGAAACATGTATATACACATAAAATTTCTCCTTCCTACATAATCTTCATGTTTACTTGCATGCCTTGTCTTAGCATTAGTTAGCACCAGAAGTCATAACTACAATCATTAGATTTAAGAAGCTATTCAGAAAAATACAAGTCACCTCTGTCATCAGGCCCGCCACCTTTTCTGAAGCCAAAGCCACCTTTATCCTGTTTTCTCCCTTCTGCTATGTCCACTCGGAGTGATCGATCACCCAAAAGCTGTTAAATAAAGGGGAGAATCTCTTCAGAATGTACCATATGGGCTGCCAAGAAGTTTGAGACTTGTGCTTATCTTTTTATTCACAAATTAATTGCAATATACTTACTGCACCATCATACGTAAGAGCTTCCTTGAGGGACTCCACTTCATCGAACTCTACGTAACAAAATCCTAAAAGAAGAATCTCACAAGTTAATACCAGCACTTTAAAAGGCCTCTGTAAGAAGCCACTCTCCCTGCATATCTGCTAATAGCCTCCCTTCTCTTTCAAAGATGAGCTACAGTATGGTAAGTGCAAGACATATGCAACTCGGACACCAAACACCATGAAAGATGAATGCATTTACCTATGCCTAATAGTGATGGGGACAAATCCTGAAACAGAACTCTGTATGGGCACGATGCAAATGCCAAGAGCCTGATTAATTCCCTTTACAGGGATTTATACGGTTGTCATTACAGATTAGATTTGATCTATGCCTTTAGACAGTTATTTAGCTGAATATTGACACTTGGTTACTAGTATTGTTAAACAAGAAGCTTAAGTACCTGCTTGGCCAGCAATGTGATTTTGTATCATCACATCACATTTAGTGAATTTATTCCTTCTCTAAGACCCTCTGTTATCTGAGTTAAGCCTTCCCTTCCCCGCTCCCCCCCCCGCCAAGGAAACTTACAAACATACTCCCTTTCTGTTGGCCAATTCCAATGGAAATTAGATTTGCATCCTGTAAAACAATTATCTGTATGGCTTATCTACTTGCTTTTTCCCTGTCTACTAAAAAAAGACAAGAGATGAAGCAACAGGAGTCCTCTGAACTAGAAGACTGTTTAAGTACTCAACACTTAAGGTCGTGGATCTTAAGTGGGTCAGACACTTCAGTTTTGTACTAATTCATACAAGACAAACAAGGTTTGAGAAAGTGCTTTTACGGCAGGGCCAATATTGACTCTTGTCACTCAGGTTAGTCTGTATCTTAAGATGACAGAACTAACAGTGAATCTCATTCAAATGAAACATGTATTTGTTAGTGAATGAGAAATCTGCATAAGTCAACACAAAACCCAAACACAGATCAACAAGAGACGGAAATTCACCTATTAAAGTGACTGTAGAAGTACCTCATTTTCTCCTACGTTAGCCGTCTACAACCAGAACAACTCTGAACACTCACCTTTAAATTTGTCTGTCTCCTTGTCTCTGACTAGTCGTACACTCCTTACGCTGAGATCCTTGAAGATGGCATCTATGTCTCCTTGCACAGTGTTGAAGGGTAGATTTCCCACATATGCTGTGAAAGGGGGTTCTGTTGGCAGCTCTTTCTGTTTGCGGGAACCAAGGCCACCACCGCGAGAACTGTTGAAAAAAGCACACTGTTGACTCCCAACACAACCAGTAATATAACATATAGCACTGCTGAGGTACTGTTTGACTCTTTGGAAGTGGATTTTTCCACAACTTTTGTTAGTTTTTCCTATCCCTTTGCCTGTACCTGCCACCTCCACTATTGGCCAACTCCATTCCAGTATTACCTGATACAGTACTTCAGTCAGAAAAACAAATGAACAGTATGTATAAATACATTTCAGGAGAACTCAGTAACAAAGTCATGAACGAACTTCTTTCTCACCCCACAAGCCATTATGAAAAGCAACATAAGGTTATCTCTACTGTCCCCTACCCAAAAACATTACTTCTTAAAACACACATCCTGGAACAGATTTTAAGACTGATTAATGGCAGTGAAGAAATACTTGCATGGCACAGGCTCGTCAGTTTATCCTGAAATTAAGCTGGATACAATGCTTTTAATATGCTTTAATGTTGATAGTATATTATCAACATCCACTCCACAATCACTTAAATTACTTCAGCAGCATTTAGCTTAACATAAACATCTCCTAACTGAAGTTCTTGCCATAACTGCCACATATCTGGACTGGAATGCTTTGAGTTGAACACATGCTAAAAAAACTTGGTTAATCAAGGTGTTCTAAGGCAGAGAAACCAATTTCAGTGCTATCTGGATATTTACTTCTTCCTTTGTGTCTCATGAATTAGAGATGGAGGTAAACTAGGTTGTCTTTTCCTGTCTTTCCCTCAGTCTCAGTTAAGGCTATTGACATCGGTTGCCAAAAGAGTAGACTGTACCAGCTAAATTCTTTACTGTATTGATGTAACACATCTGTGTGTTAATTTCCTGTAGGGCCTAATCTTCTAAAGCTAACTTTGATCTCCTTTACACAGAGCAAGATTTGTACTGTGGGCACAAGGCAACCTGAAATTATAGCTCCAGGATACCACTGTCACTGGTTCCAACACCATTTGCCCCAACCTAAGCAATCTTTAACTTTTACCTGAGAGGCCTAGCTACTACTCTGCCCATGTTCCTTCAAGACCTTATTTTTACTGGGCTTTGTTCATGTCTGCTCCCTTTCCCAGAGGCTCACCATGCATTTAAAAGCATGGTGGAACACAAACTGTACCAAAACAGGATTTGCTAGGGTGACATGGACTAATTAGATTTCTGCAGAGTCCTACATAAAATACAGAAGGTCAAATAATTTTATTATTTCCTTTATTCTGAATAGTTGCATGCAGCCAGAAAATCCACTGGACAAGCAGAGTACTTGTTTGCCTTTTTTTCATTCCGGAATAAATATTTTATTACTAATGAATCAGATAATACAGGAATCTTGAATGAGATTCCTTAATTCTTCCTAGGTAAGCCTGTCACTTGTGCCTTTTCATGATAGCAGCTCCTTGCAGGAGTCATTTTTCACCAACACTATCAGCATGCTGCTAAATGTACTTGAATCACAACCTACATATCTTTAATTAGTGTCCACCCAGGTTCATATTTTAGCATTTTTGGCAATATTCCTCATATGCCTTTGTCTCATTAACAACGCAGAGTCAAAAACATACCAGAGAACTAAAGCTGCTATAGTTGGGTGCCCTGTGTGTACAGTGGAATTAGCTTTAGTCACAAGACCAAGTTTTAAGGAGGAACTCCAAGAAAACTGAGTTGCTCTTCTAAAAAATTCCACAGTATGTAGAATCAATTCCCTGCCTTTGTCCTTGATTCTCATCTATGGCCTTACAAACAGCTCTTAAAATACCAGAATATTTTATTTGCAGCCAAAAAAAATCTTAGTTTTTATGTTCTCTAAGAACATCAGAATCGCTTCAGCTGAGTTTAAAAGGAACATTCCCTGCTTCTACACATTCTCACCAGGTTTCTTGGACTGCCAGTCATCTGGCTCAGTAAGCTGATTCACCTAAAAACTCGCCCTGAAGTTGAATTCTCAGCCAGATCAATAAGGTGATATGGACAGCTGCAAAGAGCGCTCATGCCAACACGGACAGGAGAATGAAAGCAATGGCTTGAGCTACAGCTTTCAACAGCAACCTCCACTCAGATCAATTTGAGCTGCTTCTGAAACCACACCCTCAAATTAGCAATCCCCAAAAGAATTTTTTGTGCTACAGACAAACCTTGTTTCTATCACAGCATAGAAAAACTTCACAGGGTGCGTGTGTGGAAATCCATGCCCTGTTGTGCAATTCCTACTGATATGACGTCAGAAAATGAAGTATTCTTTTTGAATTTAATCCATTAAGGCCTTAGTTATCAAATATATAACTATATATTTGGCATTTTAGTCTTCATTTGAAGAACGGGAATGGTCAATAACTAGGTTCCAAACTAAGTTTCCTACAGAATCCAGGTACAGCAACACAAAAAGAAACTGTTTCTATACTTCCCTACAGTTTTTCAACACGGGGGGGGGGGGGGGGGGCAGGGAGGGANGGGGGGGGGAAGGGAGAGAGGAAAGTTTTACTTCAGTAACCAAACAATGGGATTTTAAGATGTTCTCATTTGTAACAAAACAGCACAAAAGTCAACTATAATTAAAAACATCTCTGAACTAAGTGAACTGGGTCACACCAAAGTGTTAAATGAGTATCTGCATTTCCCACTCAGTGTAACTTTTGCTCAGACACAATTAGATAATAATTACGGCATCTTAATGTGGGAATCTAAAACACAACTATTTGATTTCTTTTTCAAAAAACCAAAGCAGAACACTAAAGAGGAAAGCTTGGTTTTAGCAAATGCAGATGCAAACATCCCAATAATTAGACTTACTTTTCGGTGGACTGAGTCAAATGACATCATAATGCCATATTGGGGTGAAAGAACAACAAACTATCATTTTGAAGTTACTCTTTTAGAAAGTTTAGTTGTTCTCTCCAGAAAACAAGATCTATCCAAAGTTCAAAACAAAGAATATTTTGAAAGCTAGTATTTGAGTTTAAACAGCCTTTCACTAAGAATTAAAACAATAGCTCAGTATTTATCTTTTTGCACAGCACAGAGACAACAGCCTAACCAGATTCCAACATTACCAGAGGCAATATAAGGCTCAGCAGGATGCAAGTTTTGCGGAGGCTCTCCAAGACCACAACTCTAAATACATACCCAATTTATTCAAGCAATCCAGTACATCTCTACAGTAAGCATTAGATGTCTTCAACAAAAAGCTTACCCAAGCCTAAAAATTAGGAGACATTTATTAACATTAAATTGGTAAGACACAGGATCCAAAATGCCAGGATAAAGACTATCTCTCCATTTTCACTTGTACAGCAGATGAATCTTAACCTTTGAGTAACATGCCCAGCATTAAGCTCAGTGCTTAAAGCCACACCTAGATAAACAGCCTACCAGCAAGTCAGGAGTGATAAATATTCAGTTTCCTTCAACTTCGAGCTCTGCAGATGTTCAGGGAGTTTCAGGTAGGCCTCAGTATGCTTAAGTACAGATTATTTTCTTTGTCAAATCTTGGGCTCCAAAACACTTACCAAAAAGCTTTTATAGTAAGCCTTTTGTTATTAAAACCAGCAGCATATTCTGCATCTGGAATAAAATGACTTTTGCATACCATAGTATTACATGCTTCAGCTCTTTATCAGTGCACTACTAGTGCACTAGCAAAATCCCCTGTCTTGTCACACCACAGTTATATTCTGTTGCTCTTCCACCATAATTCTGAAGAGTATTAGAAAGATATACATGAATATATATATCTTATATATGTTAGGAAACAGCAGTGCCCCACAGGTTCTACCTGGCACACTTAAATCTTAAGCTCACTCTCTATACAAACCAAAGGTTATGCAAAATGCAACTTCCACAAAAACTACTATATCTCAACTGAGTTTACACTATTTTTTACAGTCCTCGAGCACCTAAAAATGAGTAGGAGTCACTAAGTTAACATGAGATTCTTTAATCAGAACCTCAAGAACAGTCACGTTTTTGTCACACTACACGTATTACAAGACTTCATACAAAGCAGAGACCTGTTAAGGTCTGAAATTGCGAATTAGCTATTAGCAACTTACTAGTAATAGTGATAAAGTTGCACTCTAACAGTAGCATCTGAGGCTTAAAACTACAGCTAATTCAGAATAAGTACATTTCGTCATCTGCAAAGGCATCTACTAATCAGCAGGATACCTTTACTTCACAAAAACAAGTATCCACATCTTGCCTCGGAGAAAGTTTGAGTACTCTATTAAAGAAATCTGAATATGAAAGTAGCATTTTAACTTTACTTTTGTTACTTCATAGAATGTGCCCATATTGACTAGGGCAGACTGAATAGTAACATCTGAATTTATTATGTGCGTCAAGTGCCACTTTAGGCTGCTGTCAAGGTTATTTGTTACAGAATTTAAAAAAAATAACAGAACTGTAAGTTATCATTACATCCCTTAACATTTGTTTGCAAAGACAGCTTATTTAATAGGTTTATGCCTACTATTTTATTTTATTGCACACACAAACTTACATGGCACCAACCCTCAAAAAAGTCAATTGTTAATTGCATCTTCCCAACCTGATTTAAGACAAACTTCATAATTGCTAGTTTTGTAGCTCCTCCCCCATATGTACTCTCCAGCAAAGAAACAGAGATGAGACAAGCCTTACTCCTCAGGATGAGGGATTTGGAGTCAGCACCCAGAGCCGCGGATAATGCAGGAGGGCGGCCCACAGCCCTCCCCGGCCGGAGGCACCACAAAGCCTTCCCGCTCCCTGCCCGCTGCAGGCATCACAATGCTGCCCGCTCCCAGGGGCACCTCGTCGTGCCGAGCTCGTCCCGCCCGAACAGGGGCTTCTCGCTCCCCTACAGTCTTTCACGGGAAGCTCCCTTCTCCCATCTCCCGGTCTGTCCCCGCAGGAGCGCCTGACGGCCTATCTTGGCGCTGGCCCAGCACCTCCCTAAATCTCCCCGCTTCCACTCGCCTCCGGGCCGGCGGGAACACAGCGACACCCTCCTTCTCCTCCTCCCGCCCCTTCCCGACGCTCCCAAGCCTCCAGGCCCTAAACCTTGCGGCACTCGCCCCGCGTAGGGAGGCGACGGCCGCTTCCCCCTCCCGGTACACCACAGCCTTCCTCCTCGCCTTACAAAGCGTGCCTGCCAAGGCCGTAGGAAAACGCGCCCCGCCGGCCTCACCCCCGTCACCCGGAGATGGGGAGGCGGCAGGGCAAGACGGACCCGAAAGGTTCCTAGAGCCAGTGTCGCCGCGTCCCTCTCTCCGCCCGCC
>VWZL01000706.1:525-15323 GCA_013396915.1 Stercorarius parasiticus
AGGATGATCAGAGGGCTGGAGCACCTCTCCTATGAGGACAGACTGAGAAAGTTGGGGTTGTTCAGTCTGGAGAAGAGAAGGCTCCCAGGACACATTATAGTGGCCTACCAGTATCTTAAGGGGACCTACAAGAAAGCTGGTGAGGGACTTTTTAGGATGTCGGGTAATGGTAGGACTAGAGGGAATGGATTAAAACTAGAGATGGGACGATTCAGACTGGACATTAGGAAGAATTTCTTCACCATGAGGGTGGTGAGACACTGGAACAGGTTTCCCAGAGAGGTGGTGGAAGCCCCATCCCTGGAAGTTTTTAAGGCCAGGCTGAACGGGGCTCTGAGCAACCTGATCCAGTGGGAGGTGTCCCTGCCCATGGCAGGGGGGTTGGAACTACATGATCTTTAAGGTCCCTTCCAAACCTAACAATTCTATGATTCAATGATTCTGCAATCATTCCCAGTGTCTCAGCCAAGCTTTATGTTTGTATTAATGCCTTCCTGTTTCATGGCAATTGCTTTAATGGCAGTCATTGAAAATTGCAACGCAGCGTTTGGACAAGATCCACGCTGGCACCGCTGGCCATGCCAGGCACCATTTCACGTCTTGTGTAGGGCTTCAAAGACCTGGGAAAAGACCTAAAGGTGTACTCAAACTTTCTCAGACAGTTTTTCTGTCCCTGAAGTGGGAGATCTTTCGTAACTGTCATCTTATTTGCTTTACCTCCTACGCTCTTATCATTATTTGACATTTATTTTCCTCTGCCGTCTCCTTTTTCCCTTTCTGATGTCTTAGGGAGTCCTGCCTATGTCAGCTAAATGGAGAGACTACTGAGAGCTCATTTGATTACGAGACATAAGCATTTACTCACTGAGAAGGAGATCTGGTAGCAAGACCTTCTCAACCTTGCTGATAATAACACAATAGGATCCAGCAGCTAACAATTAAAGTTGGATCAATTCAACCTTGAAACAGTCTGTAATTTCCTAGCAGTGACTGTAGCTGAACCTTGAAACAGTTTACTGGGAAAGACGGAGGGCAAAAAAATGCAAGGCTTACCATCAGGCAGAATCTTTGTCACATGATATTTTTGTAAAGTGAAGGCTTTAATTTACCTTTGGAAAAATTTATATAAAAGTTGTGAAATGAAAAGCATTTCTTTCTGGGATCTGCACCTCTTGATCTACAAATATTGTCCTTCACTCCTCTGTGAGCCCCACAGAGAAGGTGGTACCTTTTAATGCCCAAATCGTGTTCCTTAGACAAACGTTCCCAGATAACCTGCAGAATGCTTTAAACAAGCATATAAATAAACATGGATCACTTGACTGAAGTAAAGCAGATTGCCAGATCTGGTGTAGGAACAGATTATTTCATCCAGTTAGACTGTTAGATCTCTGTTTTGTATTTTTGTGTCTGTTTTGACTAGGGAGCAGGGAATTCAATAAAGGAGTATTTTGCTTTTCTCTGTTACATGGATTGGCTAAGGATATCACACTTAACAGATAGGACCTGAGCATTACTACCACCCCTCTTCTCCTGGTTTCTAACCACACAACTGTTCAGTCTAATGTCAGTGTGGTCAGTATAGTACCTGCCTGAACCCAAACTGACACCGATTTACTGATGTGCAAGAGGTAAGGCTCAAGCTTCAGTAATCCCATTAGACCCCAAATACTACAATATCACAAAAAAGAACATTCACCTGCATTTCACTTATTTTCAGAGAGTTACACATAAGGCATGAATCAATCAAAAATTGCACATGTAATATGAATAAAGCTTAACCTGGACAAAATATTAGCATTTAAATACGCAGTGACCTACAGCAACCAAGAAGAAAATAACAGGTAGAAGCATATTCTGAGTAATAACATGCTAAATTTATCTGTGTTTGTCTTCAAAAGCTATTTCAAAGATAGGAAGCTCTAGTATTCACTTTGTCTGTAAACTCTTATTTCTCCAACTCCAACAGGAAAGTCTCCATCTTTTTTGATCTAAAACCTTTTCTCTAGAGAAAAAAAAAATCCTTATAGGAACCTACTTCTAAAAGATAATCTAGGGATTCTATTTTGTAAAAATAGAGCTAATTTTCAAAAGAGGAAGGAGTCTGACTTAAATTACTCACATCTGCAACTGCAGCTCTCCCCCAGGCATCTGATTAAGCATCTGTGGAAATTAAGTAGGCACTTCAGCATTCTGCCAAACTGGACTGAAAAACATGCTTCAATACTTGGATGATTTGGGATTTCAGCTTCAAAACAGTTCAGGTCTTAAATATGCTCCACTATAAAACACAGGTTTCTCGCTTAGTGTTCAAATTTGGCCCACAATTCTTTGCCAACTTTGTTCAGGACAAGGACGATGTCTGCTTTCATCCGGGACAGAGTTTGCCATAATGCCACCAATTTTTAGTCCCACATTTCTACCACAGAAGTAACTACCTTTTGAAGGCTGATCAAGTGCATGACACGTTTTTTATAAAAAAAAAATTATGCAGAGCCCCAGTCCTGCACTAAGCTTCTGGCTGCAAGGTCCATAAGAAAATGAAGGAAAAAGTCTGAGATATGGTTCAAAATTAAGTGTGCAATGCCCTCTGAGTGTCTGATACCTTTCTATCAGAATCATAAATGAAATTTAACTTCTGCTTTGCAGTTCCTCTTTCATGCCTAAAGATGAATTATATCAGAAATATATTTTAAAACTGCTTAAGACTGCTTTCATTTTATGAAACAAAGTTCAACTGCATAGCCCTACAAATCTGTGTACTTGAATTAAAGCCAATTTTTTAATGAAAAGTGCATCAGAGCTAGAGTCTGAATGCCCATAGTGTTTATTAAACCATTTCTTTTTCCTTTCTTAAAGGAAAACTATTTTACGTAACTTCCCTTTTACAATTTCTTTTTCTGAAAACTATTAACATAAATGTCTTTATAAAGACATAAAACACAAACATGTCTGTGATAGTGAGCTACATACACATTTAATTTCACATTCATATCCTCCTAAATAGCTACTCACATGTGAAAATTTAAACACAAGTCAAGTACAGTCATGATGTCACAACAAGTTCTTATGATTACAAAGTGTTCCTACATACTTAGTGTGTTCCCTGGGAAAAAAAGACGACCACAGTCCTCCTATCTTTGAGCCAACAATATTATTTTAGCTTAGGCTCTGTAGCAGATGAGAAATTAAAACAAGAAATTCATTTTTCAAAAAATAAGCATGGTTTATACTGTGCACAATATGCAAGCAAAACAAAAACATGCTTTTTATAATCACACTCTAGATGAACTCCAACATTGTTTTTCCATATCCCTGTTAAGACTAAATACCTCAAGAGACCAACCAAGTATTAAGGTCCTCTTTCAATCATAGCCAGTGACGACAACTTCGCTACAGATTGAACATTTCCAGATTAAAGTCAAGGAAGTGTGAACATGTACTTACAGAACCAGGAAAAAAAAATTACAATAGACTTCTGCTTACAGGGACCCATCAAAGCATACAATATTGTATCCTGGACTCAATATAGGGAAAAGCTAAGTGTATATATCAATTTATTTAATACTGTCAGAGTAACACAGAAATGTAACTGAATTGCAGAAAGGCTTAAGAAATCAAGTGGTATACAATGGCTTTGATACGACTGATTCTTGACAATATGAAATACGGTATTGTGCAACAGTGACAGTATGAGAACCAAAGTATGAGAAATAAGCCTCTTCTGCCTTTACTTTAACATCCAAACAGGCCACCTTATATGACCAATACATTGTGCCTACTTAAATGGGACGCATTTTCTTTGTTTTTGAAAGAGAAAGCAATTGTGCAATGCTGCTCATCCCAAAAATCATCCACTGAAATGAAGAAACATGACACTAGAACAAAGAATAGTAATAATTGCATTGTTTAACTATTTTTAGCCTGTTAAATAAAGCTAACATGCCAATAACACATGACAAACATAGGAACCCTTCAACAGACTAAATGGGGATTTGACATGGCCATTAGATTTGAATTTAAAGTCGTTCAAATCTCTTTGTCTCCTTCCCACTTCCTCACAGTCCCCAACTGACCAGACCCACTTTCCCACTGTCCTTGCACTTATACGGGTGCTGGTCTATACTGACCAACCTGTATATATCACATCCCCGCAACTGTATGGGCTAAGCTTCAAGATGTGCACTACTAGTGCATTCACAGAAATCAAAATCCATTTATAAGAAAATCCAAACAAATCACTAGAAGCATCTATGAGTGCTTTGTTTGCTTATAAGAAGAAACAAAGCAAGAGTTTTTCAGTGAAGACAATTTGCAATACAACAAAAATTCTCACCCACATCTACAGCAAATTTTTGCATAAGTCATAACAGTACCGTAAGTGAACAGTCTTCATGAATTCAAGTGCAAAGCTGCTAAATTATCCCTACTTACCTTTCCTTCCAAGCATAGTAGCTACTTATTTTTTGCTCTCAGCCAGTTAACCTCACACAGTTTCTCTCACAACTTTTATTTTCCTTATTTTGAAACACCTTGTAAAACAATTAATCATAGTAAGTTATATAAAGCATTTTAAGGACCTCTCTTAGAGAATCCAGAAGCATTTTAACAAGCTTGGCATTTCTTTCAAAAAAGAACATTTATTGAATCACAACTGAGTGTATTTAATTGTCTAGAAAACATTGTGGAAAAAACCCAAATGTATGTCTCAGTTCAACTAAAACCCAGCACAACAAGGGTCTACCTATGTCTTAACCCTGCTGTAGATCACCATGAGTCACTGTTTTCTGGAAGAGCAGCCAGAGCACCACCTGCAACTTGTCAGTGGGCTGAAATGTGATTAAGTTATCCAAAGCTTTTCTCTAGCAGGCAAGTCTTCCCTTACACAGAATTACTGCATGAATGCATTGACATAAAACAGTATTTCCAAAGCAAGTATCATTTAGCCTCCACACTGAAAGCTAAGCATAAAAAGAGTAAGAGGGTCTCACCACAACAGCAGTCAATTTGTTTTTCTGTTTTGAAGGGTAGCTTCAGGGAACCAATAGTTACACTGATTTCCAGTCAAATTCTACCTCTTCTTTTCCCTCACTTTTGCATTAAGAACTGGCCTTGAGCACAGCCGTTGGTTAAAGTTTAATGCATCCCCATAGCCCAGATCACATGGGCCACTGTGTGCCATCTAATGGGAGAAAACATCATGGGTGTCTAGTATGTGTTACTCATCTTCTTTGGTATTTTTCAAAACATCAGGCTATTGAATTATCCTCTTGAAATTGCAGAGGAGAACGCAGTAACAGCCATGCAACTGGAGATACAATAATTATAAAATATCACATATATTTCCTGCACCCTTCAGTGTTCTCACTTTGACAACAGCATCAATTCCAGAACTCTACAGCTATCCATATATTCTGTAATCAGCAAAAAGCAAGAGTTGTCTGTCCTGTTATCTGCCCTGTGAAAAACCAACAACAAAAAAAAAATAAAAAAATGCATGTTGAATGATATAATATCAGTCCTATGAAACATTAATAAGCATAAAGCAACCAGCCAAAGACAGAAAAGGAGGGAAATAAAATATGCTAGCAGCAGGATAATGTAGATCCTCCCTCAAACAACAAATACAACAGTAAGCTCAGTCTGCAAACAAGGAAAGAAACTGCAGGTATCTTTTACAGATCCTGTTGTCTCTGATAACATTCTCTCTCAAGTATACCTGACCAACTTACTAGTCTAAGTTTATCTTACTACTTAAACTCAGAGCTGTTATTTTCAATGTGCATTTAGTTTCAAAGATTAGTGCTGCTACCTGACATCTGAAAAAGGGCTTCTATGTTCAAAAGCCTGTTTATTCCCCCCTGAGTCTTACCAGTTCACTCAGTATAAGCTGTGTCTTCCACCTCCAGTTCCCCCCAGATCTTGCCACATTTGCGCACCGCTCTGAGCCATTTCCAAGTACCAATGTCATGGAATGTATCTGGGTTTAGCTTCCCCAAAATTTTATGACAAGCATGAATTAATTATGCTTTCTTAAAGCTCGTTCCGTGATGGTTTTGCTAGGTGCCTCCTAGATTTTACATTATCTGAAACAATGGAAAAAAACCACCAAATCTATTCAGATTCTCTGTATTTTTCACAATTCTATATGCATTTGTCATATCCTTCTCACTGGCCTTTTTTTACAAGAAAAAAAGAGATCCACTCAACTTAGTTTCATTAAAGCTATTTCATACTTTTTAAGAATATAGTAGACCTAGACAAAAGATATTTAGTCATTCTGAAATTCCTACAGATTTAGATAGTACATTTAAAAAATACTTTTGTGATTTTAACCTTCCGTATAAAGCATAAAATCTCCTGGACTCTGTACTAGAAGAACAAGCTATCCGAGTCTCTGTTTTTCTGATGCTGCTGTTCTTCAGCTGCTAAAAGAAGAAAACTTGTTACCCCTCCCGCTTAATGAATATAGTAAGAACAGGGTAAGACACTAATTTAGGGAGCTGGTACTGTTAAGAGTTTCAAGACAACGTTACCTCAGAGGCTCCTTCTGAACCACAAAAGCTGACAAACTTACCAAAATAATGTCAGTTTCCAGCTCCTAAGAAGTTAAACAATAAAACATAGATTTATTTTTTTTTAAGTTAGGTTGCACTCCAGGATTTTAATGAAAACAAATGAAGATGTCCATTCATTAAGGCTTGCAACAAACTTAGTTTTCCTAAATTGCTACCCTTTTCAATAAGCGTGATGCTTTTATCTGCTATTCTTTAATCTTCATAATCCAACCCGTTTTGTTGAACTACATTTTCAGAATTCTCTTCCTCCCATTCATTTTATTTATTTTTATATGTCCCTGATCGCAAATATATTGCAAACACACCCCCACCCCATCAGCTGGCTTTTCCATCATCAGCAACAGAAGCAAAGTTGAGTCATACAGCAGCTCCCTGCACTGAACAAGTGGTCCTGTTCTTCATGGCTACTTTAGAGATCTTCTTTCTGTCTCTAATCTGTCAAGATCTCCACTCTCAGCTGGACACTTACAGCTCTCAAAGGGAAGGACGAAAAGCAGAAAAGCCACTTTAGAAGGCAGAATTCTACTGTATCAAACCACAGCAAGTCCATCTTGGATCACCTTCAGAATGCAGAACAATGCACTGCAACTGATCTCTTGGTGGTTTTTGTGTTTCGTTTGTGGTTTTTTGGTGGGATTTTTATGGTTTGGTTTTTTTGTTTGATTGTTTTTAAAAAGATGCTTATAGTTGTTTAAAAGAATCCTTTTACTTAGCGTTTGGAAAGCACAAGGAGCATGCACAGGGGCAACTATGGTATTTCAGGTGATGGGTAGACACTTCCAACGTGGATCGGTGATTTCCCTAAAAATGCTACTGACTGCCTATACTGGTTATGAACATATTTTAACTGTAAAGACAATCTAGAGTCATTTCTTCCGCACAGATCAATAGTGGAGAAGAAAGAAAATGTGAAGAAAATAGTAGCAGTAACTATATCAGAAACAGTAGTCAGGCAGGTTTAATAAAACTGTTAATTTGATATTTTGCAGCTGCTTTGATGACAACAAGGAGAAAAAAAACCAAAACAAAACACAGAAATGAAACACAATGCGTGATAATAGTACCAGGAAATTCACCCAGTAACTGCATTAGTGCTAGTGTTCTGGCATTTCCTTCTTTTATTTAATCAACCTTTCACTTTCATCTTACATTCCATGCTGAAATGCACTTGCCTTCTACCTCAGCACATTTTTACAGCCATATACTGCTGGTTTGTATAACCGGTAATGGATACACATCCAACACATAGCTTATGCAATTCCCACAGTCTTTTCCAGACACAATAGTTTTGGCTAAATAATTAGTTGCATTTTGACACGCATATTTGTTCTCTTCCTCTTTCCTTAGAGCCAAGCTTTTTTCTGAATGTGTTAATAACAGTGAAAATAAGCCGTTAACTGGCAACTGAGTACACCTGTAGAGCAAGTGTTAAGCATCAAGCTATACCATTTACAATTTCACTGTGACTTCTGCCTTTAATTTTGCAAAAGTTGTTCATCTCCCATGAAACCACGTGTTTGCTTACACAGACTTCCAAAAGAAAAAGTATTCTAATTTTACTAACTGATCTTCTTGTTACGAATTACATACCTGGTATGTTATTTTGCAGGGCAAAACATAGCTGCAACTCAGTAGGCATTACCCAATGCCAAATTCTCATCAAGTACAACAGAAATTCAACAGCATGGCCCACAATTTTGTGCCCCAAATGAAGCAACCGCAGTCAAGTGCAACGTATGAATTCAGGCAGACCGAAAGAACAGAGGACGCTGATAGAAGTAAATGACTGGAAATCCTCATACAGCTGCTTTTTAAATTCTTTGCTGTGAGCAACTGACTCCAAGAAGACCATTAGATAGGAAAGCCAAAAGGATCAAAATTCAGAATTTTAGACTTATGTCTTATGCACATTTCAGTAGGATCAGTTATGATAGTGAAGTTAGCTTACATAGAGTTTCTAAGTGTTGATGATAATATTCAAAGCTAACAAAGCAAATGAGAGTACAAGAGGTTTCTGGACATCATTAAGTGCCAGAGGAATTATTTTTTTCCAGTAATCCAAACAAATATAATTGTCTGTGTCAAGGATTTCCAAGAGCAGATGCAATTAAGGCACCACTGTCCTAAAAGAAACAGAAAAGGGTTTTCATTATTCAGGAATCTCAGAAGACCCACTAACATGCACTACTTCTGCAATACTTATGACTGCATAAGTACATATAAATCACTTACATTTACTTATTACTCACACTCCTGGCTTCTGATAAAATTGCTTTTCAAAGCCTAATAAAGCATCATGGATCACTTCTAGACTGATGCTTCAAATTTACTGTATGCAGAAAACGTAAAAATGTTACAAATTTGATCTCAGCTCAGAAATGGCTCTAACAATTTCATGATTTTGCTAAAAAATATCTTAACCTAAAATTAGTATTCTGTGTGTGGGCATACCACAGTATTTTTAATTTTTTGAAGAGACTAAAAAAATTTCTGTATACTAACCTTAATCTTTTATGGCTAAGTTCTATGAAAAAAACCCCAAAACAGTAAAATTCACTCCAACTGATAAAAAAATCATATGCATACCTGCAGCAAATGAGTTTGCAGATTGATCCCTGTCACTCCTTGCTCCATTTGCCTTGTTGTATATTTTGGAAGACAGCATCCCTCTCTTCCATTAAGGAAGAGAGGAAAAAATCTCAAGTGAATGTTCCTCCTTACTGCTAATGCACTGGAGCCGCTGGAGGTGAAAGCAAAAGCTAGCATGTGCCACCTTTTCCTGACACATGGGAGAAAATTTGACATCAAAGACTTGCAATCTCTCAGATGCAGTATCTTTAAGAAAAGTTAGTGCACTGGCAGATTTCAGCAACTGATAAATAAGTGACCCAAGGCACCTGCTACAGACCAGGCAAAGGAGGGAGGGAGCTGAATGCTCAACACATCCCCTATTTTCTGGGTAGAACCCTCCTTCCAATTCACATTTTGCCAATCCCATGGCTGGTCAGCATGGCTGTCTCCAGAGTTGTCCCCAATAGCTAGAATATGTCCTTTTAAAAAACATTTTTTCTATTACCCTACACAAGGATAATCAATCTTCAACCTCACTCTCCAGGCTTCCATCCTTACTAAACCAGAAAAGGACAAGAAAGAAAAGGATGACCAAGACCATGAGAATGAATGTGTATGCAGAGAACTGCAGAAATCCAAAATTACTGGAGGTCTGGGGAGGGATGAGAATGACAAGAGAATTGCAGAGATGCCTGAAGACAAAAGGGGGGGGGGGGGGCGGGGGGGATCAGGGAAGGAAGGAAATCAGAAGAGAAAGAGCTTTGGGACATACAGGATGGTAAGATAGGAAAACTTTAAAGAAAGGAATCAAAAGAATAATTTAAAGATAATGGATACATGACATTTCAGAACATATATTCTTAAAACTCAATTTGTTCTTGTTCTGCGGTTTAATTGATTAAAGTTCTGTCATTTTGTAATTAAAAAGCCACATTAAACACACACTGACGATAACCAGAGGGAAAAGGATCTCACGATCTGATATTACATAAAATCACTTGGACTGTTACAATAAGCAAGCTAAATTTAAAATAATCAATTCCATAATGGTTGAACCATCACTCAACAACTAGAGAGTTAAGTCAGGCATAACTCTTTATAGAACATTATTTCTACAAAGGTATGATACTTATGAAGCTTGATGGTGTTTTGGGGATGCATTACTTTCCTCTCCTGTTTCAACAGCAAACAGGAGGATGTATGCTCTAGTCTTTGGGTTTTATACCACCACCACCAAGACCAATATTACAGTGTTTGTAAATCAAAAGCAATAGTGAAGTCCTCAACAGATTTAACGGAGGTTGTGATGTTTAAGAAATAAAAGCACTGTTTAGGGTAGCATTTTTTATTACGTGCTTTTTGAAAGCAAGATAAGGGTGGCAAGAGGAGGCTTTTCACATTGAGACATCATTTGTCATGAAAGGGCTTTCTCAAAACCAGAAGTCTAGAAGCATTTGTAGGAGTTCAGATTTCACTGATTTGATTTGGAAGACTGTTCCATAGCTGAATCATTACCACCAAGAGTATTTTATCCCCAGTTTTTTCAGTGTTAATCCTGAGCTTTGCTAACTGCATTGTGCCAGAATGGCACACCTATGGGATAGTTCACAGTCCGACTCATTCTTTCCACCGCAAATGTCTATACAAAATTTTTTCCTGCATGGTCCAAGAGGAATAGTGCTATAATCACTTGTAACACTTTATTTCTTGGGTCCTTTCCATGTATGAATAACGGATAAATATTTAAATCTATTCTATATTTATTTCGGAAAAAAAAATGCAGACAGTTTGCACTCATATACGTTCAGCTCCTGCTAACTGTAAAACAGGTGATATTCTGTTCACCTCAGTAAAGATTCCTAGCTATGCTATCTAATGCAAACTATAGATAGGTAAAATATCACCTGCAGATGAAAATGTGGCTAGAGCACCTAACTACAGCTTGGAATATTCATGCTCTAGAGATCACGTATGGACTGGTTTTAATTCCAGGTAACTAACAACAAGAAGAGATGAACTTTTAAGTGAAGAGCTACAAAAATGCAACGTATTTTTACCTATGCTTACATTTTAATGAAATAAAATGTCTTCAATCAAGTTCAGTTAGACTGAACTATGTAAGGTTTTACAAAGATGAGAGTATGTGCAGTAATACCGATACCCAGTGAGTAACTTGGAAAGTGGAGTATTCATACGAGAACACTTTTTCCCCATATTCAGGAAATGTGAATGTATCATGCAATACATCTGCTATTTTTCTGTAGTAAGCTAGCTATATTTCACCAAATTTTTAAACTAGTTTCTTACTACATTGTACAGATCGAAGGAAAAACTGATCAGATACACCAGTCAAAGCAGACTACGTTCTCATAATCTACTTAACAATTTAAACTGTACTTGGCCTGATTCAAGAAGTGTAAATCACAGTAGCCCAAGTAAGTGTTACGCCCATTTACATTAGCTGGAATCAGGCCTATGAGTGCTTCCTTTTTAAGTAAACCTCAGTAAGTTTGAAAACATTCAAAAAATAACAATACTATTAGACACAAGACCAGCTTCCCTTATTCAAGTCATTAAGTACAGAACTCAGTTGAGAAGATTAATTTTTTCCTCCACAGGATGCGAAACTTCCCTTACTTTCTCCTCCCTTAGAAGGAACAATTTCTAGGCTTCAACAATCCACGCTGCACTTAGGTTGTGAACCTGAAAGTAAAAGATTTCATTATCGGTTTCCCAAGAGGTAATGAATGAGGTTTGCCTTTTAAATGTATTTTGGATAAAGGAGGAATAAAAGGATAAGCCATCCATGACTGCAAGACAACACATGATCAGAATCTGATGTGATACTGCGTGGATCCTAACCGTCCTGCCCCTGCTGCTGGCAAGGCTGCAGGGGCAGGGAGGGACTTCACAACCATTTCTGTACTAACAAGGAGTGATTACAATATTGATTTTTCACGGGGCTACTTACACGAGTAAACATTAATCAATTTGTGTTAGGGTTGCAAACTAAGATCAAAATAATTATTTGACAAATAAGGCTTGCTTGCAGCTGACTTAGCGCCTACACCACAAGTCGTGAAGCATAGTTAGTAGAAAGCTAAATTCTTTACCCTTTTAATACTGCTTTTTGTTTTCCAAATGACACACAATCAGCTAAGACACTAAGTCAACATGTTTTTCCTTTGGAAATTAAGTTGGGATATATGACTTGTTCCAGGCTTTTCTTATTTCTGAGGTGTTTGGAAGACTGAATTCCTCATCATCCATACCTAGGAAGATTCTTTCTATTCTGTTTAAAAATATTTCACATGTGGTTATCAATGCATATTTTAGCCACAAAGTCTTTGTTTAATATATAGATAGCCAACACTGCCTTATGCATTAAAAAAGGGATGTCATTAATTTAAAAATCACATTAATCTGTCAGAAAAGTTTTTAATGTATTAGAGCCTCACCAAGAAAAACTGAAATTACACAGAAGAAAGATTTGAGGGAAAGTATTTCTATTTTTCCAGGTTGAGTACTTGAGAGTTTGTGTTTTGTTCCCCTACAGCAGTCTCCCAGTTTTTTGGGTGGATTTTTATCAAAGCATTGGGAAGAAAAGCACTTAGATGGCAACAATAAAAACACAGACCTTGGAAAGAAGACCAAGCAACCTGCACAAGACCTGAGGTTTACATTTTCTTCTATGAACAGATTCAAAATGGACTGTGTCAAAAAAAAAAAAAACCAAACCAAAAAAACCCCACAACCAGCAGTGTAGGAATGACCAATTTACAGTAAGAAAAAAAAGAAAAAGGACGGAAGATTAAAACAAAGGCTTCTTTTGTGCCCACACATGGTAGTTCTCCCATTAAAAGAAAAAAGAAAAATGAAATATATGCATTAGTCCTCCTTATATTGGCTATATTTATCCCACCCAGTTATTATCCAGAAATGTAATAGAAACAAGTTTATCTAGAGAAGCAAGAAACAAAACTTCTTAGCTTTTTTTTTTTCCCTTAATAAAGGGCTGTCTCCACACCTACTGACAACTGATGAAACTAATGCCAAGAGGTGTTGAACATACTTCTTGTATCTATAGTACCTCAAACTCTTTACAAACTGAGATAAGCATAACTAAGCTTTAAAAACCTCCTAACTTCGTGCTCTTTGAGCCTTGGCAGTTAATTGAAAAAACCTGTCTTAAGTTCAACATAAGTCAAAACTAGATTTCTTTGTAGTGTATTTAAGCTAAAGCATTCAACCTATTAACTTACCTTAGCTAGAAATCCAGTACTTAAGTCTATGCCTTTGCACACAGACAGTATCAATATCAGTATTAAGAGGAAATAAAACAACTTAAAATAAAAGCAAAGACTTCTTCCAAAACAGTGAGTCAGTTTTTAAAAGACACGGGCTCTCACTGGAAATCAGAATTTTCAGGACTACAAGGCAAAATTAACGCAACACCCACCTCAATGCAGTAAACAAACAAAAAACACCCACCCAAATTCAATTAAGAAAAAAAAGGGTAAAATTTTAAACAACTAATTAGTGCGCTGTTTAGAACGTTGAGTCTGACAATTTGGCTTTATTTACCTATTCTTTTAAAAAGGTATGCATAAATCAACTCCAGAAAAAAATCAGCCTTCCATAATTTTCAATATTCAGTATGTTTCACACAATGCCTAAGGAGAAAAAAAAAACCTCTCTCAAAAAAAAAGCCTACATCTTTGATATCAGGAAGAAAACCACATCTAAACTCTTCAGTGTAACTAAACATGTGAGTGACACAAACTAAGGCGAGAAGTGGAAATTGTCAGAATTCCGTGGAACATTAAGGAGGGTGACAATTTACAACTGCTGAGCAGCAGCACCACGGTGTTTACAGTGGCTCTCTACATTAACCAATAGTTTAATAATGAAAAATATCAACCTGTCACACTTAACAGCCCAACATAACATAATCCAAATTCAGAGCAAGTTCATAATACACACTTACTCAAGTTAATAGAATGTGTTCATAAACGTTGAGCTAGCACCAAGTTATATTTTGCTGGAAGTTATTTCATTCTACGGAAAGTCAAAACACCTTTTAGGAAATGAAACTGAGAACTGGTGTCATCTACACACTCAGAGATTATTAGGTGAACATTTGAGACAAAAACACCGTGTAAAACAACCATGAACTCTGGCATTTATTCTAGTTCTGATACTTTGCTACACATCCTTACAAGACCCTAACAGCATTCTAGAAAGATCTGGACAACACTCAACATGGTGTTATTCAAAACGTAAGGAGCTCGTTGTTAAATGAAATAACATGTATGTGTGTACAGATAGCATGGGGAAGAAACAAGAGGAGTTAAAGACGTGCGCACGCCTCCAGGGCTATGATCTTATTGGCATCACAGAGACATGATTGTAGAATCACAGAATCTTCATGGTTGGAAATCATGAGATCATCGAGTCCAACCATACACACACAAAAAACCCCCTACAATCTCTGTCACTAGAGCACGCCCTGAAGTGCCAAATCTACACGTTTCTTAAACACCTCTAGGGATGGTGACTCAACCACCTCCCTGGGCAAGCTGTTCCAGTGCCTGACCACTCTTTCGGTAAAGTAATTCTTCCTAATATCTAATCTAAACCTCCCCTGCC
>VWZL01000706.1:25565-159558 GCA_013396915.1 Stercorarius parasiticus
GGCGGGAGGGGGCTGCCGGGATGCCGCCAGGCCGCGGCTCGGCGGCCGCCCGGGCCCCGCGGGGGGGGAGCGGGCTGCGGCGGATCCCCGGACCCCACCGAGCCCCGGCCCGCGCGCCCGTGATAGGTAAATCCTATTTCGAAGCCCTCCCCGTAGGGATCGGGTCGCGGGGGGGAATGGTCCAGCAGCTGCTGCGTTTTAACCGCTGTTCCTGAGAAAGCGCCACGGCAACGGTGCTTTGAAATGCCAATTTCTTTTTTTTTTTAATTCACTCACGGTTATTAGCCCTGACAGTTATCAGTGCCATCGACCTGAGTATGAGCCAGCCTTTATCATTTTCCCAATTATCCTATTTGAAAGCAGTTAGGCGCGATCAGTTCTACATTTCCTACTTTTTCGGCAATTTTACTTTGTGCTTTGTCCATCACAATGAATTCAGGAATGTTTTCATAGGAAAATGTGGTTACAAAAAAAAGTAAATTAAATGAAAACTTGAAATACACACAGTAGTTGCCAGAGAACCAGTGATGTGAAACTACAGCATCACAGCCCAATGAAAACACGGTAATGCCAATGACAGGGAAAATGGACACGTTAGACTTATTCTTGCGTGATCCAGGTCCTGGCTCTTACTATGAGACAACGCCTCACACTTTTTTTTCTTTTCTGAGTCACATGAAGGCAAAATCTTCCCACAAGCAAGCAGCACATCAGTCCTAACTACTTTGTATTCTACATCTCTCTTCTGACATATATATCTCTACCAATGGGCAACTAAATGGGTTTCTGTAGACACTGTTTCTTCAGAAAAACCAGACGGCAACTATATTAAATTAATGTACGTCAAAATGCACCATAAATTTTGTATAGCTTATAGCGGATTCTCAAAGGCCTGGGCTTGAAATGCTGTCTGTATTGAAGCCCATGTCACTTTTGGGCTTCAATAGAAGGAAGGAATTTGCTTTTCAGCACTTCTGCATGGCACTAGACAAACTGCTCCAGATACAAGTGTATGTGGCTGTATTCCAAAGTAGGTCAAGCTATGAAAGTCCTTAACACTCTTCCATCTATCTGAAGCTTTAAAACTTTGTTCTGGTTCTTTTCTGTGTATTGGCACTTACGATGTAGCTTAAACACGCTTAATGTGCAAATGGTCGGGGTGCAACTGATTGCTCTAATACAAATTTTCCCTGACTCCCTACACTTAAGAGAGTACTACTCTGATGTGTCATTGCAATAAATCTGTTTAGATTTCCATTAAAGGCTCAGATTTGGATGATCAGATATAGGTTAGTGTTGATTTGGGCATTCTTAGATACATCTCTCTCTTCTGCGGTACCCTGACTTGGCATTGATAATATAATGCCTACTTTACTTTCTGAAACAAGATGAAAAGAGAAATAAGGATGTGTAATGCCAAGAGTTTCATAACATTTATAATTATTTGTGCTTTGTTTTTGGTTATCGTGACATTTTTATGATGGTAAGATGAGAAACCGAGAAGATGAGAACCGTTAGCTAATGAATTATTCTTAGTGGATTTGCAAGCTGTAAAAGCCCTTTGACGGTGTGACACAAGTGCAGACTGTCTTTAAGTTAAGGCTTCTCATCTGTCAAACTAAAAAACTACATAAATCATACACTAGATTTTCATGTTTCTCTCCCTCAAAATGGATCCTGAGAATGTTCTTGTGCCCAATGCTAGAAAAATGCTATTTCCACTGAGCAAAATGTTAATCCATATCAATCTTTAAATCCCCTTGACTTCCCTCCAAACATAAATGGCAGCGATCACAACAATAGTAAAATATAAAGCATTTGTAGCAATTCAGCACTACTGCTTTCCAGTAATTACAAACCTGTTGATTTCTGTCCTTATATTTCTGATGTATTCATATTATATGTGATGCTACACAAATAGTTCTTCATTAACAGTTCCTGTGTCTTTGGTATGATTTAGGATTCTTTTCTATTTTCCCCAGATATAACTCTGGCTGTAACTGAATAGACTTGTGTGCACACTAGAAAATAAACACATTTCATAGAGGAATTGCTATGTCTGTCTTCACAGGTGATTACACACTACAGACATGATGCTGATAAGGAATAGGGTAACTTTTCAGGGCCATGCACTGAGGCAATGGGTAGTTAACCTTCAACAGACTCAAAAATAGAGAAAACCAGCGTGCTTTTCTGGAGCAAACTGCTGTCTTTTCTCCTCTTTCCAACTCTATTGCTTCCCTGCCCCCCTCGGATCCATCTCATATCTCCTTTGCCAAAAAGTTAATATGAAAGAAACCAATGTGACAGAAACTCATACAAAATCACCTTTGACCAAGTGGGCACTCCTACTGTCTTCGCTAGGGCTCTAATAACATCCTGTAACAAGAGATGTGCAGTGCACAACTCATGGCAGCACCTTTCCGGACTGAGAAACATGTTTTTAAAGTTAAGTTACAATATATCTGAGGCAAAGCTATTATTGGGTGAAAGTTGGAAAAGTATGTTACTCTCATGTGGAGGTTAGGACCTAAAAATAACTGAAGTAGCACTAGAATATTAAAACTTCCAAAGAATATTTATATTATGTTCTTGGAAAAGGTTTCACTGGAGAAAAAACAATTTTCAGTCACCCCCGGAAATTATTTCGTAAAAAACCTGCAAAATGCTATGAACTGTAAAAATATTTTACCATAAAAATAAATTAGACCTCCAAAATTTCTAATCAATACTCTTAAAGTTCTGTGTAGGCTGAAAACATATGTCATACTGACATAAGCGTGCACCCTCTCTAAAAGGGATTTTCAGCTGCTCTAACTTTGGACATTGGTAACTCAACAAAAGAGGACATATACTTAATTTAATTAATTAGACATTAATATTAAAAAGCAATATACATTTTGCCTGGCAGTATTACTTAATTCCCACACAAATACTTAAGAAGTATCAGTACTAGTACAGAAAAAGCAAAATATAACTTTTCAGCAAACAGTAAACAAAGAAAATAAAGCAATCTTCCAGCACTTCCCAACTCCTTTCTCTCCCTTTTGGTTATCATTTACAGCAAAGAAGGACTTGATGAATCATCACTGAAGGTCATCATCTAGCACCGTGTGATCAGCAGTAGAGTGAATGAAGAGCAGTGCCCTTTGAGAGGGTAACTTTCCTTTACAACAGCTAGAAGTCTTAAAAGACAATAAATGCTGTTCTATATTATACGAAGATTTCATATTTTCCCAGCAATTCAATTCTCTGCAAGACAATGGGCCAAGCTGAATACCCAAAATAAGAGTTTCTTTGCCATGACCATTATAAAGCCAAACATAAAAGGGTTAAAAGGATCAACTGGAAAAACATTCATGTCAAATGGAAATGTAATGTTTCATAAGACTTCCAGACAGATTACTGTACAGCAGGTGAAAGTATTAATTGAAAGAATCACCCTAGGTGCCAAAATCTGCAGGACATATTCTCTGGCCTGGCCTGCATCTTTTGCGCTGCACAAAAGACTTAATGAGAGTGAAAACCATCTGCAGCTCCCCAGCTGGTGATTTTTGTGACATAAAAGAGTCCCTGAGTGACTGTGGAGTTGTCCACCCCATGGGAGGCCACACGTCCCTGCAATCTGAGCAGAGAGAGGGGAGGGCACAGTGGGGGAAAGCATGCCTGGGGTTTGCTGCTCCAGCCGCCTGCAGCTGGTCCATGGGCCCTCGGGAGCTGTTGCCATCTGGTACAATCTGGTGCCAGGGCAGTAATTTATGCAGCCAGAGAGTCAAGGGGCTTCACAGCAGCTCTCCACCCTTCTGGTGTACAGAGAAGAGACCCACTGCACAGGGCCATCTGGGATAATCTGGTTAGAGCTCAAATCTGCAGACCCTAATCGGGCAAAACTCCCATGGATATCTCTGAGCGCTTACCTGAGTTGGCCTTCTGGGCTCAGACCTAGAGGAATATTAATACATAAAGCAAATAAACATATGGCCAAGTTTTCATTTAAAAAAATTCAAACCATTGGTGAGAAGTATATTAATTGCAAATATTAAAGCAATCTCCTACCAATAACATTTTATGAAACTATGGAAATCGTTCTTGGGTAGAGAAATGAAATTTGCTGCAGTTCCTAATGCTTCCAGATAGTTACTGAAATGTGCATCAAGATCACTGAATTGGGGTTAAAGTTATGATGATAAAAGCAATTGTCAGTTTCTGTTGGTACTTGCAGTGATTTAATTTTAGAACTGTACCCTTAGGCAAGTAATATAGGATTAGATCCATATACACTGCATCCAAAGTCATACTGAAATGTCACTTGTAAAACACACTTTCATGATCTTGCTATTTGACTCCTAAACGTGTCGGTCCAATCCACAGAGAAAGCCTGCAGTATATGTAGGCTGTATTGAGGTAGTATGTTACTGTATCCATGGACCATGCTTTGTAAATTCAGGAAGCTTCCATAACTGATTAAAATGAACACATTGTTCTTCTGGAATAGTCTTGCTGAAGCAAGTAAAAGGAGTCTGAGGGGAAACAGTCCAACATCATGTTGAGAAGACAAATGATACAAAGTTTGTGAAGGTATCAGGACATTAGTGAGGCTGAAAAGAGGATAATAAATCTGTATTAGAACCCTGGACAATTTAAAGATCTGTACTGACAGTAGTGGAACAATTCCTCGTTTTCCCCAGTGAAGGGAGAGCTGAAAAGGCTCAAACAGGTAGCAGAGAACTGCCACATCGCTACTATCGCTAGGATTCGAATCCCAGAGTATTTATCTGGTGCCCCTCTTCACATCACTGTACACCTCTCTAGACAATAATAATGGTTATTTGAATTACATATTTGGTCAATAATTTGACTAAAAATCCTCAAATGATCTCTTTGGGAGTCATAGCACTTCCCACAACAGCAACAATTACCACATAGATGCATTTAGTAAGCAAATACAGCAGATGTTAAGTGAGCAAGCTATACTACCAATGAATTTTCTTTAAATGATTTGAAGAAAGCAGTAATTTCTTCGGCAACCAGGCAGCAGGTTACCCTAGGGACATTAATTCCTTCTGCATCCTATATAGGACTGAATGTGGAATTAGCAGAGATGGAAAATGCCCCTGCAGCTGTGGCAGAAATAATATACTTTCTCACTGTAAGTGGAAACTTCTCTACAGGAGACACTTGTGCTTCACTGCTCTTTACCAAACAAGGTAACAAAAATATACATTTCACTAACAGGCTTGATCAGCAATGGAAACTCAACTTACCATGAACTGAGAAAGAACTGTCAAATGCTTGAGCCACATTTATCCTACACACAACAAATAAACATTAATGCTAGAAAAATAAACCACTCTGAAAGGCTGAAGAATCAACAAAGAAGCTTTTTGCCTGTGCCTAATCCAGCTAAACCTTCTTAAAGTCCCATTCAAAACAGATACTTGATGTGATTTCCATCCACAATAGCTTTCTTACCCATTATATCCTCTTCCATTTATGAAAGGACTATACGTTTATATTTAAGAATCCACAGAGTTGTCTAAAGTACAGATACTGAGACTGTTATTTTGGCTAAGAATTCAATTCTGAATGGTGAAAATTACTAGGGCTTTACCTTCCACAACTCTCTTGCTGATTTCATAGGGAGAAGGTTTTCTTTCAGTGACTGCATAATATACAAATGATGGTGAGCTTAAAGCCAGTGTTCAGTCAGTTTTCTTTGTAGAAGTGTCACCATAACCATATCCAGTACCATTAGAAAGATAACTGCAAAATCCTAACAGCCGTTAATATAATCTCACTCCCTGTTGAGGCCCAAAGCAAAAGGAAAAGCCTGTATTTTGATATTTTAACCTTGCTCTTATTGCAAGGTGTTATACAACTTCAATGTTAATTTTCACCTGGTGTTTTTTCCTTGGCATCACATGCCAAGAATGACTTGGGGGTACTGGTGGATGAAAATCTGGACATGAGCCGACAATGTGCGCTTGCAGCCCAGAAGGCCAACTGTACGCTGAGCTGCATCAAAAGAAGCGTGGCTAGCAGGGCAAGGGAGGTGATTCTGCCCCTCTACTCTGCTCTCATAAGACCCCACCTAGAGTACTGCATCCAACTCTGGAGCCCCTCAGCACAAGAAGGACATGGACCTGTTGGAGCAAGTTCAGAGGAGGGCCACAAAGATGATCAGAGGGCTGGAGCACTTCTCCTGTGAAGACAGGCTGAGAGAGTTGGGGTTGTTCAGCCTGGAGAAGAGAAGGCTCCAAGGAGACCTTACTGCAGCCTTCCAGTACTTATAAGAAAGATGGGGACAGACTTTTTAGCAGGGCCTGTTGTGATAGGACAAGCGGTAACGGTTTTAAGCTAAAAGAGGGTGGATTCAGACTAGATATAAGGAAGACATTTTTTACAATGAGGGTAGTGAAACACTCAAACAAGTTGCCCAGAGAGGCGATAGATGTGCCATCCCTGGAAACATTCAAGGTCAGGTTGCACAGGGCTGTGAGCAACCTGATTTAGTTGAAGATGTCCCTGCTCACTGCAGGGTGGTTGGACTAGATGACCTCTAAAGGTCCCTTCCAACCCAAACTATTCTATGATTCTGTGATACATTCATTTAACAGTAGCCCACTGGGCAGCTCCACTGTGTGAGTCAATGCTTTTATTCAGAAATTAAGCATTCAGAAAACCACCACAGGTGTAGAAAGAGGCCTGGAGGTGTACCTCTCTCTTAGAAAGTTTACATAAAATATAATATAACTAACTTTTTTTAACACGTTCCTCTGCCTTATATTAGAAAGATTTTACAAAACTCAAAATTCTTACTCAAATTTCCAATATCTGTTGTATGTATTACAAAAAATTAAGCAAACAAAAAATTTTATTTTTGAGGCTTATAGATTCTGAATACCCAGATCTGGCAATGTGGTGGTGTAGCAACTATTACGACCAACAATGGGGACCTCAGCTGAACAACACATAAAAATAAGGGCTCAAAACTAAACCCACAATGAGGCATAGTACCATATGCTACAAAGTGCTTGTGCATTAAGCATGCACTTAAATTCAAACACAAACTTCACTGCTTAACTGAAGAGGGACAAATTTGAACATGTACTTCAAGTTAAGCCAAACATCAACAGGCAAAAACATCAAATGTATCCGTGAAAAACAATCTCATTCAAAATTCAAAAACTGCTCAGAAGAGTGTGATGTCACATACAGAAGAAATGATAGCAGCAAAGAACATCAGAGGAAGCAACAATATTAGAAATCTTCACACTGACAAAGAACAACAAACAAATATTTGGGTTTAGAGACTAAATAAAAATACAGTACAGAGCGTAGGAAATAAGGCCCAAATAAGAACTCCATAGCCATCAACAGCACAGCTAACTGCTGAGCCTTGTACCCAGATCTGCCTGTCTTATCTGTAGAAAAGAAGAGTGGTGGTGTATACTGCTGTATACTGCTGAATATGCAGTAGCTCTTGCTCATGTAATCCGCATGCTGGAGACTAAACCTGAAGCCCCACAGGCGCTTTGTAAGAGCAGAGCCAAGAAGAACCGGAATTCTTGAGACAAACATTAAAAACTCGAAGTTCAGAAAAAATAGTTAGAGTAAGACCAGTCCAGAGTACGGCTGCACAAACTCTCTAAAAACTGAAGCATGGCAAAAATAAATCTCTACAAGTATTTACAGTTTGAAATATTCTGATATGCAGATGACACATCGCAAGGATATCTGGAGTGCAGTTTGAACAGATCAAAGTCACTCCTATCCTGGCATATTTGGATCAGGAATATCTGTCAGGTTTCAGCTGAGCTCACATCACTGTACTAGGCAACCATTTAAATCCTATGCAAGATTTTGTATGTGATTTCAGAGCAGGAATCCGAATTACCCCATGGCAATCATTCCTGTTGTTTTACAAGGCGACTTTAGACATTTCACTCGCACTCCATTTATCCAAATATTGTTTTTAATAAAGACCCACTTTCTAATCTCTGAAGCAAAATACCAAACCATGTATTATGAAACTTGGATTTACAAGTTGACAGACTGAAAGCACGGACATAACAACACAGCCTGCGTACTACACAATGACAAGTATCCAGCTTTCCATAGCAAGGTTTTGCCTGATGATAGACTGATGGCATTACGCACTTGCAACCTGTAGGAGCTATTCGCTGTTGCCTAGTATCTTGTATTAAATGCTACTGCCCGATTTTTAGTGAAGTCTGAATGTGTTGTACAGATTGTAACTATAGATTTTTTTAGGCAAGACTGCATAGAGTGCTATCATTATTCTACGAAGAACAGTCCTGCAATGACAGAGTGCAGCCTACACATGCAAAAATTTATCTCACCCTAAGGACTCTAGTTTAGGGGACAAAGACACCATTACTTGACAATAGATACCGGAGACTTTTCATCATGTGAGTTAGGCTATGTAAGTGACCCGGTTATTATGTGACCTGATTACAGCAAGCTGAATATTCTGCAAGGTGAATATTTTCTACCTGGATTTTACCAGTGAACAGGAAAAGGACTCTAAATTCTGAAAAATCCATTCTAATCAGATTTGAACAGCACACTTAATTCTAAGCTAATGCATCTTATTAAGCATGAGTGGAAATAATTTCCTAGCAAAAAGCTGAATCCAGCAGGAAAAAAAAGGGAACAAATGTTACTTAGTTTAGCCTTGATGGCTAATTCAATTCATTTACTACATTATTATCAAAGGTGTCTGAGTAACTTCAGTAAAGGACTGTAACATATAACTGCAGAAAACATCATCTCCGTGTAATATTCCTATGAATAATGAATGCTATTTAGGCATCAAGCTACCACTTTCACGTGAAGTTGTAACCTTACTTCCACAAAGGCAGGTATAACATTCTGAGAAAAACAAAATATTCCAAGTAATATAACTATTTAAAAACCATTAGGATTACAACTTGGTATATTTTGGAGAATATCACTGGTGTATATTTTTTAAAATTCTTAATTTCCCTCAAGTTACACATGACTTGGAGAACCTTGTTGAAGCTAATATTTATCTCAGGTATTACGTCTATTTTTTTTCTGAGAGGTGCTAGGTTGACACATGAACAGAAAGTGGCAGGAAAAGAATTTTTACTAATGTAAAGCTTAAAAATGAAGCAGCAGCAGCACATTTTTGCTTAGACCTTTGAACTGCACCATATGGTTGATGCTCAATTAAGCAAAGATTTATCAGTCCCTGGTTGGAATGTGTCCAGGACTCGCTATTTTCTCGAATCTTTGAACAAGAGGACAAGAACTGAACATACAATTTTCTGGACTCACACAAGACACACTTTAAAATCTTCGAATGAAATGAGGAAAATTATTTATTTTCTTGGGTACGCATTTCTAGATTTTAAATGAAAATATAACAGTGCTATAAAAGCTATACAATTTCATGTTCCAGCTTTAGCCACGTTAACATCTCAGCACCATGAAAAAGGTGAGGTCCAAATCCCTATGATTTCTCCACAACATCTGCTTTAGCAACCACCAACTTGCATGGCAAAGAATGTTCTAGGCACTAAAATGACAGAATACCAACCCAGTAAAAGTGTATATTTTATTGCTGAATTAGCAAATTGAATGAGTTCACCATGCAATCCGAGTGGCACCAAATCCGAGATGACAGACAGGTGATCCCATGATTGGGAAAAGACAGCAAGGGAGAAGGGAATGAGACAACTTCTGTTTGAAAGCACAGTGCTGTTAAAATGTTTTGACTTGTAATCTAAACGTAACTGTTTTCCACTCCCTGGACAGGTTGCTTCTGCTTTTAGCTGTGTGCTTTGTAAGTTCATCTACATCACACCCCAGCGCAGCAATAAATTTATGAACAACAGACAAGTCCATGATTGCAAGTCTAAAAGTGCTAAGAGTGGAATAAGAAATAAGAACTTCAGAATGAATCCAGAAGGAATTTCATCAAGTGAGTATTGGAGAGGGTATCAAGATCTGGATGTTGCGACTGCATAGGAAAAGATGTAACTTTTACATTTAAGACTGTATATTTCATTTATTGGATAATGGACTCAAACACAGACACAGCATTAGACTGAAGTAGGTCATGAAATTTTTCCTATCAGATTATTTGAAGCAATAGAAATGTAACAAGGAAGTTGTTTACAGTGAAAATCCTAACCCAAAATTTGGCAATAATGAAGTCAGTCAAACATAAAGCTTTTATGTTAAATTGTAAAAGCTTAATTTTAAATTCCATGTAAGACTCTATGGTTAAATTCTGCTTTTTATAGACAGATGGTAGGGGGTTGGGTTTTTTTGCTTGTTTATTATAAATGTACTTGAGTGTATCTATTCATTCCACTGAAAAAACCTGAAAACATAATTTGGAATATTTTAATCCATGAGGCTTAATTCCTCTGCAATCGCCATTTCAATGTAGCAACAGATTTCACTGTCACTGTTGCTACAAATGGATTAAAATTTCCCTGTTGATTTTTTATACCGGGAAAAAAATGTAATTGAAGGGTTCAATCAGTTTTGTCTGAAGGTTTTTGTTTATTTGTTTTTCCTTTTCCTAAGTGTCACCTCATCATTGCAATTCATATTTTCATAAATGTTGGAGTATAGCTTCTTCTACTATAATAAAACCATAAAACATTTCTGTAGTCCTGTTTCTCCATGTCACCAGTTCACTGAAACCTCCTGGAATAGTAAGTAACTTGTAACATAGGAAGTGTAATGTGGGAATGAAGAATACTACTTAAAACCAACTTCAACTGCAAATTTACCAGCAGCACTATACAAAAAGTAAATGGGCATTCACGTAGTTTACAAAATAATACTGGTGCATTGCAAACGACGGCTATTCTACTTCCATGACCTTTCCCAATGTGCTCCATTAAACTCTGATCAGGGAAGATGCTATTTCTTGATTTGACAGATTAATGTAAACTTTATTACCTTAACAGAGGGGCTTAACAAAACCCTGACTGCTGCTCTGGCACATAGATGCCAACTCACACAAAAATGTATTTGTATGAGGTTTTATTTTGCTTGTTGTAACTGCAATTCTTGACACATGATGAGGCCATCATGTTTAGGCTTCTTTAGGATACCATCAGGGTCTGTGGACCATAGATTTACTCACGTAGGTCTAGTCCATCCTTCTACCCTAAGGTAGAATGAATTATGACTGAACCATTCCCAAGGTATTTTACACAGGACATCAGAGCAAACGATCAGAACACTGTCTTTGGCTACAAATTCTATAAAGAATAGTGATTACCCTGAAAACGCACAGTGAGATTACAGCATACTATACCCTTTTGGTATACATAGTTATGAATTCTGATTATAAAATATAATGGACAAAAAGTCTGTCCTACTAAACTCAGCTAGTAAGTGCTAGAGACTTCAGTTAAAACCAACATTTCATTCAGCCTATATTTTCTATAATTCAGTAATTTTGACCAAACAGGTAAGAACCTGTGCTCATTGCATCCTGCAGCCTATCAGTTACTGAAAGATATTCCAACTCTCTGATTTTTTCTTTTTAAATGGTGTTGTTCAACAACTGCCCTTTTGAAGGCAACTGTGCATTCTTTCCCTGATCCCACGAATCTTTCGAAGTGGCAGAAAAAGTCACTTACAAAGTCTCCAGCGCTAGCATACTTATCTGTGTTTTTAAGAAAAATCATGAAGAAAACATCAAATTCCATATGGTGTGAGCAGGCAGTAAAAGGTCAACGTGAGCAAAAGAATTTTAATGGTCTCTTTAAATAAATAGTATTTATTCATCAATACTTTTTTTGAGCAGGAACCAGGATGTTGTCTGCAGTTTGACGTAGAGAGTTAAGAACATAAAATCTGGCAGCATTTAAGGAAACAAGGTCTGAAGGTAGAAATTGTATTTTATAAAGCAGTATTTAGGGCAGTTGCATTTTAACATAATTAAATACTGCACCATTGGAAGTACAGAAAACCCTGCATTGTTTGTAAATGCAGTTAAGCCTTTTAATCAGACTATACCTTTTCATAAGCACATGAACAAAAATGACAGCCAGTAGAGAAAAATAAAACAATTAATATTAGAACATTACTTAGATGGATTAATTAACTTCAGGATGTTCACAACAATAAGCAGTGATATATTTTGCTGAATGTATTAAGTTTTGAATATAAATTAAACTCTGCTACTCGAGATAACTAAACACGTTAGCTGCATTAATATCTGTTACTGATGCAAGTTGTTTTAAGAGATAACAGACCAGATTTTCTGGTGTGGAACTGGTGTTTTGCACTGCACTACAGAGTACTCTCTTAGACCCAGAAGAATCCCAGTGTAAAATGGATGCTAACACTGTATGTCACGCTCCTCTCCTTTTTTGCTGCTGCTGACATAATCCAGCTCAAATCCCCCAGTCCTGTGGCTGAGTCCCCACAGGACCACCCTAAACTTCAAGCAGACAAATGACGCTTTCCCTCCCACTGATGAATGAATTCTGTACAAAGGGGACACAAGAATTTGAAGTGCAAAAAGGCAAGCTGTATTGTCCTTTCATGCAAGCATCTGGTTTACAGCATGTGTCAGTCTGCAACTCCTAGGATTTGGGCCACGCTCACCAAAGCTATGCAGCAGTCTCACACAAAAATAGCACAGCACTTCAAAGACTCTACAATGCAGGTTTAGTATATAAGAAGGCAAAGTCCCTCCCAAAAATATATGCTGACTTTTGATTACATCCAAAAGAAAACATTCCTCGTAAGGACTGCATAAACAATTCCTGAACTCAAACATAAAATGTTAACTAAAATGTAACGTAACCTGTGTGATGCTTCTGGCATTTAAACCAGATGCACCTCTGGTTTAAAACTAAAGATAGTTATCTTGCTATCTGATGAAGTTTTCCTGCTTTGTTGTTTACTTGTTCTGAAGAAGTCATTCTCCCAGCAACAAACTGAAAACACAACAGTCATTTACCTCTTCTCTCATGTCAGTGTCTTACCCTTAGAGACTCTCGCACTTCAAAAATAGGCCAGCAGATACATTAAGCTTTATGTGTCACTGGCATTAAGGCAAGAGGCAAACCCTTACTCAGAATTTAATTCTATTTTATAAAAAGCACTTAAATAGGATTTACAGCTTTCAATTTTTTAATTTAAAAATAGGAAAAAGACATTACTAAAAGCATTGCTATTGATTTAACAACTGAAACTTGTGATAGTGCATACTGGGATTAGACATTTTCAGCCAGGTAGCCAGAATGTATGGAACGTCATAATATGGAAAACAATAAAAGCTATTATAAATCTTTTTGCATTCTTATGTTTTTCCTAGATTAAAAATCAACAGTTTCACTGCCAGCTCTTAAAGCATAAGAAAAGACAGAACTCTACAAAGAACAGATTTTTTTCTTTCATTTTCACAAAATTTATGCAATTGTTTCACACTTTGTTCAATTAGACAGATGTAAATAAGAAATGTTACTGTTTGTAGGAGTACTACTGACAATGTGTTTAAAATGGATTCAAACACCTAGCAGAGTTCACTGCACGCTGCTTACGTGAAATATTGCTTCTCAGCAGGACTGTAGGTCACTGTTCTATAATCTAAGTATACCAAATGTTCTGGTATGATTTCATTTGATTTCAGTGAAAGAGGTGCAAAAAGTGACAACTGAAATAATGACAAACATTTCTGTCATTGTAGAACTATCATGTTTGACTATTTTAGATGTCATTTAGACTTGTCATACCTTTAAATCTGTTGAAATTTATGCATTGTTGTCATGTACAATGACACTTTGATTACACTTGAATTCTGTATTCTTTTAGTTCAGTGCCTGAAAAGAGGGTATTTGTCTCTGAAAGGTAAAAAAGAAATGCCATACTAGGTTTTTAATGCTAAAACCCTGAGAATATGGAGTTGGTTGGATAAGCTGATATGAACTAATGAAGATAGAAGCCGATTCTGCTCACATATCTCAGAGTGAAACAGGAATGATATCAAAGAGCTGTCATTATTTTTTGTCCTAATTTCTTAGTACTGTACACAGAAGTTAAAAATTATAAACCATTGCACTTTGGCTAATAACTACTTGCTGAAGTAAACCTGAGTATCATAAAAATATTCTTTATTTCAAGCAATAGAACTTTTACATACTCCTAAAGGAGCAGATGCCATCTCATATTTTGCAGACTTCTCAGAGAGGAGTTGGGCAGCAAATTGACACATTTTCCAGATATTGATTGTCCATTGGTCTAGTGTTCCATAGCCTGTTTCCTGATTTCCAAAAGTGAGTGTTCTGATTCAGAATCAATATACCACCTAAATTGTCATCTTATCAGACCTTTCTTCAAGCGAATTAATAGAATACAGACAAAATATCAATTCTTTTACAAGTGTTCCACACTTCTCATATATGCATTTACACACCAGAAATATTATCTATTGCAATATTCATTAAGATGAAGTTTGAGAAGAATGTTACTTATGCTGTCCACAAAGTTGTGCAGAAAAGACTGAGAAATAGCTTTACATCCTCTCTTTTTTAGAGAATATGAACCTTCATGGCCAGAACATTGTACGTGATGTGTACAGCATGTTCATTTTTTAATTACAGAAATTGTAAGACATTGAAAGGAAAACCAAAGCAGGAGAAACATGAGTCTTATTTTTGCAACATTTTAACGAGAGACTTCTTACGTGCCTACAAAGTAAAGACAGAATACAGCTGGAGAACTTGTATTTATATTTCAAATGTTTCTGACAGTGTTCTGAACTACAGGTACTGGGGTTTACTGTAAAGATAAACTACATGTGAGAATCAATCACATCTGTATTTATGTCTTGAACATCCCAAGTTCAAGACTTTTTTTGTTTAGAGCTTTCAGCCTGGGCTCAACAGCACACATAAAAAAACAGTATTCTAGGAGAAAGCAACAGGATGGAAACGAAAAGTACCTAATAACTCAGTGTGTCCTATCAAAAAGTGGGAAGGCTTAGTTAAATAACAACTTAGATTCAAATTTATTAATATATTTTCTGCATATATGTATATACACACACACACATATACAGACAGAATCATCTTGCACGTTTCTTATTAAAGACATTAGTCTTCATACAAAATCTGATGGTTTTAGTTTATTAGGTCCTCATCTCTATGTCCTTGAACTCATAATTCTCAGCGTGACATCACCATCAGGCATTCTAAAGATACTAATGGTATTACAGACTACCTCAGACAAGAAAACAAACAGAAGAAATTTAAATTAATCATGCCAATCTGAATTCTGTTTTCATAACTGATCTTAAAACAAAGAAAATAATTCAAGGAAGAGGAATGAAACACTGGTAATCACCTAACGTTTATTTTCCTCATGATGCATGCAAATTATCTCTTGGACATCGCAAATGGAATTTGGTTGCCTACAGAGAGGTGTCTAGTGCCACTTTAGACAACGTCAAGTATCCCAGCTGGCTTCCCTTGGCTTGGGACCCCCTTACATTTTGCATGACATCTGTTAGCCCTGTGAGAATATCTTCAGTGGCCTGCAATATCTAAATTGGTACTAGACAGTGCCTAAATGTTTAGGCACCTGAAAGCCTAATCCATACTCCCTTTTGCTCTGGTCTACACCATATGAAATAAATCAGAGTATTAGCATTGTATATTAATTTTATACTGCTGTAAAAATGGCAAGATAAGTAGGAAACTGAAAAACTAAAGTGGCCTTCTGCTGATTAATATTTTAATACAATAGCATCTTCAATGAAACATTATGTTCACTGGTTTGCACAAACATTCTTATACCATACTCACAAAAAAAAGATTAATTTCTGTCAGCAGCACTGATTTAACACTCGAGTTGGATATCTAAGGATTCTGTTATTGTCTAGCTGCATTGTTGACTATTATTCCTCCTTGTCTGAGACAAAGCTGTCAAACTGAAGAAATACTGTGTTAGCTCAGTAAAGAAAAAGGGAGGAGGGGAAAAGGATGGCAGATCAGAGGCAGGTAAGCATAGAGAGAAAAACAGAACATTGTTCTTTATCTGGTATACAAAATCAGGATTATCAATACCGGCAGCATATGGAGGAAAAAATATGTTATATAGAATACTTATAATGCTATATTATTATATAATACATCTAGTAATATACTTACTGTAAGACTCTATAGCAGCTAATAACACTAAGCTAGGGATGATCTTTTCATGACACTCTATTCAAAAGCTGGTCTCCAGCTTTCCTGAAGATCTGACAGGTTGCTACAAAGACCAGATGGATGCAAACAGACTGGGCAACACAAAGTAGTTATTGCCAGTAAACTACCAGAGTGGTAGAAAGATACTGATAACCTGAATTCTCAACAAGTTTTGCAGATGTGACAGTGTAGGAGAATTTTAAGGATGGATCAAAGAATAGTGCTTGCAGCATATTTATGTTAATACCCCTCTAAGTGTTGAAGTTATGAGAATTAAAAAAACCCAAACACCACATATGGGCTTGTATGAGTATTAAATTACGGCATGTTGGAGTCTGGCATCACGGGTCAAGCAAACTCAGTTAGTATCTCATTAACGATAAAACATACCAAAGAGGATGAAGAAAAATCATGAAGGGTTCTGAAGAGGAAGCTTTCAGTTATCAATTTCCACAGTTTATATCAGATGCAATAAAGAAGGGGACAAACTTATCGAAGCAACACTCAAGGAAAGCAGACTTACAGCAGTGATAGAATAGAGTTGAGGCTCTTACTCCTACAAAGTACCTTCCTTTGCAGAATGCTAACCTGGACAGACAAACTGATCCAATTTCGCAGATTTGGTTCATCCCACCTCTCAATTCAAACTTGCAAGTTCCACCTACTCCTCCAGCATTCTCTCATACAATCCAAGGAATCCAAAATAGAGATCTTTGTACTAGTATTTCCTCTCTGATTTACCTTCATACCAAAGCATTCTGCATAAGCAAGTAATTGAGTGAGATGAAAAGAATTCTAAAGACAAGCACTACAGAAGTGCTGGCAGCTCAGACTCCACCTTGAACAAAGACTTCAGTCCTACTGCAAAACAGTAGAAGGAATTCAAGAAAGATCAACACAACTATGAAGAAGGAAAGTATTTTACATACGCTGGAATAAAACTTTTATTAACTAATGACAGTTATAGCACATAATTATCTACAAATACATGGGAAATCTAAGAAGAAATGAAAATAAATTATCACAATAGTGAAAAAGCTATAACTAAAAGAAATGTCATTACAGAAAAGGAAAATGTAACAGCACCTTTAAGCAGTGAGCTCTATTGGAAGATGGAAAAACTTCCCTGGGAAAGCCCCATTCCCTGAAAAATTTGAAATCAGACTGCAAAGCTGATTCAAGACAATATACAAAAATAAACTGAAGCCATAAAATTGCTGAAATAATAAAAACATTATATGAATTATCCAATTTTTTTATATATATATTTTACATGAAAGTTTTACAGAGATATGTGAGCTGCTGTACATGTCACACAAAGCACAAGTGTTTCGCTAAGAAACAAAAGTCTACCTGTGCTCTTAAACATAAACCAAAACATTTTTCTATCCCATTTTAGCTTGGAACTTTGTGCAGCAACAGTGATTCCACCAGGCATATATGTAGGTGGCAAACTACAAAGGAAATTATACTGATTTGAAGAAAAAAGTAGGTGGTCCATCATCATAATGCACTTGCCTGCCTCATCTCCTACTGCCTTATATATTAAAAATAAAAGAAAATATAATTTTTAGGTTATTTTGAATACTCCTGTGAAACTGTTGAGCAGGATATTTGAAGCAGAAAAGGACATCAAATTGTTTAACCTCTGCTTCCAACAGTCAGTTCTTTGATCAGTCGTCTTCTTAAAAGTTTCCCATGGAGTACATGATACAGACAGTTTGATATATACGTTTTACTCCTACATTTTTTATATGAAGTTACTCATTAAACTATACACCAACTTCTGAATGTAAAATAAAGAATGTGAATAAAAAAGCTCAGATCTATCAGTTCTTTTAGTGCAAACTAAGAATAGTGTTTGATTTGTTTGTTTCAAAATTTATACAGTGCCTTCAGAATTAACTATCTTTCTGTCAAATATTGTTATCCTACCTCAGCTCATGAAAGGATTTCTGAAATAGTTTCAAGTTGACCTACATATCAGTTGCTCTTTTATGTTCTCACTTCCTGTACATGCTATTCTACTGCATACACTAGGCATCCCTACATTGCTATTGTATCGATATCCTCTAATTAAAGAGCAGCCTAAGTACAACACCAGTAGTTACCAAGAAACTATGCAATAAAATCAATGTTACTTTTAGGATTCACTGTTATTTATATATCTCTCCATTGTGTGAGAAGCTTAAGACTTACTTAATTTATCATTTTTAATCTCCTTTTTCCCCTAGTGATCTTTATATTCCCTCACATCCCACGTTTCTTCACAAGCCTCCTGGCAACATCCCCCAGGCAAAGGCTTCTTGGAGCAGATTCTCAAGTGGAGCAATAACAGCTTTACATCAGCTGAGCATCTTTTTATTACATACACATTACTGATTGAAGGCAGTGTTGGCCTGTGTGCAGTGTCACTCTTTGCTCAGAAAAGCTGCAACTCTTCCTCCAAAACAAAACAGTCATGCCAAAAGACCCTTAAATCAAAACAATTATATTCATCAACAGAATGCAAAATTTTCAGCATTAATGGATAGCCACCAGCTGCAGTTTCACAAATGATAAAATGCATAGTCACCATGTTTAGATGTTCCAATGAACATAGTTCCTCTTTGCTGCCATCTACAGATAGATTTTGAATTTTTAAAAAATCTACTTTTCACTTTGAGAGATATATTTAATAACAGGATCTCAACATGCCCTACAAAGCAGCTCAACCCAAACATGTACTACCTCAACATATTAGAAGCTTCAGGCAAAGCTGACCCCAAGTGATAGTCTTTGAAAGGTATTTAGATGTTGCCACACTGCATGCTGAGTGATGCTTGATCCTTGGTGTTCTGCAGCCTGTGCAAAATGCTCAGCTGGGAATCAGGTGTTCATGTTCCCTGTTCAATGCATGGGAAGAGTTAAGCTGTACACAGATGCCTCTCAGAAGTCAGATGAGCTGCCAAAAGTGAAAAGGAGATTCTAAATCTCTAGTATGGGTATCTTAAATACCTTTGCTTGAGTCCCCAGAATATCTAATGCTTAATGGTTGCAGCACTGTTATCTGATGCCTGCTCTAGACAACACATTTCCAGTTTTGCAGCTGTATGGTCTAACTGGGAGGCTACAAAGTCAGTTTCCCTCTCTGTATAAAAATGAAACTCAGTAGACCGAAGTGGTACATTTTCAAAAATCTGACACCTCAGATGCACAGTGGAGACTGCGTAATTCAGTAAGACTGCTGATCTGCATGAAATGACTGCATGCCTGTTAAGTATACAACACTATGCCTGCTTACAGCCCAAAGTGAACATGTCACTTGATATGTGGTAAATTGATCATGTATAAAAATAACTATTAGCCTACAGGTTAGTATGCTCCTCCCAAGCATCCTCCCTACCTGGGTTTGAGCCCTCTAAACCCCTCCAAACGCTAAATACTTCAGTGTTTTGCTGTAAAACGCGCTTCACTGTAAGCGCTATCTAAGCATGACAAGCAAGCAACACGCAATTCAGCTAGCCCTACCGAAACCCTTCACAGGCAACCGCCTTACAGCCGCCCTGCGACGGGAGCGGGCCCGGCTGCGTGCCCCGGCCTCAGGCCGCCCACCTGCCTCAGGCCGCCTTCCGCCTCGCGTCTCTCCTCAGGGCCCGGCCGGGGGTCGAGCCCCGCCACCCCGCTGCCCCTGGACAGCACCCTTGCCGCCGCTGGCCGCGGCGTGACGGGCAGGGCGGCGGGGCAGCTGAGGGGCCCATGGCCGGGAGCCGGCGGCTGCCGAGGTGTGAGGGCGGGGTGTGAGCTGGGCGGCGGAGGGTAGGGGAGAGGAGAAGAGAAGCAGAATCTCCTGTGCACATTCCAGGACGCCGCTCACCAGCGGAGGCTGAGGCGCATCCTGACACCGGAGGGTCAGGCCGGACCCTCAGGACACCGGACCCCCGGGGCACCCGCCCGCCGCGGCCACCGCCACCTCACGCGCTTCTCCTAAGCCGCCGTCCCGCGGACGGAGGGGACTACAGCTCCCAGCCTGCTCCGGCGGCCCGCCTGCTGCGCATGCGCCCCCTCCCCGGGGTGCCTTGTCCCAGGTTCTGCACGGCCGCCGCGGCTGTGGGCGCGCATGCGGGGCCGGCCGCGCGGGGAGCGGGNGGTGCGGGTCTCCTCAGGGCAGGAGAGGGAGGCCACCGGAGCGACAATGGCCAGGCCAACCGTCATCCCCACGAGCATCAGGGCAACCGCGCCCGAGGCCTTCATGGTGCTCCACCTGAGGATGAGGGTGGTGGAAGAGCAAACCAATGCGCTGGTGCGAGACCTGGAGGCACTCGGCGTCAATGGGCAGAGGTAGGGAGAAGGCAGGGGTAAGCTTTTTCCTTCTTGGAGAGCGCATGCCTTTCTTGATTTTGCTTATCTTATTCCTCCTTGCACTCATTTGCCATGCTTTGCTCTTCTCTCTGTGAGGGAGGTGGTGCTGGCAGAGACAGCGAGAACAGGCTACAACAACCTGGGGTCACAGGAGACCTTCCAGCACTATGGAATGTGGTTTCTAATCTAATCACATCTGTAATGCATATACGTGCAATGTGGGGTAGGTATGCATACACAGAGTAGGTCAGTCTTTTCTCCTTTTCAGCCTCAACCATTTCCACTCAAAGACATCAGAAATACCTGACATTCACCCGGCCATTAGCCCTGTGCAGGCCAGGGTAGCATTTGTGGGAGAAAATACACTGTGGAGAAACTGTGAAACACTGGTGAATCGAATGTGTCGGTTAGAGAGTGTTGTACAGACACTGAAATTAAACATCTTCCGGCTGCAGACAGAAAAGGAACTGAATCCAAAGCATGCAGGTAGTAGAAAATTTGGGGGTTTACCACTTTGTTCATTGCCGCTCCGTATGCTTTTTCTGTCAATGAAAGTTTTTTGCCTTTTCCTTGCGGCAGCCCAGTTGCAGCAGCGCCTGAATACAATCCACGAGGAACACTTGCAAGAAATGAAGACTGTACAGCAAGAAGCAATGAAGTTGCGCCAACACCTAAGTGATATGAAAGAGGCTGAAGAAAAGGCAAAAGAAGAAGTTCAGAGACTGAGTACTGCTCTGGAGATTACAACTGCATCCAAGGTACAAAAGATTATGATCTTCTTATGGTTTCAAGTATTAAGTACATTCATCTCTGACATAGTTAAACAGAAAGTATACTCAGCTGGAAAAAGGAGTTTATGATATATTGTTGGCACTTTCAAAAATGAGAATCTGTGCTTCCAGCAATTAAAAAAAAAATGAAAGCAAATCAAGAATAAAAATATTTGAGACTTGTAATTTTCTCATCTTTATGACTTAAGTTCATCCTAGCTTTCATGCGTAGAGTTCTCAATAGCTTTTCTGTTTTTTCAGGAACTTTTATTTCTCTGGATTTCAGTCTTACACTTTTATTACTATCTCCCGTGAAGACAACTTCAATGGAGTATGTCAGTCAATATCATTAATTGTATTAAAGAACGCATTGCTTCTTAGTGCTTGCACTCTTATATTCAGTGCTTCAGAACAGAGAACATCAGACTGGAGATAAAAATCAAGTTCTAGGTGTTAGCGTGGCAGTTGCGTTTCATAATACCTATTGCTTTTGCAATAGTTACAAACATGAAAGGATAAAAATACCTGTTCCTTTCATCTTCTTTAGATGGACGTAGCGATTGCAGCAGAGGAACTGAGGAACACAAAACAGAAAATTAACTGTAGACTTCAGGAGGTAAGTACAAGAGCAAGGAGCTTAGTAGGAGGCTGAATTTGACAAGTATTATTTAAAGATTTGAAGAAGATCCTTATATACTATTCTGGGTGCAATTTTGGAATGTTCACAACCCGAAGGAACCTGCCAGCCATGCTCATAACTAAATATACAGGCAGAATATCTTTTTTATATGATCTCGAAGTATTTGTTCAATCTACTTAATTAGACCTGTGTCAGAAAGTGTTTATTTTTTCTAGTTAACAGAACAGCTGTCCCAGGAGATCAGTCTGCGGGAGTCTTTGGAGGAATCCCAAGCAACTGTGATGTGTCATGTACGGGACATGGAAACAACAGTAGAAGCAGAACGGAAGCAGGTTTGAGAAAATTTCTGTCTTCTTTGGTATCTATTTTCATTTTCTCATCTGGGAGAAAGAGCAAGAACTTGAATGTCATTGCCACAAACCAGTTAAAACACTTTCTAACTACAACGTTTTGTACAAATGTTGATCAGAAGAGATCAAGTAGTCAAACTTTCTGCTCAAAGTAGGAGTATCACAAACACTGGATTGGGGCAGTGGTGGTTTTGTCTAGCAGAGTTCAAGGACTGTGATTCCATGGCTGCTTTAGGTATTTTTTTTATAGTGCTACAGTAATGTTCCAGTTAAGATGGTTTTTTTCCTACCATCCAATCTGAACGTTTCAAGCTTAAATTTGGGACCACTGCCCCTTCTTAAATCATTCAATACAACTGAAAAGAGTTTGACTTCATAATCTTTGTAACTACCTCTCAGATTTGTGGGCCACAACCGGATCCTGACTTAATGTCTTCTTCACCAGGCTGAACAAGCCTCCTTATAATTGAGGTACTGATAAATAGATAGAAATAAATAAAAAATACAATTTCTGAAAAATATTCTGTTGACATCTTAAACCTTCTGTGAGTAAGAATGTTTTCTCCATTAATTGTCATGATGACAAAGCTAGATTTTTGCTCTCAGCTGTAGTTGTATTTAGCTATTTTGGAGTGTGGGGAGGGGCCATAGTTCATGCTAGAAATGAACTGGCTTGCACGTAATTCAAATAAACAAAATCAATCCCTCTCTCTGCATGCATACACACACACAAGCCACATGCAGTCACTCTAACACTGAATTCATAGCAACAGTTTAGAAAGGATAAAAGAAAGTGAGTAGCAAAGTACCAATCCTTGAATAACTAAGGGGGTTTTTTTGATTTTTTGATGATCATCAAGGTCTCTTTTTTCTTGAAATATGCACAGTTCTGTTAGAAATTACTAGATATTTTTCCTACATGCCTTTTAGCATCTTTGTGTTCTTCTACAGCAGAAGCAGAAAAATGATGGATACATTATTGAACTATATGAATTATATATCATGTGAGAAGCAAAGGCTTACTTTAGTTCATCTATCCCTTTCTCATGGTTATAGTTGACCCTGTGGTATATTTATTAGTTAGTGTTAAAACAAAAAAAATTCCTCACAAAACGGCACGAGACAGACCTGTTGTGTCTTGAGTGCTGCATTCACCTTCCTCTTTTACAGCTCGATCTTTTCTGTAGTCTCTAATTCTGAAAACTTGTTAGTTTCTGCCTGTCATAGAAAGATGACTGTAAGCACGCATACACTGCGTTACATATAGAAATTGAGTTGCTTGCCATAAAAGTCTTCTGCATAAGAGTGGGACAAGCAGAAAAAGAGGAGAAGCTGATCAGGCTATATCTTTTCCAGTTAGATCAACTTTGTAGGCTCTGAAATTTGCTTAGGTTTGCCTGACTGAATTCTGCATCTTAAAGAATAATCTGTGATATCGTTGCAGGTACAGATATTACAGCAGGACTGCCATGAGTTGCGTAAAGATGTCCAGCTCACACGATTTAGGCAGCAAGAGGAAGAGGAAAGAACTGCCCAACTGGAGCAACAGTGCACACAACTGAAAGCTGAGCTGGGTATGACAGTGGGTTCTTGTCATATCTTTTTAGCACTTCCCTCACTGCTTCCACAGTGAGAGAAAACAAGCACTGAGGTCCTCCGGACCTGTGGCAGGTGTACCAGTCAACAGGAATAGAGGTCAGCTTAAGAGGTGATGAAATATTAAAGGCCTTTAGTTTGCATGTGATGTTTCTAAAGCCTCTTCTTACCTAGAGGAAACTAACAACAGTGGTAATCAGGGTAATGAATACACAACAATAATATGAAAAGATTCCATTAGCATAAATTCTTTTCAGAGGAGGCTTCATCTAGCAAGTGACCATTAACACATGATTCCTGAACTGATGTGCAAGTAGAATGCCCATTGCTGTTGAGTCTTTTTGCAGCTGATTAAAAAAATGTGCTCTATTAAACATCGGAATAAGGACAAGCATCTTGGACAAGCCTCTAGTTGATCTCATTTAGATTCCCAGTCTACTGATGTGAAAGTAGCTGCTTATAAGGAAGCTAAGTGGCTTCTAATGCACTCCAGGGTAGGGGGAAGATCCATATTGTCAAAATTAAAGGTAAATGTTCCTAACCTAAAGTCTGTTCCTTATTCCCAAATAACTCACAGTAACCATGCCTAAATCGTAGGATGGTTATTTTCTTGTGATCCTTCCCTCAGGACCTGTTTCAGATTTCTAGCTACTCCTTTTACAGAAGTGTTCCTGTTTCTAGAATGTTTTGTTTGTTATTCTGTGAACCACACGTGATAATTAACCTGTTGCTCACAAAAGGCAGTCAGCATTTCTGCGTAAGGCATGGCAAGAGAGAAACTTGTCATGTTGTGGCGGAGTTGGCTGAATGGGGGATAATGATGGCAGAAGAATTCTTTCCTTCAGAACAAATCCATATGCAAATGACAAATTTAAATGAGATGTACAAATTTTCTTTACTTATGTATCAACTAATTCTGCTTTTTCTTTTTGTTAGTTGAAGGAACTTTTAAGTGATCCTTTGATGATAGCTTGGATGTCATAATGTTTTTGGCTAGATTTCCTTCCCTACACTGCTCAGGCTGAATTGTGTCTTGTTTTCCTTTCCTTCTAGTATGTTATACAGCACAGCAGAATAAGAGGCTAGCTATTCTAAGCAGGTTGATTCAAATTCCAACAAAAATACTTCTGCTTTTAGATCTCTGTGGTTTAAGTAGAGATCTAACTATTGTTCCTTGTCAATGCACAAAAACTTGTAAAGTTGCATATGGGCTGTGGGTTATAGTCAGGATAAATGAGTTGCTTACATGCTAGATAGCTGAATAAGAGACTTATTTTGAGAGACAGAGAGATTTGATGTGCTCAAGCAATCACAGAAGTGGTATGTGTAGGAGATTGGCATGATGGCATGCTTAATTTTAAAATTAAATAAATTATAATGAAAGTAATTATGCTGAAGTACTGAAGTTATCAAGAAGAAAACATTTGTAGAAGTCTTACCTGTTTGTGGCATATTCAGTAACTTAGCTAAACTCAAACATTAAATCAAAATGTCACCTTTTAAAATTACCTAACAGATAACAAAGCATGTCCTGATTTTCTATTTTTAGACTCCAGGAACTGTATCATTTCCCAGCTTGATGAAGAAGTGAAAGTAAGTTTTTAAACAAGTACTGATGAGGAAAATAGCTAAATGAAGACAGAACAGCCTATATGGGGTCTTTCAAATGTGCCACGCTTCAGAGGCAGAATTTTTACATGGACATGCCAAATGTGACCAGGACTAGAATCATTTTATGTCTTACTTTATTATGTTACCAGTTTGGCTTTGCCCTACTTATGTTTTGAAAGATTAACTTTCATATTCTACTGGAATATGAAAACAGTGACATGAATGCCTTCCCTGGAAAGCTAGAACTGACCACGAAACACAGTTGTGGTAGCACAAGTATTGCATACAAAAGAGACAGATAGATTGGTGAATAGTACTATAGAATAGTCAGAACCTTGACCAACTGTGTACTAAGTGGGTAAAGAGGTATGCTTACTGCCTAGGTAGGGACTGTGTTTGCTATCTGAAGTCTCTGAAAGAGTAAGTTTCAGTGAAGGTGAGGTAAAAGTTCAGCTTAGATGTGGAGTCTCACAGCGCTGGCACAGGCTTCCTTCAGTTGTGAATTGTACCACTTCTGTCAGGGAGATTTTTTAAGTTCAGAAGTACTGAAATTAATTGTAGTGGAGACTAATAAATTTGAGCCCAGAAGTGTATGAAGTCACCCTCAACTTCAAAAGCTAAGTTAGAGCAGGTAGCACTTTGGTTATTATTTCAAGGCATATTTCAGAAAGAGGCTTGTACTATAGGAACCATGTCAGTACTTGAAAGAGCACATAGCCATGTGACAATAGCTTAAAGGAAATAGGCAAGTATGAAACAAAGACTTGATTGTGAAGTGCCTGCCTAAATGACATTTAAATTTTTTCTCAGTGGACATTCTGTTTTATTGCCCCTTAGAATGCACAGCTGTCCTTTAGCACACAACGCAAAGAGAACCTGCAACTTCAGTCTAAAATGACTGCCCTGCGAGAAACAGCAGAGAAAGTACAGGTAATGAGAATAGCTACTCTTGTTTTTAAAATGGAAATAAAGTATAACAAAACAAGTGATTACAGTGAGAAATGATTATACATTTACTGGGAAGCCTCAAATGCAGGTCAGGAGACAAAGTTTAGTGCCCTCAGGTAACGCCGGCTAATGAACAACTTCCAGTGAAGGAATTCAATCACTAGCCTAGGTAACTGTTCCAGATTTTCTAGCCTTAAGGTTGGAAAGTTTTCTTCCCAATACTTATTTTGAATCAGCTTTTTTTGAAAGTGTCCTCTTCAGGGGCCAGGACATGCAGAACTACTGCTGCTGCCTCTTCTATCTACCCTTGAAGTAGTACATTTATATTCCTTTGCACCTTTAGATGCTACATTAACATATTTCTGTTATTAAGTCAAATAGGGAGTACCCGCTTGGCTAAAGTTTCCTCTGCCTTTTGGGACAAAAGTTTTACCTCAATACATTCTAAAAAAATTTTTTTATTCTACTTTCCCTGTTTTAGAACATACTTTAGAAAACATTTTTCTGTTTTTTCTCCTCCCCCCCAACAGATACTTGTTTATTGGGTGGTGTTCACTGGTAATGGGATTTGGATATGTCTTTCACAGAAAGTTCCATTTTGCTTTGGTATCTACAATAATTCAACTATGCAATTAGTAGAGGGGTCCATTTTCAATTTTTACCTTCTTTGCCTTAGAAACATTACTTTTTTCTGGACTTCAAAACTAATAAGTTATGCTTAATTGGTAGTTTAAACTATGTTCTTTTTTTCCTCGTTACTGTAAACTTTTAACCCCTTGGAATAAGCCTGTCATAAACTGTGACTATCTGAACAAATTTTTTTGGACACTTTCTACCTAAAATAGATTTTTCCATGTCTGCAAGAGATTTTTTTTAAAAGTTTCTGACAGCCTACTATACAGAACAAAAAACCCAAAACACTGAAAACATGTTTGTCCTCCTCCTCCTCCTCCTTCTAACCAGGTCCTTAATGACCACTTAAGCCAGCAATGCTCAGAGCTCAGCACCACACTCCAAAGTGTTGCCATGGAGAATGCTAAACTCGTTTCAGATCATCAGACCATGCTTAAGGTATGTAGCCTACTGTTAGAGTCCAAGAATGTTGTCTGCAGCTCAGACGTTAAACAACAGACTAATTCCTAATACTGATAATCTGTGGGAACACAGTAAAATACTTTATATATACCAGTGTAAGTTCTGTAAATGTCATGATAAAAAAGTGTTGGTGTCCTTCTTTGGCAAAGCTTTATTTTCAGTACAGAAAAAAAAGTCATATGTTATGGAGAAAGAGTGTAAATATGATAGTACGGTTTCTCTAAACAGTGTAAATATCCTGTAACAACCACTGAGAAAGAGGAACATAGGAATTAATGAGCATTGTAAGTACTGTAAATGCAGAAGCTGAGTGGAAGCAATAAGGGTCTGAGATTAAATACATATATAAAAGCTAGGTAAGGTGAATTCAGCTTTGACACCCTATTCAACAAGCATCACACCACAATATGCAGAACTATAGGGATGATCAGGAGCTCGATGACAAATTAACAGCTTTGTGAATTAATTATTCATCCCTCATCATTCTGATGTTAGTGTTATTGCCTGGTAATTTTTCCCCTTTAGGCAGAACAAGAAAAGACTCGTAAGCTGCAAGAGCAAGACTCGCTTCTGAATGCTGCCCAGGCCAACATTCTCGGAGAGCTGCAGAGTGTGCAGCATGAGAGGGCTCAGCTTCAGAGAGAGCTGTGAGGAATTTTGTAGTTTGCAGCCTCTTTCTCCCCTTTCTCCATTGCATTCTCACCACCTTGATTTCTGCTTCCCTAGCACTTGTCACTTACTAACACAGGAGGGCTACTTTGGTATTTAACATGGAGGCCATGTTCTGTGCTAGAACTCCAACTTGGCTATTTTGTCTTTCTTCAGCGAGGCCTTGCATACAGAGCATGGCAAATACAGGCAGAAAGCAAGCCTTGCTGAGGAGGCAGCGACCACACAGAGGCAGCTTTTGGAATGTACTGTTGCTAGACTGCAAGGTGAACTTGAGACAGCTTTGCAAGAGAAAGGATCTCTGCTGGCAGAAAAGGAAGTTCTTCAACAGGAGGTACAGAAAACTTACTGTTTTAAAGCTATATTCTTGGAGGCTGCTTTTGGACCCACGTCGCTAGAGTTCTTATTTACATACCAGTTTTGCTTTCAGAACAATTATTTTTTGTTATTGCAGTGGCAAGTGTGACACACTCTCCCCTTTCCCACTATGCTTATATATATATTTTGACTTGTAATGTCTCTGAAGCATGAAAAGGGAGGGAAGAGAGGCAGCTGACTTGCAACCTTCAGATCAGCTGTTCTGAAGATGTGTAGTATTTCTATGAATCAGGACGCTTTTAGGTGTCAATGATTTCACATTTCTTTTGACAGATAAGGACAACAGCAAATGAAACAATAAAGGAAAGGAACAAATTGCAAGTAGAAAAAACAGAGAATGAGGTATCTTGCAATACATGTGGCTGTTCTTTAGATTTATTGTTGTCTAAGTTTTCCCTTTCAGTTTGCTTACTCTCTCTTAATTATTTCTAAATAATGTGATATTTACTATAGCTACATTGTTCACTTTGCTGTTTGATATTTTTCTTGTCTGTATGGATGTGTCCTTTGGAGCAGCAACCCTACTCCTACCTACACAAGACTGTATTTGTAGTAATAAGTTTGTTATGCTACTATGGCAAATGATAAATAATTTTCAGCTTCTCCTAGCTGTTTTACCTGTGTAGCTTCCTTGCATATGCGTAGCCTGGAAAAGGAAAGGTAGTGTTTGTGGTATAAACGAGAAATGCCTTAATGTTGTGACTGAAGTCAGCATGATTCTTTCACTGTTGTGGAATTGCTCTCTGAAACAGGAGAGACTATACCTAGTCCATATGTAGTGCTGAGGTTTTGTGATATTCCTGTATTGTAACTGTGGAAATCTTGAAGTGGTTAGAATTCAATTAGAGTTGGATTTTCTTGTTCATAGCTAGAAATGGTTTCAATGAAATTCACTTTGCAAACACTAGAGGAAGAGAACAAGAGGCTCTTGGATCGCTTGGCCACACTGGTATGTGAGCAGGTAAGCCTCTAATAAAGTAGATAACGTGACCTTACTGATAAGTAACTGTAGCTGTAAACAAGGTGCTCTTTAAAGTAATCTATGTTTTATGGAGAGTGACTGATCAAATTAAGGAATCAAAAATGGGAAAAAATGAAAACAAAAGGATAAGGTATCTCAAATGTTACTACATCTTTTTAGATGTCTGTGTGGGATGAGCTAAGAGGACTATATAGAGCTTCAGGTATTGGACATTTACGTATGTCATGAAAATCCCATGACTCCATTCCATTTTGTAGTACAGGTATACAGCTTGTATATATTCAGCTTGTGTGCACTGGGAAGGTATTAACAACAGTTTGATGCCGTTTGTGAACAGATTTGCACTTGAGACCTCATTCCCGTATTTAACTTATTCCCATTCCATTATTTCTCACTACTGTCAGTCACCTGGATCAGGATACTTGACCAGTTCCAGAAAAGTTGAGTAAAAGCTTAGTAACACTGTGCTGCCAGTGCTTTTACCATTGTTTTTTCTGTTTGCATTTTGGTTGGGGTTTTGTTTGTTTGTTTGTTTTTTACAACGGTGGATGTAATGACCAGTTGTATACGCTGGAGATCCTAGAAACACTTAGCTGCCAATAAGGTCCTAACATCACAATGCTAAAAAGAACTAACTGAGCACCTTTTGAATGTTTGTTACATGACAAAGTTACATTTCACAGTAGTTAGTCTGTAACATATGTATACCTTTTTTCTGTTTGACACAGAGCTCCTTTGGCAGTCATCAGTTAAAGAACGTGAATCAATAGAGCATTCAAAACCTTAAAAAGTTGCCTGATTTTTCAATTTTTTTGTATTCTTTACTGTGTTTCTAAGTTATTTTAATTCTGTTCCTGCATTCTGATTCTTCTAGTTACTTTTGCATCTCTGATCCCTGTTGTCAAAGATTTCTTTCATCTCTTCATTTCTCTGCTTGTAGGACAGTGGCCTTCTTGTAGCCATTTGGAAGGTTTGAGCAGTTCCTCCCAGAGATTAAACTGTCTTGGAGGAATTTATGCCATTGGGATATTTTTATATTTCTAAAAAAAAAAAACCCACAACTTAGTGTTTCACCTAATTGAAAATTTATACCTGAAGCAATAGAGGAAAGTTAAAATACTCAGGACGCTGAACACCTTTTTTGCTGCTTTTTGCCTTATTTTTCCTACGGAATGGTGACATCTGCTCTTTTTTCCTCAGTATGCCCATCAGCAGGTGCAACAAGTGCTGGCAGAGCTGACTGACAGCAAGAATAAACTGGCCTGTGACAAAGGAAAACTTCAGGTACCTCTCAGCATCCTATTTGTCAGCTCAAAAGGGAAACTTGTTTTTCATGTTCTTCTGAGACAAGGTTGTTTAACCTTAGCTCTTCAGTACTTAATTTGTAGGGATGTGTTTATTTATCTTCTCTACTTAATTTATTTGTGTGGGGTCAAGCACATCTATTAAGAGAGTTCCGTATCAAAATCATCTTCGATCATGCTCTCATACTGTCTTTGGGTGACAAGATGCTGTTGATGTAGCATCTCTACAATTTGTGCTAATTAAGTCGCTTAATGTGTGAAAATAGTAGAATGGCTAAGAACCACCAGGGGGCATTGAAACAAAATATATGGGTAGAAAATTGGTTGAAAAATTAGAAACATGTAAAACTTTACAAAAAATACAAATTAATAAGAAGGGAGGCAAACCATGGTGGTAAGCAAAAATAAATAGCATATGTAAGCTTTCTTAAGCAGAAGTTAGCTAGACAGTAAATGAGGTGCTGAAAGTAAAGCTTTTACTTCAGTGTGACCTATGCAATAGGAATCTTTGCACCACTGTCCCAAATTCTGAGTTTCTTTCAAAAACGGCACAGAACGTGTAGTGATTATTAGAGAGCAACAAATCTACATTTATGCAATAGTCCTAGATCTGATGGTAGTGACAGAAGAAAGTGACCAAGACATCATACTTAGATTAAAACAAGGTGAATTCTAATCTGGAATTATTTCTATGGAAGGATAAGTTAGAAGCGATTCACTTGCTGCTTCTCTTGCTATGGGACTCAAGGAAAAGAAAACATTTGCTATGGGCAGAGAGACATTGTCACATCACTCCACTTCTGTGTTCCAGTTAAGATAATGCTTTTCCATTTCTGCACTAGAAGAAAGCTGAGCTGTTTTGGCACATCTCCTTTCTTAAGACTGAAGTACAGAAGCTAGAGGAAGAGCTGTAGATGCGCATTTAGATAATAGTGAGCTTTGTAAGTGCTTTGCATAGAGACCAAATACACTGAGGTGAAACAGAACTGTGAGAACTTCTTACCCCTCAGAATTAGAGTCAGACTAACTAATGCTTACATAGCCATAAGAAATCAGATTCAACACACTTTTTCCTGAAGAACAGAGCATATGTTCAATGTTAACTGTAGCATTCTAGTCTGCAGCTGGAAACAGAACCTGATTTCATCAAAACAAGCATGAGAACTATGGAAGCTCAGCTGAACAGAGCTGTTTTTCATGCAAGTTGATTGCACGTATTCAGGCTAGAAAACACACGCTTTACAGGATTATAAAGATAGCACTCAGGATTTATTATTATTTCCCAGTAAGAGAACAAATAGTTGCAGATAATATTATCTATCTGTATTGCTGGGAGACAGATAGTTATTCTGCTTCAGTCTGTTCGCTCAGTCTTAACAGACAGAAGTACAGAGAAGAGCTGTGTTATTCCTGGCAGTGAAACCAAGCTTGTGGGTATAAGACTGTGAAGTGGACTCTGCTCTGTCAGGAGTTTGCTATTCTAAACTGTAAGTTCAAGTAACTGCATTGAGACTTCTGTTCACAAGCAAGAATGAACTCGTGACAGTAAATGCTCTTCACAGACTCCCCTTGCTTCTCAGATACTAAAGCAATCTTGTAATCATTCTGATTTGTAAAACTAAAGAGGGAAAAGTGACAAACTGTCAATCATATCCATAATCTCCATTGATCTAGAAATTAGAAGATGCAACCATGTTTAAGACACTTTCCTGGAACACGGGAGGTCCTATTTTTGCCTTCTGTCTCCAGGAAGCAAAATGAATCAAAGTTTCTCTTGTACTTTATTCTCCATCATAGAGGATGGTCCATCAGATAGTCAAAGGCAATTGGATATTACGTTGATGATTGGAATCCATGACCTGAATGCTTTCAGATTTCGTAAAAGTTGAAACACTCTGTTCCATTGGTTTGCAGATAATAGACAACTAGCTGTAGAAAGGTCTCACAGTGGGAGCAGATGAGAGGTGTGCTCAGAACCAGGGGACTGTGCTGGCTCTGCAGAGCTATGACAGTGGCTGACATCACAGACTTCTAATGAAGTTTCAGTCAGTACTCTGTCTTGCTGCTGCTGAGATGCAGAGGGAAATCACATGAGTTTGCATAATGTGCTGAGGAAAGTGTCACAGAAGAGAGATTAAATATCTTCCCTGAAGTAATGCAGACTTAGGAGTAAGATGTAGCATCTACTCTGCTCCAGTGAATAAACATTTTGGAGAGTATTTTTTCAATTTCTGGTTTTGGTATTCACGTCTTCACTGCCTTCAAGGGCTGACTGATTTTGTAGTAGGAATGGCAACAAAAAGAAAAAAATCCCCAGCAAGATCTTGGTACCATAAGTCTCCTGATCGTAATGCTAGGTCAGCTGTAGGCTCAAGAGAAGAAACTATGAAATATGATTTATGTCATTGTGCTCACCGCTCTACACCGAGTTCATTTGCAACAAGATGAATGTTCAAGAAACTCTGCATCTGAATGTGGAGCTAGCTCTAGGGTCAGCCAGAGGATTCTGTTAAATGCTATAAAGAACATGGGAGAAAAACTGGAGAATATAATAGATATTCTCTCTCCAAGGTCTTTGAAAACTGAATGGTCTTCTGAGAATGATGAAGGAGACACTAATGTGGTGAGTGATGACCATGAAAAGCAAGTTAGAATGATGGTTAATTTCAGTTCACTAATTGATGACAGTGAAGAAATGGCTGAAAATTAACAGGGACCAAAACCTTTGAGTGTTTTTTGTTTTAAAGAGATGCAGATGAAAACTTAGGCTAAGCAACATTAGAATCAACAACTGGTTTTGACTAAAAACCCAGCTTCGTGCATCTGTGGCACTTTCTGAAGCCTGGGTGCCAAGAGTTCAGAAGCATGGGAACTCTCAGTGAAAACACCCACAAAACCCCCCTGAGGACACCACCACACCCTCAGCTTGGGCTGAGTAGTACCCCTGAAACCAGGAGTAGAACAAAGGTTGTGTAATTAGAGGAAGCTATTTCCACGTTCAGAACCATTGCATACTCTTGGCACTGCTGCAAGCATGCAGTTACTTATAAAAGAATCCTTTAATAAAACTCTAATAGATGACTGATTTTCCTACTCCTTTTCCTAATGATTTCTTGTACTGCAGATGGCAAACCTGCAGCACCAGCTGGACACAGCAAAGGATGATAACAGTAAGGCGACAGCCATGCTGGAGCATGTGTTAGCTTCTCGTAACAAGATGCAAGCAGCTCTGTATGCGGTACAAACTGAGCTGGGACACAAGGACACTGAAATAAGCAACCTCAGGAAAGATAAGTAAGTGAAACTGATGCTGTTTCTGTGGTCTATCAGCAGTGGGGTTGATACAAATAAGAGTTGAAGAGTGGCATCTTCCCCATGGTTCTGGCTAACAACCTGTAGGACAAGTTTGTTTGAAAAGTTTCCTATAATCTTTCCTGCAACACTGAAACATACTTAGTACTAGTGAAACAAATACACCAAGTGCTTGTAGCTAACTCTGCAAGCTTGGCAGGCCTTGTGCGGAAAGTAGGTAAAAAAACAATTTAACTTCAGCGACAGACAAAACTTAATATGGTTAGGGTAGAGAACCAAACTGTGATATGGTCACCGCTTCAGAGCAGATGTGCACAAATTGACTTAATGCATGATTTTTTTTAATCCAATTTCCATTTTCAGGAGCCAGATTCAACAGAAAATACGGAGGTTAGAAACAGAATTGGAACATTGCCGAGCCAAACTGATTGCCATGGGAAGGCAGCACAGCAGCCAGGTAGAGACTACATTTTTCCATAGTAAGAGCCACCACTGCATTTTTAGTGTTAAGCCAAGTACCTTTTCTTTTCCTGAATACAGTACGGTTGACACATGCATGTGAATCAAGGCAAAAGTATTGTATCAATTTTTGGCTGTGGAGCAGGAAAATCATTATCCAAGTGTTGAAGGAGGGAAGCATCTCCTCTCTAAAGAAAAATTCCTTGGCACAAGCGAAGGTTTTACAGTCTGCAGCTGGATACGTAATGTGAACAGAGATTTTGGAAGTTTATATAGCTGTTATTTTTTTTCCTATTGGAATGGGGAGGAAAGAGTGCAAGGAATTCCTTTCATCTCTCTTCATAATACTTAGTGTCAAAAGGATTACCTCACAACCCGAACACACTCACTATTGGCAAAGAACATTTTTCCCCTCCCCCAAGGAAGTCATGGCTATATGACAAGTTGTTCTGATTCTTCTGACTAAGCCAGTCAATGGATTGGCATTGTAAAGATTCCCATCTAGATGCCTGTTCTTAGGACATTTGCAATCAGACAGTTGGTGAACACACTCTTACTTCCTCTAAATTGATACTGCCTGGAAATGGAAAAAATATTCCTTTCTAAGCTTTTTCATCTGGGTAAGCGTAGATCTGATTTGTTGTCACTGCGCAGGTGGAACCACTTTGTAAGGCACTAGAAAGTGCTAGAGCAGACAACAAGAAACTTGTTCATCGTTTGGAAGAAGTTCTGCAGGTTAATAATACCCTGCAGAGTAAGCTGATCCAAACCCAATGTGAACTGAAAAATAAAGAAACTGAGCATCAGCAGCTGATGGCCTGCCGGTAAGACCAGATCCATGATACTACACTTGAGGAGAAACATTACTTTGCACTCACATCAGAGGTTTATGGCTTTATTCATCTATCAATATCAGCATTGACTATATGCTGAGCCAGCAGCATGATAAAGATAGATTCATGCAGAGATATAGAAATGGGCTCTTTCACTCATTCCCATAATGACTCTTTGACCTACTCTGCTGTACTGAGGAACTGCTTACCCAGGGTCATAATGGCACATCTACAAACAGCTTTTTCCATGAGGATAGCAGATATTACTTCCACTTTGAAGTGGCCTGCAGTAGCTATAGGAAGGGGAGCACAGGATAGCTGTTTAAATTCACCACCCAAACCCGAACGCTAGTAAGTAAAACCTCAAACCTACATGTAGGCACAGTCTGAATCTCCTCATTATCCTTTGTCTAAACAGGCTTAGCCATTTAGTTTTATAAGGGAAAGTAAGTTGTCCTAAAATGATTTTTCCAAAAGTCTGTTTACCTTACATAGTTATTTTGAATTTTCTTTTAAATAAATGGAATATGAAATATTAGAAAACATTCCAATCTTTAAACAGTAGTGGTGCAGAGAGTATTTCCAAGACAAAAGTATTTACAATTGTCTTTCCTATTCCTGGTTTTAAAAAATAAAGCATATTAAATAGAAATGTGAATTATTGCTTTGTTTCCTCTCTTTAAAGGGAACAGTTAATGGAAAAAGCCAAGACTGAGGAAAAGATGTACGCTGAACACTTAAAGTCTTTGAAGAAGCAGTTTCAAATTGAACAAGAGACTTCAAGGAAAGCTGCCTGTCAAGAATCTGCTGAGGTGACACAGGATAGAATTAGAAGATTTCAGTGAATGATTTCCAGGGAAAGAGTCCTGCTTTACAATTTTCCAACAGAACAAGAGCAGCTCATGACAAATATTTGTCTCCTTTTCCATTCGTCATGGAGTTGTCCATCACTTGCATATAACAAACTGAATTTTATCTCGTGGTGGACACACATTTTGGTGGCCATGCATATCTGTGCTCTCCCAACTTTTTCAAGTACCACTCTGTGTCCCTCAACACTATATATCTTATCGTACCCAAGATCTAGACATTGATATCAGTATTCAGTGACTTCAAAAGGATAATCTGGAGTTGTGTAACAATCTTCATGGATAAAATACTGGTTTGGAAGTCTGCTTTATTTCCTGGGGGCTGGATCATAAGGCTCAGCATAACCTTAGTATTACTCAATATTATTCACTTTTTTCCCCTTTGTTAGAAGGGTATTAAAGAAAAGTGAAAACACACAGCTGCTGTAGCATACTTCAGATACAGCAAATCAATTGGGTGTGATCGGTAATTGTTTTACAGAGTGAACTAATTCTTAATGTGAACTCACTTTTTCCTCTTTCTCCTAGGTAAAGAAATCCCTTGAAGAATCCTCCTTCAAATTGGCTGAAGTTTCCCATGCTAACAGGGAGCTGCAGCAGAAAGTAACAGAGCTGGAAAAGTCTTTGCCCAGTTACATGGAAAAGCTAAAAAGCCAAAGAACTCAAGTCAGACAATGCCTGGCCTGTAAAGCTAACACAGAAAGGGTAGAGGTATGTCCACATTTGTCAATAAAAACAGGTGTCCCAGTTGAGAACTCCTTTTTTCTCCCACAGAGTAGGACTGCTGTTGATCCTTTGCAGCGTAGCTAGACTTGAAAATAAAACTAACTCCAGACACAAATTCTGAACAGAAGACGCAGCTACAGTAATTGGGTGGCTTCTCCTGTTGTCCCTCTCCCCCCGCCCCCATATTAAATATGATGCCATAGAGTCCCATCCCCCCATTAGATTTTTGTAGTAGCATTTGTCCTTTTTATCATTTTGTGGATACAGTCTGTTTAATTACTGAATGGGCCAAACGTTGCTTGTGTAGTGATTAGTCCCTTTCTATCCTTTATAGCCACAGAACTTACAGTTCAACTGGTACCTGATCCTAAATGAGAATCTAGGCTCCTTTGCAACTCTGCCACCTACTTGTTCCCTTTTCCCCAGCGGGGCATGGGTTGTCTTAACTTCAATCTCATAGGGCAAGAAATAAGGACACAACATGCAGACATCTGCAGAAATAGTTCCCAAATCACAGCCAGTGAGCCTAAAAAATTCCTGAAGTTTTGTTTCTCTCAACAATTTCCAGGAGACAGAATCTGAACTGAGGAAAATGGAAGCAATAAAACGGGATTATTGGAAGAAGAATTATGAACAAGTGAGTTTGCCTGACCAGTTTCCTGAAGAGACTCATCTGCTAAAATGTTGTTAGAATTTCATTCTTGTGTTGTCCTCAGTCACAGGACATCCAGAAACTCGTGTCAGAGTTGAAAAGTGTGCAGAGTGAGATGCAAGTGCTGTTGAAAAACCAACATGAACTGCAAGTACAGAATAGGCAGCTAGAGACCCAGCTGGAAGCGGAGAGAAGGCAAAGGCAGCAGCTGGAAAACGAATGTCGGGTAAAGTGCTAACAGCATGATGAAGTGGTGAGATACCCATGGAATCATTTTTGTGCAAAATCTGTGGGGTTTTAGAAGAGGTGGTAAAAGACTTTATGAACTTGGTCAAAAGATATTCCTATAAATCTTACTGTGTCTGCTCCAGAAAGCCCGAGTAACAACTTAACATACATTCACTATATATCATCTGGCTTTAGAGAGGGACAGGATTTTTTTTTTTTTTTAAACTATAGAACTTTAAGCTATTTACAATAAAGACTGGAGAGCCCTTCCATTATATTGCAATCTTTTATTTGTGCCATGAAAAAATTCTATAGAAATTAACGTTACTTCTTTTTCTACCTAGAAACTGGAAAAAACAGTCAAACATCTGAAGAAATATAAAGAGGAGACAGAAAAGAAACTGAAGGAAGCCAGCATAGAGTCAGAACAGGTGAGACTAGATAGCATTAGAATAATTATTCATTGAAAGTCAAAAGATAGTATTTCATCATATGCACCAAGTAACCCTTTCAATCTCAGATCTAGGCCTCTGGTGAAGAGTAAGGTGCATCCTTGGCCTTTTGAACTAAGTGGCATTTATCATAGCTTTTAAAAAAAATAAACATTAAAGTTTTTATCTTTTCTGTGAATCAATTCCATTTAGTGGCGCTTGTAAGAATAGCTTTTGTCCCCCCACACCTATTGTTTTTATCAGCTCAAGATATCTGTGTTAACCAACCGAAAGTGTTGTGGCCAAGTAAATTGCCCCCCTGAGCTGCTCTTGTGTCACTCTGTATGTGACATCATGCAAAACCACATTTCCCACCCACTCTCCCCCCGCCCCAAGAAGTCATTTGTCCTTGCGTCGCCTCATCCTTGCTCTACTGTACCACAATATCCAAATTATTATAGCTTGCATGGATTACTATAAGTAGTTGGGGGTGAAAATCTAGTTTAGATGTTTTATAGGGTATTAACCAGCATGAAGTAAAATAAAAAAAGTAATAGAGGTGCCCCAGCGTGAGGTCTTACATGCTGATTATCAGTCCGAGCACTGTTTTGTGATTAGAAAGAGACCTTAATAGCAAGAGAGTATTTCTACAGCATTCTTCAGGCAAAGTTAGTCTTCCATCATCTTTCTCAGGAGTTTGTGGTACTCAGCATCCATTTTCCCCCCCTTCTTCCCAATGCCTCTGTATTTTATGCTGTGTTGGAGACCCATTTTGACTTCATTACCCACTAAGAGAGGGGCAACTTTGTAGTTAGGACCTCTCTGATAGATCCTTTTCACAGCAATGGAAGAGGGCATCATGGAGAGTGCCTACCCCTATGTACAGAAGGATTTGAGTTGTGTGCTGTTCTGCCCCTCTTGCACAGAGCTCAAAAACTGCAACACAGCATGCATTAACTGTTCTCTCAGCCATTCTAATTACGCTGTTTTCCCTAGATCACAACTAGCCTAGAAGAAGCTCAGCGTTGGTTCAAATCTAAGTTTGACAGCCTGCAGCCAGAAGTGGTGAAAAACTACCGGCCAAAGAACCCTGAAGAGAGCAGCTCCAAAAAGAAGGTAAAGAAAGCAAGCACATTCATTTCAAAGGGGGAAGCAAAGAAAATAGGTGGGAGAAGTACTTGGTAGCTCATTATCAGTCAGGATTTCAGTTCCCAAAACTTTTGTAGTTCCTTAACTGGGGTAGAAAACAGGCCCCTTTTCTAGTTCAGTTCGTTTCCTCCTCTTTTGCCAAAGGACATATTACATTGCCAAAGTAATATTACAGGTACAAGATAGCTTCAAGGGACTGTTTCTGTACTTAGAAAAGTTCTATTGCACACACTTCGTGTTTTGTTGATGCTCATTAACCAAATACTTGTCTGAAACCTAACAGCTAGTACGTTTTCTTCTCTGCATGCATCCATTTCAGCGCTTCTCCTTCCCCTCCTCCATACCTTTATAGATACCCTTTCAAAAGCTGTGCTTACCTTGTTTGTGTAGGTTCATCAGCCTTCTCCATAACTGATAGCTTTTTCGAGATAGATGTATTAAACTGCTAAAACTTTAATCTCTTCTTTAGTAACAACAAAGATTCCCCAGTCATTAGCTTCATAAAACATTGCATCTTTTCCAGGAGAAAAAGCAAGAAGAGCTTCCCACTTACACCTCCCTGGACAGCAGAGCAAGGACCCAACACCTCCCAGCTCACCACCAGCAAGGCCCACGTGAGCTGGGCAGGAAATGAGTTCACTTGACTGGGTGATTCCCAGCCCAGGGAGAGCATCACCTGCTGCCTGGAGACTCCTTACTAGCACCCACCTGCTGGAAGAATTGGGAACTTTACTTGATCTGACATAGTTAGATAGGTCTCTATCACCGAGACGGCCTTGCAAAGAAAAAGTGCTCACAGGACACCCATATATAGGGGACCTGGCAATGGTTGTTTAAATCATAAATTCCAATTTGAATTAACTCATACCTCTCACCTTGTCTTTTTGACTCAGGTGCTTTGTGTTGTGAGGCTGATATTAATAAAACTACTACTTACAGCAACACAATTATTCTTTATCATTACTGTAAACTACATGCTGTTGATAAGCTCCGTCTTTGCTTTCATCACTTTTCTTTTACCAGCTTTAGACTAAGGCCTGGCAGGTGCTGTCAAAACAAATCTGACTGGTTTGCAGAGGGTTCAGGTGAATTACTGAAGACCGAGTCATGTGTCTTTGGCTGGATGCTGACGTGACCAGGACAGGGAGGAACTGGCTGTACTGGCTGCTTCTAATGTAGATAATATCTGGGTCATGACAGAACATAAGCCTTGGGCTATTTTAGGAGCATATAAGGAATGTATTAGGTGTGTGATGTTATACCACCCATCACCTTACCTTCGTGAGAATTAGTGGAATTTGTTCAACCTCTCCTACTGTGGAACAACACACTGGGGAAAGAGTAGTTGAAGCAGATGACTGACATCAGCTGTTGACGATGATTATATAACATGGACATTTCATGCTTGTTCAGCGAAGGATCAGCTCATCTTCATCCTGGCTTACTCTTCCACCTGGTTTCAATACAACTAGTGTCAGTACAGGTGTTGTCGCACTCTGATCTGCTTCAGCAGAGCTGTTTGCACACTCCTCTGTGATCAATGGTACTATTTATTTCTGTGGGATCTATTCAAGTTATTTGGAATACTTGTCTAGTTTAGGGGGAGGGAAGTCTTGCATACCTCAGGAGCCTCGGAGTAGCCCAAGGACACACTAGAATTAGCTCATCCTGCTCCTTCAGAAATTTGGTCCTAAACTATAACTTGCACAATAGGAATCTGGACTAATTCATGGTGACCTGAGCCTCTCCTTGAGGCAAACGGCTGTTCTACGGGACAAGGGGTGGCTGTGCACACTATTAAAGCTAATGCCCACCTGAGCTCCATTAAATTGTGCTGCTTAAAAGCAGGCCTGTGCAATACAGCTTTAGGGTTGTCCCAGTCAAGCTGATTCCATCAGAAAGCAATTGGCATCTGTGCCACACCTGCTCTGTAAAGCTGCTTAGGTGGCTTAGCATAAGCTGTGCCTCTCTACCTCCACAGCGCCCTCAGGCAAACAGCACTCAAAACTGTAATTCAGTTTTGCTTGCTATGAACTCAATCTGTAGAGTAATCACAGATGAAAAACAGTCCTCTCAAAAGCACTTACCACTTAACACTTCTGTTTGTTTATACTGAATGTTTAAGTAGGTTGCCTAACAAGGGCCAAATGATTGTGACCTTTGCCTGTGCAAAAAGCGTATGGCAGCTGTGTTTATGTGAACTGCACGTTGGGAGGGCAGCAGCACCAACCACCCCTCTGTTTTACCTCTGCGGGAGTTTTTACCAACATAGGGTGTACCTCAAGGGCTGGTTCTTCACAACTTCCTTGTTCCAGAATCCCCCTGCTCTCTCTACGGCTGTGCATCTGCAGTTACTTTGTATATTGAAACGCAAAGTCTGATTATATGCCTGTGGCCATTAAACTTGGCACTTATATTTGCATAGTGACAGTCTGTTCGGGGTTCAGCACATCCTGTTGCTTCTTCTAAACCTGTTTAGGGTGGAAAGCAGTAAGATACGGTGTAATTGTGAAGGATTACTGCATTCCGGTACCTTTTAACTTTAGCGTTACCTTAAGCTTTAGCTATGCCTGCTTTAGCAAGTGGTGCAGCTCAGTGGGTCACATGCAGAATGAAAAGAGCTGGTCCCAATGTCCAGGACGTGTTCTGGATTGGTTTTCACTTCAGATTTGCTCTAGTCTTATCCTGCTGACTGAATGCTCACTAGCAACTGGAGCACTTCTGGAAACCATCTTCTAACTTGCTTTCCTTTGAAAGGTAGTAAACTAGTTTGTCTGCTCAGAGCCTGCTCTGCAATACGAACCACAGCATGGTGAGTGGCAGCACACCCATTTGAAACATCACAAGCACACAATAGGCAAGAACTTGCTACTTTCTTTAAACACAGTGATTTCAATAAAGTTGTAGTAATTAACACTGCTGCCACCTGGAGGATCAATAACTCAGGTTTACAGTGGTAGCTGCTAAGCCTCTCTTAGTTACAGTAACATTTGTAGTATTTAAAAATACATTTTCTAAGCAGCAAAAAGGTTGGTTGTTTTTTTTTCCTCTCAGGCTGTGGCCTTCAGCACATGTGGATGGCAAACAGCTTTCTACTCTTGTCAATGCCGCTATCAGGTAAGCACAACTGAAAAGGTATGATTCTGTTTTTAAGACAATCAGTAGATGCCTTTATGAGCAGTCTTTGAGCCTTGAGTTGGTGTTTTATATAAAATAGTTCTTCAGCAATAAACAGCTAACAAAATTATCATGTTAAACCAAGTAGTTTGACAATATATGTAGTATGTTTGACCAAAACTGTTACTAATTCTCTTAGTGAGGCTTGAGGACTATTCCCAACATGCTGACAGGTGAGACTGGCATTGATTTAAGTATTCAGTCCCTCTTAGTCTCTTGTTGTCAGCGATTTATGAAAGCTTTCCCAAATTGTAATGGCTGGATTTCAAGCTTTTCCTGCCTTGCTGTTTGTTCCCACACATTCAAGGTCAGGCTGGACAGGGCTCTGAGCAACCTGATCTAGTCGACGATGTACCTGCTCATTGGAAGGGGAGGTGGACTAGATGACCTTTAAAGGTCCCTTCCAACCCAAACTATTCTATGATTCTATGGTTTTACATTTTGGTAAAACAGTCCTTACTCTGAAGGAGAATTAGGAAAGGTGCTGGGTTCATCACCCCCAGCGTTAGGTTCTTGTAAGCATCCTTAAAACAAGCTACAGCCAGGTAAGGCTGAAGATGAACACAGCGCATGCCAAAATAAATCCCATACAGATGCTCATACCCCAAGAGATATTTGTGTTTCAAACTCACAATCCCCTGTCTATTCTGCATCCCTCACGGAGTACAATGATGAGATGTGCAGTACGTGTTCACAACTTCATTGTTTGAAAAAGAATTCCAAAGGAAAGGCACTTTATCAGTGGTATTGCAAGTGAAGCGTGACTTAAAACTTACCCAGTTCTGTACTGGAGAGTACAGCTGTGGCTATATGCTAAAAGCCCAGCTTAGCATATGTATTTTCTGTATGCAGCTCATGTTCTGTGCTTTGCTTTTCCTTAAGCAGGGCAGTTCCCATGGGCCGTGCCTGGTTAAACAACTTTTTACTGGGGAGCTCACATTCCTGTTTTGTCTCTTGCTTTGTCTGAAATCTTGTCTAGTCTAATCTGTTAGTGCTGCACCATTACAATATAACATATTTATAATATTGTGTAAAAGTGAAATCTAAGTAAAAGACTGTTTATGTCATAACCATAAATGCAAGTTGGATGTAGCTAAGGAAAAATCTATCTTCATATATAGCTTTTCCACAAGCATTTGAGAAAGCTTTAGATAATTAGCATTGAGACAAGCAGTATCTCTTCTTTCCAGATGCTCAAAATTTAGAACATCCTTTCAGAACACTGTTTGCTAGCAGTATAAATTTTCCAGTCCATAATGACTGGGTTTAATTAAATGCAAGTTTCTGTTATTTGGTGCTTAAAAACAACCTAGAAAGCAGATTAAAAGTCATCAGCATTCAGATTGTATTTCTCCTTTTTATTTGTATGAATGCTAAAGATTCGTATCTCCTAGGTTTAAAAACTAAACTACTTCAGAATTCTAGCAACAGTAGGGATCAGAAATGAATTAATTAATAGTAATGCCTTGATGTTGGTTAATTTTTTAAGACAACTCTTAACTCCCACAACCTTCCTCTATGTCAAGTCTATTTAAAAAATGTACAAGCAATAGGATACTGAGTATTTCAGACTCGGTTTTGGAAAAAATAATACAAAGGGCATCTGTGTACTGGATCTCTGGTTTGTTTTCTAAGCAGCAGTTCAGTGCTGAGGGCTGTCTTTCCTGGGACATGATAGACTTTTTTCTTATGAAGGGACAGGAATCATTCGCTGCAAGAAGACAAAAAATCAGTGGGGTTACAAGAGGTGAAAAGGCCAATAAAGAATAAAGAAAGCTTCAATGGAAGAATTTTTACCCCAAGACAATGCAACAATACTATGTTTGTACATACATCTCGGCCTTTTCCTACAGCTTATGATTACCCCAGGCTAACATAACTAAAATGGTGATTTGATTTATAGTTCTGCAAACTCGGCATGGGACTTCTGTTTAGGCAGTCCTGCCAAGTACTATTTCCAAGTAAAACATGCTGTAATTTCCAGAGTTAGTGAGACTTTCTTGGTATTTGTCTCACCTTTGTATTCTCACTATGGCCCAGCATATCTCTAGTGAAGTTGACATGCAATATATTGATTTGAGAAAAAATAATTGCCTTACCTTTAAAATTAGTCTAGGCAATTCCACAAGACTTGTTTCTTAAACATTGATTGCAATTGTGTGAAATGATTACAGAACACACACATAAAAGTGGGCTGAGAGCAAACTAGCAGTAGTTAGCTGTGATACTGTAAGTAACAAGACCGCTTGGGAGGCAACAGCACGGTTTGTTTTCTATTCAGCAAACTGCCTTGCTTAAAAATATTTTTCAGCCTTATTTTGCTGTAGCACATAACATATATCCTTTTCTGTATATACATATAACTATATACTCTTTTTATTTATGATAAAGCATTGCATCCTGCTTCTCTTACTAGGGTAGAAACAGCACGCTTCCGCCATCATATGCTACTGTTCAACTGTCAGACGTAATTAAAAACCCAAACCATTTGCAATTTATGTTAACTAATAAGCTATATGATATTATTATAGTAATTTTTGCTATAAGCTATTCAGTAGGATATATGTTTGGTGAGAATGAGTAAACATCATTAACCTCAGAATTTTTATTAACAAGTTCAGAAGGAGAACAAAGGTCACACTGATTTCAGTAAAACAGAAATCAATCTCCTTCAAATAAAACAGCTGCTAGGCATATAAACTCCCAGAAAATTCAGAATACTTTAAAGAACTTGAAATGCTGAGTTCTCCATCCTCTAGGGATTAGTACGAGCCCATTTCTTCTATATTATAGTAACACTGCACATCAAAAACCCCTCATCACCAGTGAGTATGGCTTCTTGAACAACCTCACTGGTAACTAGTTGTAATACTGCACATTGTAAATTTTCCCTAAAAAAAAAGTCAATAAACTGCACCGGGCTTCAGTTGTCACTGTTTGATTCTATATACAAGGCTGAATATCAGAGGACAGAGCAATGCATCAAAGAAGAGCTAACAACAGACACACTTGAGCATGTCAGCATTGTACTTGGAACAGTTTCCATCCGTATGTGATACAGTTCAAATGCCAGAAGTAGAAAAAGTCCACAAAGCCGTATATGGTACAAGCCACGTCTCTGACCGTCCATAGAAAAAAAAGGTGTACATAAAACCAATTTCCTCAGCACTACACAATGAAAAGGTGAATACAAAGAGTAGCAATTCCACCTGCCACAAACCTCATCATACAACGGCGTAGGTGTACAACATCTTTTGAGCCATTCTAGTATTTCCACTGCTCTGATAAATAAGTGACAAGTTAAAGGCAGTATCTCGTCTCAAGTCTGTCTGATCAGTTTCTATTCCCTGTAAAAATAATGATTAGAAAAGTTATCTGTATGCAAAAATAGTGTAGAACCTGAAACATGAGTAGCAATTACAGTGGAATCAAATGACATATTCATGGTTTATACAGGCTTTCAGCTGTACAGAAACAAAAGAAGTAGTATTCCTTGTGCCTGCCCTCTAACAAGTTTCCACATATTGGTAATCACCAAACAGTTATATAATTACATACTCAAAACATTAGCTGTAAATTAGATAGCCAGCCCATAAAAAAGAAAGTACCATCCTAATTTGTCTTTGTATGCAAAGTTATTTCTTTCTACAGTCAGAATGTGAATAACTGCCTGTACCTTTTACGTGGTCTCAAGATTGCTGCTTTGTACTCCCAGCACTGCACAACACCCGTGTTTCTTACTTTACCAACCCTTCCCGTTTTCTAAATACATTCGTCATTTTTCTACCTACCTGTGCCAAAGCTAGGCAAAAACTTTCTCTCAGACCAGGCTTGTAAATGTATGACACATCAATTAGGGCGAGCTAATACAGATCAATTAGAGCAAAACCGTGGCTCAGATGCATTTAGGCTTTCTTCATACCGGTTCATATTGCTCCAGCACGCTGGTTTATAGCACCAGTGAATATATAGAACTTCCAGTTATAATTTATCGCATAATGTATAAAGTTCAGCTACTTATTCAAGTGAAGTTGTTTAGCAACCTTTTTTGCTGCTATTTCAGCTGATTAGTAAATCCTTCAAAATTCATAAACCTTTGAAATTAACACATGCTTAAATACATTACCAGGTATATACAATCAGATTTGGGCTTCCAATGACAAGGAATTACAATACAAATTAAAGGAAACTCAACCACACAGATTTTATGTACCTATTTAAACTATGGCTGAGAAATTGTTAACATTGACCTGACTTTATTCTCTGTAGGTAATTTCCAAAGATACAGTACCTCTAAGGTGAGAGGAGGAAGTTCAAGTACTTTTTGGTAATAGTGGATTGCCAGGTGCAGTAATCCCAGCTGGTGAAGGCCACGGCCAAGGTTGTAGAAAGACTCTTGACATGGTCCACGCAGGTCCAAGTACCGGTGAAGGAAGGAGAATCCCTGTACACATATTATGCACATTTGTGAATGCTCCCTTTAAGAAAATGGCAGTCAAATACGCTGGAGAACAGGTGTTTAAATGTATCTGTTTCAACTTTTGATCTCTGCTTCCCCACAAAGCCACATGCAATTGAAGGCAAAAAGTAAGTCACATTTGATTGTTGAGACCATAAAAAGTGCGCTCTGTCAATCTCTCTGCCTTCGATAACAATGGGTAGATCTTTTTAATAAATTGAACACACAGTTATTTATATATTATAATATTTATATATTATTTATATGTAATATACACACAGATAAGACTGGTTCATGTTCGGAAGAGCCGACCACCTTAAAAAACATGCAGCCAAAGGACAGACTAGAGCAAGATTTTACTTTTCTTTAAAAAAAAAAAATCTTTAAAGGATAACCCTGTCCAATTTTTTTTTCTTTTTTTAAAACAGAGAAAAAAAGCCAGACCTTCATTCCCTTTCCTTCAGTCTTTGCCTTGGATAGTGGCAAGAAACAGTTTCATTCTACAACTTTTCAGAATTCTGCAAAATTCTGAACTCCATGAAGTACACATCAAAGTATTATTTCTGGAATGCAATCATATTCTTTTCTTGATCTTGTGCTCCATATACCAATACCAGTTATCAGGGAAATTATCAGTATATCATTTTATAAAGTGGCCAAAAATAAACATCACTGAATAAGGGCATGAAAAATCCATATATCCTAAGCAGCAGGCGAGAGTTCATGTCCCTTCTTGAAGCCAGCAGATATTTTACTGCCAATTTTTCTTTCATCACAAAACAGACATTTTACTCCAGCAGAATTTGAAAGGAAACTCATACCCAGCAATTCCAGTGCTATGCTTTAACAAATTTAAAGTCAAAGCACTCTGTGTTACACTTCCTTATTTTGCTTTTGGTTTAAAATTAAAATATATGCTTATATATTTAAACTATATGACTAGCAGCATCCCAGGTGTACGTAATCTCGTTGTCAACTTTAGTGTGAATATCCGCTCCTTCAGACAGAGGAGCAGGACCCAACAGGTGCTGATGTCCCAGAAGATGTAAAACAGGACAGTGACAGTGACCAGGCACCGGTGGAACAAACTAGTCTCATTTATACACTGACGTGCTGTAAAGTGAGGGAAGTGCTTTGTTTCTCATCTGTAGGATGTCACAGACGTATCAGCTTGGTGTGTTACAGACTCTTCATGACTCAGGGTCTGTATGATGCTATCAAGATGACTGGCATTAGACCAGAGCTACCCCCCATACAGAACTCAGGGGAAGACAAAGAGACATACAGCAGTATTTCACATTAAAATGCAGTGTTTCATTTGACACTGACAGAGCCCTGGGGGAAACTTAGAGAGATAGAAGAGGTGAATGCAGAAGGGAGAAATCGAGGACACAACTTTTTCATCCTCTCCTGTGCATTTCATTTTGTTACCACTTTGGAATGCGATGACACTGTTGTAAATAGAGGATTTCTTTTTAGGGACCATGTTGGTAATCAGAGAAGATGGCTCCTTCAATATGAGGAATTACTTCAGGCACAAGCAGCTAATGATCATAATAAAGGTCACCAATATGTCACTGGGGTTGAATTATTAATCAACTACAATAGGAGCAAGAGAGGATGTAAAAATACCAAGTATAGTAAGCAAGAAATGAGAAGACAGAAAGCAGGGAACCGTATCACCAGAGGGTAACATAAATAGGACATTGTTCAAGTGTGTTATAAAAGGAGAACAGAGCAGCCCACATAAGAAAGGCAGGCTGATTACAGAAAGAAGTGGATAAAAATATTAAAATTAGGCCAAAGTTTGCAAGTTCGAAATGTCTTAAGTTGGATACTGACATAATTGGTATTGGTTTAGAGTAGCTGAGGAGCTATAGCTTTTGTCAAAACCAGGGCAAGCTACAGTTTTTCAGCAGTTTCAGAAGTCATGAGAGTTCAGGATCCTACCAGATTCTGCTGACTCTGAGCTCATTGGCCACAGGAATTAAAAGGCATTTCAAGTTAATGAAAATACTTGTTGGAGGGTAGAGGAAAAGTACTTTCAAGATTCTGTTTGGAAATAATGAGCCTGTGGTTTGTAACTGGATCTGGCAGATGAAAGAAAAATGTGAATAAGGAAGTTGAAAAATTGAGGGTAGCCTAAACTGGAGTTCACAAAATCTTTACAAAGAGAGTGGTAAGAGGCACTTAAAAGGGGGAAGATAAAAGGAAGACGGGGGAAAAAAACCCACTTTCTAAGTCTGTAAAGTTCACTTCAGCAATGCAGTTCATGAGGCACATCTAAGAAGGGCACGTGACATAGATTCTACTCTACAGCACTTCTTTGGACTAAGGCGGGCAAGAAGCAAAATTTGGAAGAAAATTCAGACTACAGTCATCAAGACTGAAATTAGTAATATTTTCACAAACAGCTGGCAGCTGCTGGCATCTATATGAGTAATCATTATATACACACAGCAGAACAAGTTACATTTAACTAAAAGGAGAGGAGATTCATTTGGGTATAACTACAGTTCAAAAGCATCCTCATCTGTGTTCATGTTTCACCACTTCCCTCTTTTGAAATGCTGTATTAATTATTACAAGTTATTTAAACAGAGTATGTTGTAGCCATAACTGTCTGCAAGATACAAAGCCAGGAAACACTAAAGGTAAAAATAATCACACTAACTCACCTGTACTAGAAGAGCGTGCCTTTTCAACACGTATTTCTGAGAGGCCATGTGGATGAAAGTCAAGCCAATACAAAGACTGTACAGAGGTTCATCTGGGTTTGCACGAAAGGCTTGCACATACTGTCCTAAAAACAAAAAACTGATGAAGATGTTTGTTGTGAAAAGAATTCCTGAAGAATTAAGGACAAAAAAGAAAATCTTCAAATTAGAAGTGTGAACTAAGAAAAGAAATAGTTTAATACACCTACACCAAAATACACAGGGAAAAAGATGAAAAAAAATTTTATATTTTCAGCACTCCTTGGAATCTGAAGGAAGAATGCAGACTGTGATGCAAAAACATAAGCAGAAAACAATCAGACACAGAAAGCGAACACGGTCCCTGCTGGGATTTATATCCTGGAGGCCACACATTTTAAGTGTGACATTTGGAGGGCTTGACTGAAAGCAGTAGGTTTACTTCAAAGGCCTGCTTAAAATGTCCAACCAACTTTATTTGCTGTTTAAATCGGTTTGTTTCTGCCCTTCTTATTCTTTACTATCATTAGCCTTCAATTATCTTTGCAAGTTAGTTACATTGGCGATGTGTGCTAAACTTGAAACATGCCAGCTTAATTTTTTTAGCAAAACTCTTCAGTGATACTTTGTGTATAAAATAATCAAAGCACCAGACTAACACTGTGAAGCCACCTATAATTTTCTGATGTATCAAAAAAATGACTTCAATAAATATTTCTCAGAACAAAACATTCGCTTGTTATATTTGTTAATATTAGAACATTAATGATATTACCAAGAGCATGCTTGAAACTGCCAGATACAAACGCGTTATGCCCGTTCAGGACGCACAGTGCGTGATTATCAGGATTTTTCAGCATCAAGCGGAGACAAAAGCGATGGTGACGGACATCCTGAGACTGCATAGTAACTTGATTGAAGATGTTCCATAGCTGAGGTTTATTGACATTTTCCATGACCATGATTCTATAGAATGAAACGTATACAAGAAAATAGTAAATGCTATATAGTAAATACGGTATCTGCAATAAAACCTCAACAGTTTAGGGAAGATAACAAAGAAGAGACATTCAAAGAGCAGGTCAGTGACTGAGGCAAAGCTGAAAGTGAAAGACAGAACCAACAATTCTGGCCAAATTGACCAACTATTGCATTATGCTTTTTTTGGAATCAGAGGCTAACAGAAAGCTTCTTTAATTTCAGTTTTAGCGAAAGCTGAAAAGCATGAGCCTGCCTCCTTTAGCAATATTTTCAGCAGTATGACTACAGCCTCAGTGGAAGGAATTACAGAAGAGATTGCTCTACCTTGTCAGTACCCCACCTGATATAGTTGTACGCTTTTCTGAAGTTCTTGTCCAGAATTGCAGCAGAGAGCCCAAAGTATTCCAGCTCCTTGCGCTTTTGTCTATCATCATAAAACGAGTAATATTCCAATGAGGAATCCACTAGTAGCTCTGCCTCCTTGTACCGGGAGAGATCACACAAGGAATATATAGCCTTCAGGAGGAGGTTCCACCAGTCATCTTTTGTCAGAACACTCGTGAGAACAGCAAAAATTGCTAAAAATATTGAAGTCAGTAAATTGAGAAAATTAAAACAAGAGAGCTAAACTCTTTAAAAAAAAAGTGCATATGTCAAACTGATCTTTTCAAAAACATCTCAGCATTAACAGGTAAAATAAAGATAAAACATTTACTTTCTTCAGTTTAAGTGCAGTTTGTAAAACATCAGCAAAAAAACAGTGAAAACTTGGGAACAAATGTCAAGAAATACATACAGTTCAAGTTGCGAACATACCACATGAATGCATTAAAATTCCTCTTCCTAATTACCAAATGGTGCTTAAGAATGTGTAGTCTGGCTCAATCAAGCCTGGGCCAGTCAAAAAAAAAAAAAAGACAAAATCACACCACTTTAAAAACATGTATTTCTATTATGTTCTAGATTTGTGTGGATTATATCTGCACGGATTATATTTGCACTGTGGAGAATGTCGGACCATATCATCTCTAGAGGTCCTTCTCAATCTGAATTATTCTTTAATCTTACTGGTTTTCTCTGAATGGGGATTGTTCCCTTAAGTTATATTATCTTCATTTTTGCTGCCTTCTTTGCCCTAGAAGTAAAGCAATGTTAACATGAACTGCATGGATTTAGCATGCAAAATAGTAACATTTATTTCATTTGTCAGAACTAAGGAGTTCATCTTGTTGCTTTGTTTTTAATAAACATTTGTTACCTTTTGCATCGCAATTTGCTGTCTCTTGGTCGTCATTGTCAGAAATTTTATCCCTTGACACCTTAATAAGATAGAGGTGTCTCTCTCCAGATTTGGAACTAGATATCAAACACACCTGAGCTCTGCTCATTGCTACCTAGAAACAAATTTAAGGGCAGCATTTCAGATTACATTGATACATCCTATGACAAAACCAGTTTTATGGCAAATGCATCTTGCTCACGTTGCATGACAAAACAGTCTGCAATTTAGAAACGCCTCAATAGAGCAAGAACATGAGAGAGAACATTCCCAAGAGGAATATCATCTCTGCGTTGTCTCATGCTCCAGTGCAAACTGGGCTATGCAAAAGAAAGATACAAACTCTTTAAATAACTTAAAAGACTTTTCCTGGGATTGGAACATCCCTGTATTCATTGAAATCAAAACTATTTGCATAGAGGCATAACAAGAGCAATGCCTTTCTGTATCAGTTTCAGAAATATGTGGATAGTCACCTATTCAACCAAGGTAATACAGTAGTAATGGCTCTGACCAGATTAATAAAACTCAGGTCTAAATATTCCCCTCACTCCCTATTTAAAAACAAACAAAAAAAAAATTAACACAAAGCCACCACTACTGTATTTACTGGATAAATAAATTCTTTGGTGATTTTATCACAAGAAAATATAAAAAACCCTTAAGAATTCAAAGGAAAGTTGTTGAAACAGAAACCAGTATCAACATTTCAAGAAAGCACTATGCTGACTGCTAAAAAGGTAAGAAGCAGCTTTAGTATTCAGTGTGTTCTATGTAGACTGAGAAACAGGGAGTTGAAGTCACTGCCTTAAGAATCATACACACAAGTGGTCCTCTGTTCTGAACACTACAGGAAGGAACACCACTATTACAGACTCCCTGCAAGACTATTGTCTAACAAAATTATGATACCATTTGCACATTAAAAACACTAGCTCTCCTCCTGAGTTTGTCTGTCACTTATCTTAACCCAACTCATAGCTGTCCAATTTCTTAAAGTGTAGCTGTAAAGATTGGCTTACCTTCAACAGCATTGCCAGCATTGTAAGTAAAGTGTCTATGTAACCATACATTTTGCCTTGGGAATACAACAGCGTCGAACGATGGAGGAGCAGCTTTAATTCCTAGATAATATTAAACATTACTATTCAACCTCTTGCACAGGGAGTGAGTTCATAAAATAAACAATTCTGACTCAATACAGTACTGATAGGATTGGAAAAGCTTTTAGAAAGCTGGAAGAATCTTACCAGCAGCAGGTAAGAGCTCCCTAAACTGCCCTGCAGTAATTACTGTTTCAAATTCTCAAATTTCAGAGAAATTCAGCATAACCCTTACCTATAGTGAAAGTGCTGCTGGGGAGGGGATATAAAACCTTTGCTACACCATCAGTTAACACTCAGTAGAGGCCAAACCATGTAGCTTGTATGTAGCAACTGCTGATCAACTTGATGCAAAGTGATTGGCATCAAGATTGGCATCAAAGTGGTTGCACATCACAGAGAAGTAATCAGGTGGGAGAGGGGAAATACTGATAAAATGGTCAGGGAGAAAGAGCCACGAGGACTGATCCCTGATACTCTGTGATGAATCATTTGCTGTGCTCTGAAGGCTCACCATGGTCTCAATGTAAGTAAGATAAGTAAGTCTCAATCCCTGGTCCTATATAGTTGACGTCTTTGACCACTACCATAGTTTAGCAGAATAAAATATCCTAAACTGGCAGCACAGAACACTTTACCCACCTGCTGGGCAGCGTTAGCATCCTGAGCCAGCGTATCTGGATCATACATTGGTTCCAGAGCCTCCAGAGCTTTCTCAGGTCGGCCCAGCTGCTGCTGAAGTGTTGAAAGTGAGATTCTTGCATCCAGATGCAATGGAGCAAGATCAACAACTTTGGCATAGCTCTCTGCTGCACGCTCCATGTGTCCCAAAGCCTTCAAGCACTCTAAAAATACCATACACAACACAATACACTTAAATGGCAGAAAAGAATATTACAAAGCTTGCAAAATAGTTAATATATTTTTCACATACTTTTTCAGTTAAAACCACTGAAAATACGCATTATTAAAGTGAAAACATTCAGCAATATGTACTGATGCATTCACAGTTTCACTTAAAGCATCATCAGTTGACAGAATGGAATGCAGAATAGATGCTGTTTCACTTACAAGAAAATAAAGTATTTATAGCTGAAGTAAATTTCAGTCTAGATGAAGAACAAGAAAATGCTCCATGACAGGGTTGTCATAATAAACTCCAATTACAGTTCTGCAAATACCAATTATCATTCAACATGTGAATCTAAAATTCCAGTGATTTTAGATAAAGGGCCCTGGAAATGCTCAGCATTTTATTATCATCTCTCAGCACCACGTGCTCAGCAGTCCTGCTTCTTCTCACCCGCATGCCGAAGCCAGACAACAGCCAAGTTGTATCGTTCTGAACAGACAAGGGAACTCAAGAGAGGCAGTGCCGAGTTGTATTCTCCAACATCCAGAAAGGCCTCTGCGACGTCCAAATACAAGTCACCCATTTCTTCTGGATTTTGTTCCACCAGGGTGGTCAAAAGAGGCTTTAAAACAACCACACAAAACACTAAAAGCACAAATAACTAACGAGAATATTTCTTTAAGATACAGTTGTTGGAAGCTTACATTTTTATGCAATGATTTTTATTCTCTTTGCATTCTTAACTACATTTCCATCATTTAAATGCTAGTGTAAAAGTGAAAAACAAAGACTTGAACTTCAAAATTCCTGAAAAAGCAGTATTTTTCTATTCTAGACATTTCACATCCAATGGTTGAAAGTGCCCATCAGTGAGGAGTGCTCTCTATGAAAGAACAGGCTTCAGACTTAGTAGGGCTTCAAAACAAAACGAAGATGTGTTCCTTAGCGTTCAACAACTTTGCAATGTGGTCCTGGGCCTGTCACAGCACATACACTGTGATTTACTGTGCTGTAGTAATACTTCCATTGGAGGCATAATTTATAAGGACAAAAATAGTATTTCTGCTATTACAGGTTTGCTAGGTTTCTCTCTTGGAGTGGGAGGGAAGCAAAAAGAATCTCCCCAGATCTCTCAACGACCTCAGTCATACAAAACCAGGAAAAATTACTTGCTTTGGTAATTTATTAGAACATTGCCCAACTTCTGAGTTGGTTTCTACTTACATTGAGCGGCTCTAGGATGTTCAAGTGAACCAAGCACACCATCAGCTTGACTGTGATGTCTATGGGAACGCCCTCAGGTATACAGCAGCTGACCTTCTCCACAGCTGCGAGAAGATAAAGAATTTCTTTCTGAACCCATAGGCTTTAGCAAGCACTTCACAAGCTCCACATCCCTTCCAGGCCATATTCAGCTCCAATGAAGAAAATATATTCTCATTGACTAGCAAATGTTGGTGTAAGCCTGCCCTCTCCCTTTCATCCGCATCTTTGCTGATAGTTGGAACAACTTGTTCCTACTATCTCTGATCTCAATAATTTCATCTGAAGTATCAAGTGCTGTCAGTCTGCATCAGCTTCAACATCAGGATCCCATAGGATGTGCTTTACAGCCTTCACCCTCTTAAGATGTGCTTGCTTCATAAAGATTTTCTTTAGCAATTTATGCACCTGTACTCTCCTCTCCTTGCTTTCTGCAGGAATTACCCTGTATTAACCTATTTGTTCTTATTAAGCTAATCCTGTGTTGCAGGGATCTGGCTGTATCCATTGTTACACACAGTTAACTACAGAACTTTACACAACACATAGACAGAATGCAATTTGATGACAATGCAAACACAAGACAAAGTAGTTACCCATGACAATGCTAGCAAATTACAGGTCACACAGTAAAACTCCATTATTGTATTTCCTTCACACGCAGTCATGATACCTCCTTAACTACCCTGTTTAAGTTCTGCTTCACCTTAATTCTTACACCAGACATTCAAAGGGTGATTGCTATAAACTGAGAAAACTGATTTCCAACATAAGGCTTCCCTATTACTTTCTACGTTCACATCCAACTACTGAAAATCACTACATGCAGATTAATTCATCATTCTCTAAACTTCTTAATAGCCAGCATGAGAGTAACTATTCACCTACCGATAAATTCTTACAAAATGAAAAATTTTCTTTTCAAAGTGGGTAAGCCCCAGAAGAATGCTTTTTGTTTTGGCAACTGGCTGGGTTAGAAGTAAGTTGTGAGTAAGAAAGACAGTACACAAGAAACCTTTTCTGGATCAGCCCCATTCCTCTGCTGTTACAAGTCTCTCCCAATTTTTATATGATTGCAACGTGGCTCCTGAGCATATGATCAGTTCATAGACTTGTATGAAATTCAAAAATTAAATTATTTACCTGCAGCACTGGGTTCAGCTACTGGATGACTTTGGTCTTTAGTCTCTGCCTCTTGGCTTTCCTGAGTTTCCACCACTGCCCCTGTATCTTTTTTAAAAGATTAACAGATTATCCGAGTAGAACCAGCTAAGCCAAAAGTTACTTGATTTTGAATCCACGCTTGATTGGTAGCTTACTGGGAAAAGTGGACTTTTCTTTTTTTTTTTAAGGACAGAAGAGCAGGAAGCATTCAAAAAAGTTATAAAGGAACAAAGGGCAGGGAACCAAGCTCTTGGGTAGTTTAGAAGCTTCGTCTTAGGAAATTACACACCCCAGGTAACGTGGCAACACTGCGTTTTAATTCCTAAACTCATTATAGATTTGTTTCTTATAAATTATCTGTTAAAAGTCTCTATCAGGACAGTTGTTCATTGATCAACTGTATTTTTACCTGGTCCATTAAAGCAAAAAGCCAACAAAACTATCTTATACTACACTGGGTTTGGATCAGATTGCTGAAACAACCAATCAGTTCAATCATAGAACAGACTGTCTGCTTATGGACTTGGCATGCTGTGATCATTCTACAACCCAAACAAATATTTTTCAGACTTAAGCAATGACTTTCGCAAAGCAGGTTTCCTGAAAACAACCTACTTTATTCAATTACAAGCTAATATCCCTAGATTTCTACATACCAAACCATTTGAATATCTAATAACAGAAGTAGGATTGATGAAGAATATTATTCTCAGGTCAAAGGTTGATATTCTTGACTACAGATGCCACTAAACTTATCTAATTTTTTTTCAGAAGCTATTTAGCTGGCAGAAATAACTGGCCTGATGTGAACACTCCGAGGAATGTTTAGAACTTTAAAAGGCCTCCAGTTGCCTGGAGAGCAGTCCTTGTCCTTAATGAGTCAGCAGGGCTAATTGGACATCAGAGTAACTCCTTATAGAAAGCTGAGGTCGTGCCACATAATTTATTAAAAATACTGGAAAGTTTCAAAAGAGAAAAGCCTGTCAACATGCATTAAAATATACCCACGAGTTGAAAAGGTAACGGAAAGAAAAATGTCATATTAGATGAACAGCAGGGTCATACTAACCGCTTGGTAGCTACTTACCTTTTTTCTCCTCAGTTGCACTTTTTTCTGATACTTTCTTTTCAAGTACAATTCCTGCAAAATCTGTAATAACCTAAAACAGACAAGTAACTTGTATCATTTTAAAGATTTAAAGGATTTATGGAGTAACTGGCCCACATGGCAGTTGTTTTAGACAGCACAAAAGTTATCAGAAGAAAAGCTCCATTCATTTCACATGGGGTTAGTTGATTCGTACCGAGTTTGACCATCCTATGTCTTCGTCTGCTATTTTTTGACTACTTAGATGATCCAATCGGCATCTCTTTAGCAAATACAACAGTTACTTTCATCACAACTAGAAAAGTTTTTAACCTAACTTCTTTTAATGTCTTTTGGAAGGCAGAAAAAGCAAGCAAAGCACCAGGTAAACAGATAAGCTCTCCACAGATCTTTCCAAAATGCTCCAAGGATCCCTCAGCCTAATATATTGCAAGGGAACCAAATGGTTTGTCTCAGTTTAAAAAAAAAATAAAAAAAAAATTCACAGCTACGTACTGACATTTTACAACAGCCCTTGTCATACACATCATGACCTCAATAAAACTAGTATAATTCAATAGAACAACTAATTAAAAAAAAATAAAAATCAAAGACAGACAATTCAAGACATTCACTTGCCAATGGAGAAGTGCGAGGGGGAAACACACAAGTGTAAAGGCCTATTGGTCTAAAACCCAACGCAGTTTAGTATTTTTGTTCATGAATTGTAAAGCAAATACTCAAGTCATTACTGTTGCCCAAACATGAGCGATAAACACAGAGTACGTGGCCCTTAGAGGAACACACCAGATGACTGTATTAAGATAATTATTTTTTAAAGGCTTGGTTTACCAGCTCAAATACAGAGTCAGCTATCTAGGAACAAGAATGACAGAACAGACCTGAGGAGAACCACCAAGAAGAAACAGGGGAACAGTTCTACAACGGAGTACTGTATTAATAAATCTGGCAGCTGAATACTGGGTACATAAAATTGACTGTTTGATTTTTAGAATGGGAAGAAATACAGAGAAGGGTCAGAGGAATTGTTTGCAGGCTAGTGATGCTTTACACAGACAGACAGATATTTAAATAAAATCTTCAGGGGAAAATAAAAAGAGGTAATTAATATCAGCAAATAAGAACATTCACAAGGAGAAAGTCCCAACTATTAGTGTCTTTTCAATCCACCTGGGAAAGCGTAACAACAGCCAGACACTAAAGACTTTCCTCTCAAAGCCAGACCAAATCAACTGGAAAACGCCTCAAAAGTGAGGGTTAAAAACCACTAGAACAATTTGGGAACAGATAAGCAATCTTCTCCAATTCCTGATGCCTTAGAGTCAAGATGTATTGTCTTTCTGAAATGTGTGCTTCATGCTTAATGTATAAATTATTAGTTGTAACACAGGTATGCCAGATAAAGCAACAAGAGTCTGCATTTGAGCCATTAGACTAATCAGTGTCACCTGTTTAACCTTCAACTTCTAGACGGCCTTTTGCTGGTAGCACTCACAAAACTAGATCATAGGTCTTCTCTGGATACTAAGGTTATGGCAATTGGAGAGGAAGAATCCCAAAATTTTAAACCTATAACAGCATACAAGTCTATCAGCCCCCAACTTACGAAATCAAGCCATTAAGTTCAATGCTAATTACTACAGAACTAACAGAAAGCAGTATTTGATCAGCTCTATCACTATAGAAACATGACCATATTTAAGCACTACAGGATTACCAACTGTCCATCCTGATTGGCAAAGAGGTGCTTAACACAGTACAGAAATGCATTTAATTCTCCATACCGCCAATGCTTTGTCATACTGTTTGGAAGAAATATATAGTTCAGCTGCAATATTAACATCTTCCATGGAGACAAGGCTCTGGTGTTTAGTAAAGGCTTCTTCTATTATCTCAATAGCAGAGGTCACATCGTTTGCTTCATAGTAACTCCTATAAAACACAGATATGAGATGCTAAGTATTTAAGATAAATGACAGTACATAAATTGAATATTACCAAAATTATTTTCATATTTCTTTTATTTTTGTCTATTAACAAATATTTTTATTAGCAAGAGTAAGTTACAAAAGACAGTGGGAAAGAGGGTGTTTTTTCTTTTGTTACAACTGTTGACAATTTTTATGTATTTCAAATAATTACCATTATTTTCTGCCCTGTATATTAGGACATCACTGGAGTTTTCCTTACAACACCCCCCACCTCAAGCCAGGTATCAATGATGTATTGCATTAAACTGGTTTCAAAAAAAGCTTCAATAATAATATTGTTACAATACACTTCCTTGCATTTTTTTGTCCACTTCACAACCATGAACATCAAGGCTTAACAAATTGCTTTGAAACAGGCCAGTAATAGCTTTCTACAAGTTATGCATTAGAAAGCTGAGATACAAAGTAGTTCAACAGCTTACTAAAAATTATGATAAGTGAGCTACACCACAAGCCTCCTCTATCTCAGGTAAGCTTCTATGGCTTGATCTGCTCTCATTAGCAAAAAAGGGAAGGAGGCAGATTTTTACTTGCTCCAGAAATGAACCACAAATGACATATAAACTATGTTCTGTTGCAGATGGTTTGTATTTCATGTTGAAGAATTTGTTTCATTCAGATTTGCTGGCGATAAGTTTCCAGGTGCCTAGTGATATTACATAGATAAAAAATGCATTGCATTTGTATATAATCTCTTACGCAACACTTCTAAGATGATGCATTGATCCTACACAGCATAATTCATACATGTCAGGCTTCGGAAACATCACAATAGTTGGGAAATGCATGCTTATTCTGTCGGTCACCCCCAGCATTCCTTGATTTCAGCTGCATACCCAGCTTGAATCAGCTGCAGAGCTTATTAATACCAGTTTTTGAGAAACTCTGGAAAACCAAATCACACTAGTTTTAAGTCCAACTTACTTTGCCATGTCCCTAGCCAACTGCATGAAGCGCTCTCCATCAGAGGGAGACAGGAGATTCAAAATACGCCTGTAGCCATCCATAGCCATCTTATGTTCCCCCAACTGTTCGTACAGGCTTGATCTCTCCCATAGGTAACGCACATTGGATGCGTCGTATTTCAGAGCTACAACGAGAAAAAGCTTATTAGTAGCCTAGCTTAGGAAAAGGCAACAACGGATTTCACATTCATCTACCTGAATAGATGAGTGTTAGTGGACATGCACAAGCTTTTTGTAAGAAAAGGACATCCTATATTAAAGACTCATGAAATCTTTCACCAAACTCTGGACGGAGGTACCAGAATCTTAGGAAACTGCAGCAAACTAAATTAGAAAGCAGAAGAAAACAAAATGATTGCTATTAGCACCTAAAAATTATTTTTAAATATTAAAATGGTTGCTACGCTACCTTTTGTGTAGCAGAAAACAGCCTGTTTAATATTGTCCTGTTCCAGTGACATCTCTGCTAGTCTAACCCATTCCTCAGTATCACTAGGATTTAAGTGAGCTGCAATCAGTTCAAACTGTAATGACTTCTCCATATCACCCTGGTCTTCATAGATCATGGCAAGAGTGGAAAATGGCTCATGAGCAAGAGGAGCTGTGTAAAGACAAAAAGAATGATTAAGAACTATTGTTTTAAAACCACCTTGAAAACAAATAACTTGCCTTTCTGCAAACAACAGATAGCAGAATTACATGAACCATAAGCATTGCTCTGTTTCAATTCCGAACAAACTTGCAGACAAGCTTCCGATTCCTTTTTATAAATTATTAAACAGCCTGACTGAACCTACCAACAACCACTTATAGCATTATGCTACACTGTAAGTCATGCTGATGTTTATACCTTGGTTCTACAAAGACAATAAAAGCAAACTGTGTAAAGCTAAGCAAAGGCCCAGGGTGCTCTGCAGAATTAGGGTGCTAGTTTCTTTTTGTAAGCAAAATAATGCACTAAAAATGCACTACATAGTCTTAATTTCATGCAACTTATACAGTGACATTCCTTGTCCTGAGTATTTTCATCATCAGTGAAGCCACACTGAATTTTCCTGAAGCTCATGGCAGTTTCACCCTATCCTTAAAGCCAAAAAGTTTTACCATTCTAACATACCTTGTCGAATGATTTCCATGCACATTAGGATAGCCTCCTCACGTTCTCCTCGAGCAAACCTGATATTGGCCTCTCCCATCAGACCCCTCAAGGCACGAGGAAGTTTGCTGCGAGGTCTTTTCTCCTAAATAGAAAAGGGGAATTATTATTTCTACCAAGGATTCAGTTGTGACCAAATTCAGGAGACATCAGACTTGTGCTTAACACAATCTAATAACAAGTTATTTAAGTACTAGTGATATTAAAATGACTGACCAAAATATTTGGTAATTTTCATAACTGACAGAGTAGCTCTGATACCTAACACAAATACAACCCAGACACTGGAAAAACCCACTTCATTATTTTTGAAAATTTTCAAAGAGTAATCTACATAATTTTCTAAAAAACAAAGACAGGCAACACCAACACAAGCAGAAGTATCCTACACAGAATTATTTTCAGGCAGGTTTCTCAGCAAGTAGCTTAAATCACACAAACTGTCATTTATACACTATGCTTCAGGGGATACAGAGGTGTTACGTGAAAGTTTAAATACTTGCTTTCATCATTTTCTTGGTCTCTCGATTAAGTACCATCTCCAACACAAAAACATCTCCAGCTGTGGGTTGCTCAGTAGTTTCTTCTTCCTCTTCCTCTTCTTCTTCTTCCTCTTCATCCTCTTCTTCCTCTTCATTTTCCCCAAGCATGGATGCAAAGACTCGATGAACAGATTTACTGACGCCATCTGAAGTTTCTCCTGGTTGAGAAAGAAGCAAAAAAGGTTTATGATATAATCAAGAGTACAGGCTGCTTATCAGGACAAGTGCAGAGAAAACAGAATTCTTCATAATTAGCAGTCCACTTGAAACAGTTATTCTAGAAGAAAAAGGCCTGCAGAAATGCAGAAAAACTATTAACAATCTCTTTGGTTTTAGAACTCTGCATTATTCATCACCGATGCTTAGTATACCCCAGCCTCTAACATTTTCTGGATATTTGAAGTGAAAGGATGGAGGAACACAAAGAACAAAGCAACAATTTACTCAACATTTTTCTCAATCCACACAAGAGAAGTATATTAAAGCAATTCTCAAGCATTGAACTGGTTGGATGGAATAAAGCTTTTCAGCTGAAGAGGCTAAGTGAGCAGACAGTTACACTAAACAATAATGCAGCAACCAATTTTTAGAAGTAATTTAAAAGATCTTGTAACCATTCTCTCCATGACAATAAGTACCTCTTAATGTGCATAAATGCAAAATCCAGATTATTCACATTTCTCAAGAAAAAGAAATAAGAAAATTCTTTAAAATAAATAAGAATATGATGCTATATATCAAAACCAAATATGCCTAAAGCACATAATTTTAAAATTTTTCACATTTTTAAATTACAACCTATCATTACTAAGCTAACCCAGGTTTATAATTGCCCACAAGTCTGTATCTATGCAAAATATCAAAATCTGTAGTGTTGAAAGGTTTCAGATGGGGGACTGGGCATCTAAAAATTTGATAAAAGAATAACCATAGTATCAAGCCGGGACTGAAAAATAAATCTATCCTATATTGTGTATATAACAAGAGGGAATTGGGTACTACACCTGAGTTTATGTTTGGTTTGGGTTTTTTCTGACTTGGATCTATTTGGTTATTTTGATTCTGACTTGGATATGAAGCACTGAAAAATCAAGACTTTTCTTCCTCCCATATGAAAAAACCTAATTATTAACTTAATTTCCCTTTTCTTTCAGTCTTCCTGGCTGCAGGAAGCACCTGAAGACTGAAGCAGATTAGCTCGGAAGATTCGTATATCAAAACTGCTTTTAACAATGACCTAACATTTTTCTTCTGAATATCCTAAGTTTGATACTAAAAGCAACTTTTTAAACAGTGATAAATATTACCCGATTCTGACTGCTCCTGAGACTTGTGTTCTCTGTAGTAAGAGCAGAAGTAACAGCATCACACAAATCTATCAGGATATGTTTTTTCTTAGATAAAGATCATGTGCACAAAAAAAGATGTAACAGACTAGGTGGAATACAGAGCAGAAAAGAGCAGCTTGGAAGTATTTCTGAGACATCAGCAAAAAGAAGGGGTCAATAAGGAACCACAGATATCTGGCTCCAACCACACTTCCAGTATTCATTTTCTGTCCTTCTAGGATGAGGTCTGGCCATACTTTCAAAATCAAGGCACCACTGACACACATTTTAGGTGAAACAATTTAAGGCCTAATTTTGAAATTTTAGGAGAAAAAAAACCACCAAAAAACAGAATGATGAGAATTTGCAGTGAAAGTAGGCAGAGGAGTCTAAGAACCAACACAAAGAGATAAAAAACCGCACTTTGCTATCTCACAGCACTAGCAATCCCACAAGAATACACCCTGACCAGTGCATGGAGTACAATTTCTGAAGAGAAGACGTCTGAAACAAGACCGCAGCACTCTAAATCTCAAGCTCAAATCCAGAACATGAAGCATGTGATCAACAAGCACTGATACAAACTAGAAATGCTGCTTCTACCAATTCCTGCACGTCCTTTCACTATACGGGAACGCCAAGGAAGTTGAGCTTATTTTGCTACGGCATCTAAGGAGATATTATCACTGCAGTAACTGCACAAAGAAAGCCAGTCAGGGAATCTGTAGGTAGAAATATCTAACACCAAATAAGGAGAGAAATAAATGTAGGCACTCTAAACAGGCCAAAGCAAAACTGAGCAGGAGAAAAAACAGAGGAAAAAAGAAACTCTTCTTTTTAGCTATTTTATTTCACTCTGGATGACAACAGAAGGTGGCAACACTGACACAGTAGAATCAAGCACTAGCAAAGAGATGAGCAGGAAAAAAGCCAAAACAAAACAGAGAGAAGATTTTTTTAAATAAGTTAACAACTTCAAATCATTTGTAGCTTTAGAGAAAGTAAATAACTGAGACCATGTGGTTAACAAGCCAGGAGGGGAAAAATGGAGGGTTTCCCAGAAAAAGATGACCAATTGGCCAGATCTAGCCCCTTAAGAACACTGAACAAAGACAAAACCCTATCTATGGCTCGGAACATCCTACAGACGTACATTCTAATAATGTGCTTCAATACCCACAGGTTCAGAAGAAGCAGCCAGGTATTTATTAAAAGTCAGCTACCAAAGAAAAAAATGCTCTCAATGACCTTTTAAATACATTTTTCACTGAAATTATTATGTTAACATTTACCATCAGTTTCATCCTGACTTTGGGATTTCCCAGATGCTTTTCTGGATGAAGATGGAGCCTCTGCATCTTCAGTGTTTTCCTCAGCAGATGCATTTTCACCATCCTGTGCACACCGACAATATTAGTTATAAGTTTTATTGCATGACATTCCTACTTCCCCTGATATTTACAATTAGCATTTAGACCATGGGTTTCCAGCTTTTGCAATGCTAGTGAAACAGGTAGAATAAGTGCTATATTTTTAAACGGACAAACCCCATCATTACTTGCTTTCAAGACATTTTATCAACGTGAGGTGACTCAGGTGGTGACTGTTCACATTATTTTCGAATGAAGAGACTAGTCCATTGCTTATTTGGCATTACAGTGAGGTAGGATGACATGTCTAACTGTATTAAAAAAAGTTACAAATGTGTGACGAAGCCTGCCTTTTTAAACACAAAATGAAATATCAAAATAGCACTTGTAAATGCCGTTAAGAAGATTGCCCTGGGATATCACTTGTCCTTCCATGACTGCTGAGTTCTGCTGAATTTGACCTCTGATGACTAGGAAATACAGAAATTTAGTTTCATTTTGGTATAAAGATGGCAAAGTTAAAGTTAACTTCAATACTCCAATCAAGCGTACGGAATTTCTCATAACAACTCCATCTGCTTACTTTTAGACACAAAGCTGTGTCTCCCGGAATTTATTACTGCCAAGAAGCCACAATGATTACCGAAGGGACTCAAACTGGATCTCTTCCTTAGGTCTCACAGAGAAGATGGTGGGGGAGTGGCAGCACTATACGCTGGATGATTTTTATATCAAAACCTGCTTCTGCTCATTGCTCCAGCCTAAAGAAGAAATTAATTATGGCGCCTGAAGGCAACTGCCACTGGCTTTTGCCAATCCCAGGGACGCGAGCCACACTGGTACGCACCAAAATGCTGCATTCTGCACTCCTGAAAGGTGGATGCTCCCCTGAACAACTAGCTCTACCACCCAGGACATAACGACCGTTACAAATTAAACTTAGTTTCTTGTAATTTTTCCACTGAAATTATCAATTACGTAGACAGCAACCCATAGCTGAGCGCAGCAGCCCTTAGCGTAACCCCCTCCACACACACAAAGGAGAGGAAGCCCCGCTGCTCCTGAAGCGGGCGGGTGCTGTCATGGAGGGAGGGCCGGGCCGGGCCGGGGGGCGCCAGGCGGGGCAGCCTCACCTTCTCGCGGCTCTTGCGCTCCTCTCGCCGCCGCTCGAACTCCTCGAAAGAGATCTTCCCCTCCAGGTAATCGATCAGCTCCGGGCTGAAGCCCGACATCGCGCCGGCACCACCCGGCAGCGGGAGCCGCCGCAGCCGGCGCAGGGGAACCCTGTTCAGGGAAGGACGCGGGTCCCACCGCTATGGCGCCCGCCCCGCCGCGCGCCCTCACACTCGAGTTCCGACCCGCCACCATTCGGCCCAGCGCCGCCGCCTTAGGGCGGGGGAAGAAGCGTCGCGCCTCGGGAGCAGGCGACGGAGGCAGTTTGGGGCGGGGAGGGTCTCCCGAGCCCGGGGGGCTGCGGGGAGCCGCGACGGCAGGCGGGGCCGCAGAGCCCGCTGCCTCGGAGGCTAGAGGGCAGGAGGCATGAGGGCAACTCCTCACTGTAAGGTGTTAGATCATCTTTTATTTCCTCAGAAATAGGTGTTATTTTTACACGAGAAGGGTTTCTTCACTTCATATACGTGTAGGGTTAAGGCGCAGGTGATTTATTAAGTGGGGCACGGTAAGGAAGGGGTGAGAGGGGCGGTGGGTGAGGCACAAGCAGCCATCGGGGCCCAGGGACAGGTACGGCCCCATTGCCTCCAGTCTCCCAAAAACTAGAAGACTGCTGACAAAAGAGTAGTGAGGGGAAAAAAAAACAAACCACTGCAAAACAGTTTATGACCTCTAGCTCCAATAAACTGAAAGGTAACATTTATTTACCAATTTTGAACAAAGACAGGTAGCAGTAGTTTAAAGCACTCTGTTGCACTCATTATTTATTCACATTTAAACAAACACAGTTCTGCAAAGCAAACTGTAGTAGCCAAACATGACACGTTTGTCAATAGACAGCAAATGTGCTGATTACAGCATGGCATCAGGTTCCATAGGTAAAAACTGTGACAGTGAGTAAAATTTTAAGTTCTCAAGTAACAGTTAAAAAGTCAAAGCAGTAATATTTTGCTGAGAAGGTTACCACTCCGCATGAAGTTCAAAAGTTAATGCCTGAAAAAAAGAGAAGAAAAAAAATAATAAAAGGATGAGAGACAAATACAGAAATACTTATATGCAACCAGGGTAAGATCGAAGCCAAGCCCTGATAACACTGGCTGAAATACCCCATTTTCAGAAAATAGTTCTGAACACTGAAGAGAACTACCCTGATCATCCTGACTTACGTAGGACAAATTACTTCCACCAGTTACAGCATCTCACCGTTTCTGTAACTTACAGTAGAGCTACAGCATCCCTTCTATAAAGTCCCTTCTAATTTATTTGTCATGCACAATACTCGGTGTGGTGCATTTTTTTTCCTAACACACAAACTCAGCAAAAAGAGAACTTAGTATTAAAATTTGAGTGCAGTCTTCTTTATTGTTCATGATAGTAAGAATAGTGGAGCTGTGCTTTTGATTACAGCAGGAGATGCGCTTACGCAGGCAGACAGCAGGACAGAGCTAAAAATCCTAAACTGCGTACTGATTACAAATGAATCTCTTAAGATACTGGACCAACAATAGAAATGCTTAGATTCAAATCTTACTGAAATCTTCACCTATTTGTAAAATGTGAGAAAATCATTTACCTTTCCTCAGAACTGCCAATATTCACTGACTCTCAAAATGAGGTATAAAAGGATTTATTTGTTACAGAGTATGGTTATGCATAGATAAAACAGCTGAAAAGTACTTGCTATAAATTGAGGCTGGATTAATTAATAATGCAAGCTTGACCCACTTCAATTTTATTTCATATTTATGGGGAGATGTGAATAAGTTTGCAATTATTTTATTCAGCCTTCAGTTTTAGTGGTAGAAATAAGGAAAATGGCATGAATGGAGAAATATGTAAAAGGTGATGTATGCTTTATCAGTATAGTATCTTATGTCTAAATTAACTTTCCTTATATACATGTATCACAGGAAATCATTAGTCTCAATTTATAGTCTTACTGATATAAATTACTTAAATAAAACCTGCATTCTCTACTATCTGTACATTTTCAGAATTCTTCTCCACATGAAAAAAATAGACAAAAAAGAAAAAAAAAAGCATGGCCTACATAAGTCTGCACAAGCACCATGTGTTATTTTACCAGTCGTGAATACCTCAATAAATCCTCAACAATTTTACACCAACTTCAGGCAAGAGTTAAGGTGCTAATTTTTTTAATTTCCTCTGAAAAATAAGTTGCTTTTATACTTCAGGCAGAACTGAGAATCACTTGAATAGAAACCTTTTACTTGGTTACACGTAACAACGTTAGAGGAAAAGGCATCCTCTTTTACCTTGGTCAGCAGCATCTTTCAGCCTTTGAAATAATTTGGAAAAGAATTTCTTCTTTCTTCATAATCTGCAAATGCAGAAGCAATAGGATCCGAGTAGAACATGACAGGCCTTGGTCCTTCATTGTTCATAGTGAAAGTAGCTGGGAACTTTCTGAGATCAAGACCCCTGCCCGAAAAATAAGCCTGGAGCGTTCTGAAAAACTGAACATATTTCATATGTGAAAATAGAGCACGCCCAACAGAGATTAATTATTTCTACTGGCACAAAGTAGATGTAATATTTGTTTCTATGTGGGATGAAATCCTCTATTTTGATCATAAACTGGTACAGTACGGGCAATATAATTCAGGCATGTCCACTCTGCCCACGGCTTGTACACCCTATGTGGTGTCCAAAGGCCCCTGACTGTTTACTGATCATCTGTCCTCCCCACTGAACCACGGAAGATTCAAACTGTATCCCTTATAAAACAGGCACAGCAAACCCCTTGCTGAGAGCAAAAAGTACAGTTCTGTTGCACATTTCTCTAAGAGAAATGTTTTCTAAGCATTAGCAACAGGGGGCAATTCATTTCAACAGGCCCCTTAGATCACTTAAAAGTAGAAATTAATGCTTCTTAAAATGGTGAGGAAAAAATTGTGGAAAACTAATTTTTTTTCCTTCACAAATTCCTTAAAAGATCTTGCAAACCTTTCCCTTAATGATATTTACTTAGCTGTAATTAACTTTCAGATCTTTAGTCACTATTCACAACAATGTGTCGGATGCAAACTTATTTCTACTCCCAGAAGATAAGACAACATGCAATTAACAGAGTACACATTTGAGAGAAACATAATTTCTCTTCTGTTTCATAGAACGAGTGATTGTATAATCAAAATACATTTTTAAAAGCTAAAGCTGCTGGATGGAGATACAAGGAAGTTTTGTGCGCTACTGCACACCGAGAATGTCTCTTCAGTTAAGGGGTACATCTTGACTGAAGAACGCTCATCCAGTTGTGGTTATTGACTATACAAAGTGCACAGTTACTAACACTACATTTAATGGGCCCCTCTTACCTTTCAATTTAGAAGATAAAAATTCTCATGATGGAAAACACAAAACCCACATAAAACTTAGGCTATCGTTCTTGCAGTATTTCCTTACCAGGTCTCTGTTTCTGGGGTTATCTAGAGGTTTCCACTTTTCTTCTGGTTGGAAAGGAGCACCCTTTGCCAATCCCCTCACAGCCAATGCTGTACAGAGACCCAGGAGCACCACTTTCCACATGCTGAAGAGATGAACAGACTATCTGTAAGAAGGACAACGAACCAGACTCCTTAAGTCCTACAGAGCTGTCACTGGTAACAAATAGAGCAAGCATGACAATCCAGTGAAGTGCTGAAAATAAATTATCCACGGCAAGAAAAACTTGCCTACTGCAGAATACATCTGTGCGCTATCGACTTTTTCGTTTACATTAAGGTACTAGGAAGAACAAATTATTCTAAAGAAGTGTTTCCCATACCAAAGCTATTTCTAGACACTTGATTCTCTTTTCAATAAGGAGTAGTATGACATTTAACACAAAATATTTACATTTGTAAGTTTACATTCGTTATTACATACATCCATTTTCACTGGCTGATTAGTTACAGCATCAGATATTTGTGTGCTCCACGGAGAATGCAAAAATACGGCCTGAGACCCAAATAGCTCCATTTCTAAAATTGCATGAAAAGAAAATGTATTACATGTATTAGTAAGTGCAATAATACAGTCTGGTATAATATACTAGAGACCCATTTCACAACCTGATTCAAGAAAAAAACAAAACAAACAAAAACCAACACACCACCTCCCTTTCATGTTCTTTAAAATAAAGCTTACCAGTGAATTTGGCTCTGGCTTGCCCCTTCTTGGTTAGTCTCCTTGTAATCTGTGAACAAACTGATCTCTGCACTTATATTTCTAGTGGACTGCAGGTGGGTGTCAATGACGTTAGCAGGAGTTCAAAAATACAGTAATGATTCCATTTCCATCCATGACATAAAGACCCTTGAGAATTTCATCCTTAATACACTTAAGACCTGTTGCTATCGAACAGTGCAGTGCAAATTCCTCCTCCCTAAGCCATATTGCAGAAAATTGGTGGTAAGCATATAATAAGTTTAAAACAATTCCCAGCAGAAAGAGCAAAGCTGTATCAAAATATTACTTTTAATTAAAAGTAATTAGCCATGTCTCTAGAATGCTGACTAACAGATAATTACAGCTGTTTGGATGGTTTTCAAGAGATAGGGATCATTTTCTTGATGCTGGAGAGGGAAAAGTAAGGTTTGTTTCAAGATCCAAGGGCATATCATTTTAATGAAAGTGCTGCTCTCCTACCCTGATTTTATCGGCAGTCAATATCCTCCTGTCAGACTAGAAACTAAGACAAAGACTGCAAGGAGGACTATGCTAATTTACCTTCGCTGTATTTCATAGCATCCTTCATCTCAAAGCTGCTTGAATTTTTTTTGCTTATAATTTCATTATACTCTTCTCTCCACTATTTGGACAATACTTTAGTTAGTATCACATAAAATATATCTCTAAATAGACATGTTAAAACTATAGATTTTTGGCCATTATCTTACCCCAGATTATAGATGTTTGTTTCTGACTAGAAGCTTTACAACTTTCTTTGGTTTAGATTTTGAAAGCAAAACAAAAACCTAACACCACCCTTCCAGGCAGACTAAACTGTGGATATCCAAACACCATTAGTTAACACAGTTAACAAAACCATAGCAGTGTTGTTTTCATGACTGCAGTAACAAATACAAATAAAAGTCAACACATCCAGCTTGCATATTTTTCTAGACTTGGAATAAAAAAATTCATCAAAAAATAAAAATCCATCAAAACTCATAAATTACTTTTCTTAATAGACAACTTCCAGATAGCAGGCTCATCAAGAACCAGAACAGCAGCAGCAATGGAAGAGCTTATGAAAAGGTGGGCCCCGGTATAACAGAACTTTCTTTGTTTATTTTCTAGGTAATTACTTATTTCCAGTTTAATTTTGTGTATAATTTACCTTCTAAATCAACCAGAAGTAGGAATATGTTCCTCTAGAGGGGGGAAAAAAAAAAAATAGCTAGAACAACAGGCAGTTATCTTCTCCCCCCCCCGCCCCCTTCTTTTATTCACTTGATTTATTCAGAAAGAAAAACCTGGGGGATATGCAGTATATTCAGATAGTAAAACATACCAAAGTCATCTGTAATTTGAAACAAGCTTTATTACTGTTGGACTATTATGTTACCCCCTAACAGAATTTAGGCAGTTTGGTTGACTGACAAAGTATGCAGATATGCAAGAGATTGAATTAGCATGTATTTCTAGCTGTCTTTAAAAAAACCCTACAAACTTGTATTGTTGCTTTCCGAGCTAAAAGTGTCTGAGAAATTGTTTGAGCTAAAAGTCTCTTTGGACTTAGTGTCCATTTTAATGTAGGGATTTCAGTAGTTGTGGGGTTTTTGCCCAAAGTTTTTTGGTTGTGGTTTTTTTTTTTGGTTGGTTGGTTGGTTGTTTTAGAAGAATTTCATTATATCTCTTTCCTTCAGTGAAAGTCAAATATAAGTGGAACACATTCATATTAAAATGCTATTAGTATGGTTACACTGATGAGACAAAATTGGATCCTCCTTTGAGAACAGTATCTAATTTAACAAATACTTTCCAAGCCAGATGTTAGTATGCTGCCTTTTGAATGCAGCCAAATTTAAGCACTAGCTTTTTCTTGACAAATTATGTATATAGACACACATCTTCAGTAAACTGAATCTTTTGAAAGTGGCTATACTAAATTATGTAGCCCTTACGGCACAGTAATATTCTTCTATATTTGAATTAAATTGCACTGAAGCTGAAAATGCTCATAGCTCTGCATGTTCAGTTTCATGCAAGTTACTTCAAAAAGGTAAAAATCTTGTTCTAGAACAAAAGGCAAATTTAAAACTAATTACAGGTTTAGCTGTAGAACAAGTTTTATACATATAATGTTCTATATAAACTATATTATTCATCAAACATTTTCGATTTTATTGCATTTCGATGACAAGGCAGGTGTAACAGCCTAAGGTGCATGAGATAAGGTACTGAGACAAGTTCCATCAGGTATGATCTTTATTGTATTCTACTCAAGATGTGAAAAAAGTGTCCCTTACATAAAGTACTGCTCTCATCACAATGCTTTTTTCACTGTTTTTATTTTCTGGTTAGAACCCCAAGTATTACAAGTTAAAAGGAAAAGCACCAAACTACTCCACACGAGTACCTGAGCAAAGACTAAAGGCAAATGTTTATCACAACACTCATTTGCACATTTGTACAACAGAAGTACGGGTAACATTCACAACACTCTACAGAGTATGACTGGTAAGTGGCACTTTTTGTGAATTACAACCAATTTTACTAATGCAACCATGTTAGAACACCATACAAAAATATACAGAAGTGCTTATTTAGCAGACCATATGCTATACAGTGCACTCTAACTCATGCACACTTAGGTTAAAAAAAAAAGACAAATAAAAAAATGTGAAGTATACACTGCAGACAGGGAAACTGCCAAACAAAATACAAACATCCCAGCGTAGCTCCCATACAAGTTGCCCTCAATTGCAACAAAAAAGTGCCAGCACCTACAAGACAGTTTTTCAAAATTCTGAGATTTCAGCTTTCAGCAATTTCAACATTAGCTGAAGATACCTGTTCTCCAAGGCTTTCTCAGCATCTCACAAGACTTTACCAAAGTATGACACATTGCATGAACTGTATCTGAGAATTCTGTTATAAACATTTTAATAAGCACAATAATTTATTATAGCATTATTCAAACATTTATAGATAGGACTCTGTTAACATCTCTAGAAACCTGTAACTATTAAGAGTTAGCTCCATCTAAAACACCAGCTGTGTAAGAACTCAAAACAGAGGAAGAGTTAAAAACACGTAAGACAGGTTGCTTGTGAAGAAATAGATTTTTCCAAAGATGACATATATGTTCTTCAAAGTTTTAAGTCCTCTTAACGAAAGCAAACAACCAACCAACAGTACCCTCCCCCCCACCCCAGTTACCCAAAATAGATAATTTGACAAACATTATTCTGTCTTTGTGCTTGGAAAAGCAATTAAAAGGTAAGGAATCAAGTTAGTAAGCCTACACAACTTTTCTAAACTAATCATCATATATAAAGTTCTTAAAGGTAGTTCTGCCCTCTCGATTGACTTTAATACTAGAATATTCCTGTACCTGGGAAATCAACAATTGCTAGGATTACTGAAAAAACATCATCACAAAAGAAAGAAGAAAAAGTTAGGTGACTGGAACGAGGGTTTTAGAAGTCCTAAACTAACATAGGAAGTTGCAGGGAAGGCACAAAAATTGCGTGTTATCTGTTGTGCCGCAGCATCAGCAGCATTGTGGCAGCCAGGTACAAGTTAGTTCTCAATAAAAGATGGTTAATAACTTTAACTTATATTGCTTCAAACAATTACGGTGATCAGCTGACATGCCATCATTTTGTGTGTGTATCTAAATATCCACAGTCTAATAAGCTTTGAGATATGGCATCTTTATTCAAGGTCTGCTGTTATGTAGTTCTAATACTGGGGAATTAAAAAAAGGCAGAATTTGGGAGGTTGTGTTCAAAACATACAAAGAATCCTATAGAGACACATAAGGAAAGCCAGTGGTGGCTCTTCCCGAGTTCTTCATCTTAAAAATATACATAAGAAAGCCTTTTACTATATCAAATTTTAAGATTTTAACTATTTCTGGCTTTCTTTAATGGATTGAGAAGAACAGCATGTATAAATCCCCGCCACCCCCACCTTTTCAGGGTTTTATATATGAGTATTTTCCCTAAAAAGTGACATTTGTTATTCAAACTTCTGGAGTTTTAAAACAACAAATCAACCCCGCCCTACCCTCCCCAAGAAACCACCTTCTAGTTTTCTTCTCACGCTGGTGTAGACATTGATACACAATGGCTTAAATATAGTATTTTGCTTAAACTACAATCGGAGGAATTTTTTATTTTGAAGAAACTAAAGAACAAAATTTTAAAAAAAGCATTTGACACACAGACTTTGCAGTTGAGACTGATATCTGAGACTAGTTTTCCTTCCTTATTTTTCTTTTGGTCACAATAGAAAGACTTGAGAAAATAAGGTCAGCTAAAGCTTTGCAACTTCAGTTGGTGTGATTCCAAATCACAAATACACTGTACTTGTTATAAATCTTCATTTCTATAAGTGTAGTAAAAAGGGGTCAAAAGAATTTTTTTAGAAGTATTTTCCCCAAATCAAGTTTCAGTATGATCCACACAAATATTTTTGGTCAACTTCAAAAATCAAATATAAGGCTACAGAAGTCCACAGGCTACAGTTAGAGTGTATTCATTTACTGGTTTAAGGCACAGTATTTTTTTGCTCTAGAAAGCTACGAGTTTAAAGTCACAGTGAGGAATTTCACATTTCAATTTTGGTCTGTCACTCTTAATTATATTTGTCACATCTACTACTTGTAGACTTCTATAAAATATTTCAGCTGTCAGGTGCTGCCGTCTCAAATACTGTTTTCACACTGAAAGTAACGTAAGTGGAAAATACTGAAGCCTGAACCGATCTCAAAATAGTGCACTTACCACTTTATAAAATTATACATCAACACATTTGCACACTTGATACTTAATAGATATACCCTGAAATTATTTAAATTGGAGGGGAAAAAAAAGTCTTTGCTGGTGTTTCAACAAGCATGCAAAACTTCAGTAGAAAAACAGTCTACAGGACAGCTGCTGTGTATCTTCACTAGGTCAGGCATGGTGCCTACTGTTACTGTGGACATTATATTTTCTACTACAGCAGAAGGATACTGCAAACCAAGGATAACTGCATATGGAAGGAGGAACTGGAATGATGTGCCGCAAAATAACAAATTTGTGTGTGCCATTCCTGACTTTCACAGACACAAAATTAGCTCTGATGCCAGATTCCTACAGAATCTAGACCGCAACCTGCCAATAACCATAGACAGACCATGCTTACAAGATTTGTTCATGACAGCATGAGTAGCAAACACTGTCTTCATTTAAGAGACCCTAAATCTTAAGCAAAATTAGAATCAAAACATACCAGCTTTGACTCAGGTTTTCATGCTACAAGGCAATAAGCACATATTCGAGGCAGTTATGTGCTTAGATACCTGAAAAATTGAGGTGCTGGGCAGATTTGCTTAAGTAAGAGCTGTAGAATTTTCTCCTTAAATGCTTAAAATTTATTTTTAAAAGCAGTAATGTTTATTATTAACAGGATGAAATGTATAGATTTTATTTAAGCTTTAAGATAAACGAGCTGATTAAAAGCTTTGAATACATTCTTCCATAAATAAGAATATCCATCAGAAAATATAATATTTGTAAAAGATTTTCAAATAAACTTTTAGATATTTTAAGGATTCTTTTATGAATACTAGCTTAAAATTCTAAGTCTAAAAAAAGGTAGAAAACCTATTTTACTTTAACATAAAAATGGATCTGTTCTCAATTGTCATTCACTGGCACGTATTTCCAGAGGTATATAAAAGCAGCATGTAGCTTTGGTGACAAAAGTATGTCTCCCCTAAAGGAATGGCAGTGAAAGTTTTAAAACCTTTTGCAGTACAGTGCTAAGTGCTTATAAAAGCTAACTAGATTATTTCCCAGAAAAAAGAGAGATGTAAGAAGTCAAAGCTGTAAATTAAGTAACTTAACATTCATCATGAAATGGAGGATAAGCATTAAGAATTTAGTCTGTTGTACAGCTAACAACTGTCTAGTAGCTTAGTGACTTTAAACACCAGCACAATTGTTGTATAGACACTGTAACTGCTTCCAAAACCATTTTCAGTAACTCAGAGTATTGAAGTTCTGTAAGTGCCTGCTTTTTTCTCAGTATTAGACAAAATCCTAAACATGCACATGGCTGTATTGAAATAAACCTGATCAAATGAAAGCTTCTCAGATGTTCACAGGCACTAATTGACTTTATTCTGTCCTTGTCAAAGCTTAGAAGCAGACGTAAAAGATTTAAGAAAAAAGTCAAGTAACAGGTTCATAACCTTGTTATTGGCAAACACATGGAAAATTAGACTTCGTATCAAATACCAACATATGCAACAATGCTTTTTGGGTTTTTTTAAAGTATCAATACATTTTATTTTTTTTAAACACTGACCTTAAAGGTAGCCCAATTAGGTTATAGCTGAAAAGTTCACTTAGACATACAGGCAGTCTCTATGTCTTCTACAATATATTACTACTACATTGTTTAGGGTTTTGTTGTGTTATTTGTTTGCTTGTTTTAAAACTTAGCAAATTAATGATTGTGAATGAATTGCTACATGTATCAGCTCACAATATAAAAATCAGAGCAGAACTCTAAATATTAGACATATTAACTTAAATTCCAGTTACTGCTATTTATTCTTTTTTGAAACAAAACAAACAAACAAAACCTTAACCAAAACCCAAAAAACAATCCCCCTTTTAACAAAACACTGAAACATGACATACTGCAACCAGCTTTTAAATCAAAACTGAAAATACCACCTTTGGACAACATTCATTCAGTTTCAAGGTGAATTTGGTAATTCCAGTTAAGAGGTAACAGTTTTTTCTTACCAGACAAATATAGACCTTTTATGAACTGATAGCTACAGGTGTAGCTACTATGACTGCAGCGTGGTAACACTATGAGAAGCATGTTTGATCATATCAACCAGAAAAGATTATAGACTTCAAGAGCAATTCAGGGTATGGAGATTTCATTAAAAGCTTCTCATTAAATCTCCCCCTGCCAAAGAAAGATTCTGCTATACATACATGCTGTACCTAAAATTAGTGACATTTGGTACTCTAGGTTCTTACCCTGTTTTTTTATTCCATTTCTGACAGCTTATAAAAAAAAAATATTAGAAAAGAGGCACAAAAATAGTTCTTGTTTTGAATGCATCCTGAGGTGCAAGCCAAAAAACAGTGGCTTAATCTCAACCTAAATGCTTGATTATGTGGAATAATCTCCATCTAAATGTGGTAAACATTCACATAGATGAAGAACAGTGGTTTTGCAAAATTAATACCTCAACTTCTGAAAAAGAGAGCGCAACAGAATTTGGGTCTGGATATAAATACAAATCTTCCCTTATAGAGCAAAGGTCTAATCCATTACAAGTTAATTTGTGTCTAGATCCTTCTCCCACACAGTCTAGATAATCCAAAATTTGAAGAATAAACTGGAATTTTAGTTAAAGGTATTAAGAGGCATTACAATATATTTGCCAAAAGCTGGTTTATAAATGGAGCCTACTCATAATAATGGATATTTCAGTAATATAACACGTCCTCCTACATGTGATTAAAAGTATTTATATTGAATTACGCTAAATTTTCGCTGAGATTATAATTGTGGTGGCAGAACTAGAGATTCACATAACAGAGTTTAGACTCCTAGAAAATCTTGTCCTTTTCAGGATGGCAAGTAGGATAATTCATCCTCTCTCAGAATAGGATGAATTGTTCTAATCCTATCCCCCTCCATTGACTATATAGAAAATCTAGTTGGGATTAGACACCTAATCTCTCAAACAGTTGAAGTTACATAGTCCACAATCGCTGCAAAATCCAGACGCACATCTCAGAGCACTCTTCATCTAGCAAATGACACAGAATGCATTTAAATCCAAAATAGCAGTAAGACTTCCCCCCCTCCCCTTGTGAAGGTAAGCCGTCTCTGAAACATCTCTGAAAAAAGGGAGCATTGAGGGACATAAAATAAATTCTGTCATTTGGGATCTCAGACTCAGGATTGTATCTATTCCTACATTCAACTTGAAAATCAGGTAGGAATCTATGCAAGATTCTGTAACCCAATTAATGAAGAGTGATAACTACTATCAATACGATTCCCAGCTTTAAAAATATCATTAAAGGAAAAAATTGGTGTTATTCTATGCTGCTTTAATTTAGTAAATTTCACATTGTGACAGATTTTGGAAGCTATCAAAGCTACTACATGCAGAGATTGTTTGCTCTCCTTGTTCTGATTATTATTTTATTCCACCAACAGCTCCAACAAATGGATTTGTGCATAAAGAGCCCATTAAAGTGACAAAACAAAATCAAAAGTTAAATACAGTAGTAAGCCAAAAGAACCATGAAGGCCAAGGAAAATTATCTTCCACAGAAATCAGATCCTGCACATTTAATGGATGGCCTTTTGAAAGCCCCAATGCAGTTCTGCCACCATCTTTCAATCACAGCCATTTGAAAATAGAAAAACTATTCTTCTATGTCTGAACAGCAATTTTTTTAAGTTAAACCAACTGGTGTATCTAGCTACAAGTATATTTAGACACACAAATTATCTTTTATATATATACATATACTGTAGCATACGTTTGATTAGAAAGTGTCAAGATATAATCTATTCAAATACCTTTTCTGATTTACAAACACTATGGATAATCTAACCTTTTTTTTAAAAAGGTTAAGACTAGAATACCAGGCAATGAATCACTGATAACAGTGACAGCGGTTTGGTTAACTACAATAGTCTTACTCAGTTAAAGTAGTTTTAATGACTTACAGGTAACTTGAACTGCTGACTTGGATATAAGCAGACAAAATACACGCTTACTTCACATTTGTCCTTCGTTTTGGAAAAATCTCTGTGTGAATTAAGTCTTTCCAGCCAGCTCAAATAAACCGACCCTAACAACACACTAGATCTAACTGAGGCACTTTAGGCAAGATCAATGAGATACGATACAATTAGTGGGTCAGGCTGGCTGTAATACTATATCGAGAATATACTTGATTGACTGTGGGTAGCAGATTTCCTCTTATTATTCACATAAGATGACTGAGCTGGTCTAGTATTTCCATATGAAGACAACAGGTATCTTGGACAGAGTGGAGACAGCTAACACAGAAGCAAGTAGCAGGCTCATCTCTAAACAGAATCAGTATATCATTTCAACCTAATGGCTACCGAGATTTCTTCTGTAGGCAAAAGACATACCCAGGGGACAGAATTCCTTACACATAGCTATTTTAGGCTTTGTTATAAATGGCAGTCACTGTAGCATCTAGGCACTAAGATAATACTTTATACAGAGCTAATAATTAGGGTCAGTATTTCCCAGTATTACTAAGAGCTTGTCTGCATAAGGAAGTTAAAACTGTATGGCCGGGCTTGAATTTACAGTGTTGTAACTATTCCATATTAATTTCATGTATGGACATTTCTTATGAGACAGCTGATTCTCCATTAACAATAGGAAAAAAACCTGCCTTGTCTACTTTGAAACAGAGCGGTACAGCAACTGCACTGTAAATTCAAACCATACCTCAACGTTTGCTAGCTTCTACATATGGACAAGGTCCAAGGAGTAATTTCAGAATTGACAAAATTCCAGAGAAAACTGGCAATGTTTTAAAACAACATTACAGCAAATTGTTTCTGAATCTGCTGGTATCCTTCCTGAATAGGAAGCTACACAGAATATTGTTGTTTGCTCACTCTCACAAAAAGTAAAATGTATAAGACTTTCAATAATCTCACAAATGTTCAACTCACACTGATTGAACGAATGATTTGATAGAAATAACAGTTCTATAGAAGCAGTACATTCTAGTTTGTCTAGACACAACTGTGGCAGCTTTTAAATGTAGCATAACATGATTAAAAGTATACTTGGCTGTGTAGTTTTTGTGATAGTCACAGTGTGCTTGAAATGTATTGAGTTTTAACCAGCATAATTTAGACCTGCAAAAGATGCAGGTTCATAACATACGCACTGTATGGCATAGTGAGTAAAAAAAGTCTGTTTCAACAAAGAACTATAGTGAAATACCAAAGTGTCTACAAGGCAAACAAGAGTATTGAGATGTTACACTAATATGATTTATGTGCTTACCCACACATACGTAGTAAATTCACTTAATTTTCACAGTCACGTGAACATTTTCACACCACGAAAAGCTTTCTAAGCAACATGAACAGAACCATGAACTTTTCATAAAGTATTCACAGTTCTGTCCTCTTTCCCACATAATGTAAACTACTGATGATATTAATCTAGGCATTTCTTTGTTGAAATTTGCCCATCTCCAGTGTTAAATTTCTAGGCTGCACTGTTCCTCCTATGTATAATGAACGTTACACAATACAACACAGCACATGTAGAAGAAAAGAAAAGGTTACAAAGTGTGGTACTTTGTATAAATGCATTCGTCCAAAGGCCAGCATTGCAACTGACAAAGGGAGTGGAACTTTGGCTGCAATCTTCAAGAGTTTACTGTAAGAATAGAAAGAAAAAATTGCCATTTTTGTAGCCATACACACAGAAGATATGCAAATACCATATTTCACTTTCTTTTGAAAAATAATTTATAGATTTCACAGATTTGTTCATTTTTAAAACAGAATAGGCTTAATAGGCAATAACAACTGATGCATAAGCAAGAGTAATTTCAAAAGGCTAATAAAAGGTAATTTTAAAATATTCTTATATTAATTTAGAAATAAGTTCTCTGTAACAAAGAAAGATGTTTAGATCATTTGAGTTAACAAGTACCGGCCAAGAGGATAAAGTATATTGGTTATTATTCATTGTCTTTCATGAGGAACTAATTTTCTATCTGAACAAGAAATGCTCTACCTGGCAGCAAAACCAAGTGCTCGAAACTTTTTAATCCAGTAGAAAGCAAGTTACATGTCCACAATTGTGCCCGTAAGGGGGAATTACAAGAATATAAGCTATAATGGTTTAGAATTCACTTTTCCTTGTAACTTCTGACAGTAATTGCTAAACATATTAAGATTCTGTAACATTTGGAAGGATTCAATGAATCGTGAATGAAAAACTCCCAGTTAAAGAAGTCTCTATGCAACTGATTGTTTAGATAGAAAATACTTCATTTAAGTCCATGTGGTAAATACCAGTGATCTTCTCCACTTGGTTGAACTACAGGTAATTTGCATTTAAGATTTAACCATACGAGTTTATGAATCTATGTAGACTGAACAATTACACATCTTTGCAGCATAAATTAAGTTTCACCACACAAATGGAAGTAGCAAGAAAGAAGCAGGAAAACAAAAACTGGGAATTAGGCTACAATACCTTGATTTCACTTCAGAAGTACTTGAATTCATGAGAATTTCTAAAATGCATACAAGGATAATAGCTGTAGATCTATAGGGATCGGGATCAAGTCTAATGTTGTACCTGCAAAAAATGGTTTAAAAAGCATGTTACTTCCGAACTAGGCTACCAAAGAAAATCCAAGTTGGGAATAAGCATGTGCTGACAACAACAAACATACATGAAATGTATATGGCATCACAACCTGATTTTAAATCCTTTCTGAATCATTACTTCCTTCAGAACATCACCGATTCATTTAACACCTACTTATACCATAAGATAAACCAGACTGCATAAAAAAAATTATTATAATTAACATAAGTGTTTGATACCATGAGATAGCTAATGATATAAAGAGCCAATCCTTTGCAATTTTTACTGTCTTTAAAGGTTCATATTCTTTTCTTACACCTTACTGGCAATGTAGGAAGTTACCTGAGATTTTTTAACCAATAAATTAAAGATGGCAAGTTGAGCAGCACAATCCATGTGAATAAATTGAGAATTGTAACATGCATCGTAAGACTGTTAACGGCTTCAGCAATTGTTGTACTGTTGGAAAGCAATTGTGTTGCTTTTGAGGTATTGTCCATCAAACTCTGGTTTTTGACTGTGTGTATACTGGAGTTCAGTGAAGTTTCTTTTGAGGGGTCTGAATCCTGAAAATAAAAGGCAAAACTCATAAAAACATGCACAGGCTTGTAAGAACCCATGCTGTGGGAGGAGGAGGGAAAAATCATCATAGCAGCATCATACCAGCTCTGATCTAAGAAGAAAATTTGCAATTTATCTCTCAAAATGCCATCAAAAGCAAAGTTAAATAGTTCCATTTTAAAGCATCTAGATTTAACCAGAAATTTCTCTTACAGTAATAGTTCATATGCCTTTGGAAGAAAAGAATGGAGAGCGGAGATGCCCTGACACCAATGCAGTGATAAGAAATGGAGTTCCTGGAAGGAGAAAGAACAGAATAAAAGGAGTAATAAAGCATGCAGGTGAAAATCACAGATGATCATTCATGGAAAAAGATACAGGAGGTAACGCAACTGGGAGTAAAACATTAGCTGTAGGAATAACTAACAAAGATAAACTAATGACTTGGCAGATGCTAACCTCTAATGACAAGAAAAAAAAACCCAAAACACACAATTGAAACAAAACAAAATTGTAAGGACATGAAAAGAAAAGGAGAGTATTTAAAACTAAACACACAAAAAACACTCAAAGAAACCCAAAGAAAACTGTCAGCAGCTTTTTCTGGCAGACTTCTTTTTTAACTATGTTTGCAAAAAAGAACAGGTAGTTATTATCTGCTTGTATCCGCACATGCTTACATCTTGGATCCTACACCTTAAAGTAACTGAAAAAACAAAGAAAGTTCACAATGCATGAAACTTAATGCTTCTTCACTTCTTTTTAAACAGCTCACAATTTACTGCAGTCTCAGTCCATATCCAACTAATAAATCATATTTGTCATCTCCTGATTAAAAACACCCCCGAACTACACAAACTACCTATCTGGAAAAAAATATTAACCTATAGTATATATTAGCATCTAGAAATTAAATTTATTTCTTTAGATGAGGCATGCATAATCAAATACCAAAATTTAGATAAAAACTATTCTTCTGGATGTATTCAGAGACTAAATTTTCTTCTTAAATGAACTTGAAACAAGTTCACACTTCAGTGATCTTGAACAGTGAATGCAACAGTCGTAAGTGATGAACAGGCTACTCTTGTCCTGGCTTTTCTTTCACATCATGCACACAGTAAGTAAACAGCCATCCAGTCCTCACAGCACAACCTAATACTATCCAAGGCAAGACGATAACCATTTGTAATGAATAGGTTTGCCAAACAATTTTTGGTCACAATTTTGACTAGAAGCTGGAAACAGACTTACCCCATTAAGCGTCTTTTGTTCTGCTCTTACATTCACATGTAGTTTTATAACCTGCAAGACAGACAGTCCAGCTTTTGTAAGAACGTTTCTTCACACAAAAGCTGTAATATACAAGAAAAAAAAATATTTGAGCTAATTATTTTTTGACCCTTTTTATAGTTAGATGATTCTAGGGCCCCAATGAAGCTGCAATGCAAGAACTCCCTCCTTAAGGAAGGATTTCCAAGCACAGAGAGAAAACTTATGCTGCTTTCTCCCCTTCCACTGTGCTTGACAGAGAATACAGAGTGGAAAATCTGCATATTCCTCACTTCCTCCTGCTAATTCAGTTCTACTTCACTTTCTGCAGAAACCCATAAACAGGCCACAAAGGAAAAGTCCCATGTCCGAGATTTACTGCAGAAGAGGGAACATTCTTCACGGGGTGACCTTATATCACAGGGAGTTCGATTAGAGTGGGACCTGTTCCTCAGGCTGTGCTTTCAGCTGCCACCTACCTGCTTCAGACCACCTGAAAGCTGCTCTGCTTTGCGCCTACTCCCAGGTGCATGCCCCAGTGCTTCCCTAGTAGCTAAGTATAGTAGCTGATTTAGCAGCTTATAACCATAGGGTGAATCAGGTAAGTTTGACGCTCTGATGCAAGGAAGACCATGGAAACTGAATGGCAGGGACTAAATATGGATCTCTGTGGCACTAGCCAAGGGATAACATTAGACATACTGTAAGACTATCCTAATTCTACAATACATCCACCCTCCTTCCTTTTACTCCATAAAGATTTGTGAAAACTCTTTTAAGATAAAAAGTTTTTGTCAGAACATTCCAAGTCCTCCCTTTGTTAAAGTTTATCTTCAAGGGAGTTATTAGTCTTTGATTTTATAACATTACCTATCCGTAAGTTAAAAACCACAATTGCATGCATTATTGTAGTGGGCACATGGGACTGTACGTTTCTTTTGAAAAAGCATTATCAAAATAACAAAATAATTCTAAAGGTTACAGGATTATGAGAGTCTGATAAGTTCAAAAATGACCTATTTTCAAGTACGCAAATAATAACATTTAAATATGAAAAATGGTAATCTGTATTTTTGCTTTTAACATGGGGTTAATTCAAAGCATACAAAATTGAGTTATAAATTCAAAAAGTTTAGCCTTTCAGTACCTTAAACAAGTACTGAAGATAAATAATGAATACAGCAAATGCACCGCAAGTGGTCCAGCTAACCAAAGCAAGGGATAACACCCCACAGAGTCTTCTGGGTGTAATCAACTTCTTATCTTTATGAAGTACAGTAGGTCTAAAAAGAGGCAAAACTACTGTTATTCTCTTGTAACAACACAAAAACTACAAAGATTAAAGACTACTACTTTTTTGTGAATGACTGAAAAGAATAAATTGTTCCTGAATATCGACTAAACACTGAAAAAATAAAGTTAGACAAAATTTAACATATGTAACAACTGCTACATAAGCTACTTTAGGGTAAAAAAACAAAAAAAACCAACCAAACAAACAAAAAAAAACAAAAAAAAAAACCAAAAACCCAAACCCCTCAACTTTCTTATCAAATGAACCTACAAAATCTTACACCTTCCAGAATGTATGTCTGTAACTAATGTATTACTTTTACTTCATTTGGGGAACATAAAGGATACATTCATGAACATAAAGCATTAGATAATGCTATCTGTAGATCTGCATCAGTCGCTAAGTTCTTCTGTTCAACAAAAAAGAACGAGGATCATCTTATTATTACTACACAGCAGCATCATGGAAGTGACACTAATACAAATGTTAATGCACTTTAAATTAAAGACAGTATACTGCTGTATGCAGTATAAAACAGTAATTCTCCAGGAGATTAATTCCGTGACAAACATTCTTCCCAGACAGGAATTTCTGCTTGCTCACAGACTGTGTCTGAGACACAGAAAAGCTTTAAGTTTCTGGATTCCAGCTGATATGACTAAGAAACAAGTATGAATTTGAAATGACAAAGATGAGCTAAGGAGGTGTGACAGTGAGGGGAATGCAGTAGGGAGGAAGTGCAACAGAACTATGAAAAAGTCTGTACTTCTTGTATATTCACAGGATAGTACAGTTTTAAAATAGACACTGAAAACGGAAGAAGCATTATTTGGAAAATACAATTTTAAAAGCCTTTGCAACCAAAATTGAAAATAACCACAAAAAGGCGGCTGACCAAAAAAAAAAAAAAGAATTCCACAGACAGATAGTGACAAATTCTTTGCTGCTGGCCATATCAGATCATTTCAGAACAATGAGCAAAATTCAAGCGAATACTACCTACTTTAGAGAGATTTATAGAAAATAAAGGTGGGTTTGTTTTGTTGTTGTTTTTTTTTCCCCAAGAAATTCAGAAGTAGATAAAAACCTAGTAAGGTACTAGGAATTTCAAAATTAACCAGCTGACTTACAGGCAGGCACACAAAATCTTATTTTCCTGCCTCTGCCCAAGATATTCTCAGGATTTGCAGGAAATCAAAAGCTTTAATGAAGTGTACCAATTGAGCAAAACCCTTAAAAATTCAGAAAGAGTAGTTTCAAAAACTAGAAGTTAACTACTTTGTCACTTAGAACTAATACTGAAGCATCCACTGTAATTTCTAAACAAGATGGCTGAGAAGAAATAGCCGACACCACATCTATTATTTGGTAGAATAAGACCCAAAGTGCTTGTGGTGAAGGAAGAAAGAGTTCATTTAGCAGATAGTTTCTGAGTAAAGAGCATCCCAACCAACTTTATGGAGACAGAGAGTTGGCTCAAATCTAGCTGAGGACTGTTATCAGTGTCAGAACACTCAAACCATTAAAACAGCTACGTGTGTTATCCAATTTACTAATTTACTCTTTCAAAAATCTCTTTATCTTCCTTGCTTTTTTTAAACCCACTTTCATATTTGAATACTCACCTGTACAAGCAAAAACATTCCCGTGTTCTTCGACACAATCAATAAAATTCATCAGTCTTGTAGAGTGAAATTAACATCCAAGAAGTTTGTTTTACAAACCTGTTTGCATTCTTTATCCAATATGAACAATGAGGAATGGATTGCAATGCTTATAGCCCCTTTCTAAATATATGCATTTATTTTTTGAGCTGCTTATAAGGGAATAGTTCAATTGCTTGCTTTTTCCCAAAAAGCTTTCCTCAAAAACAAACTGAAAATCTTTATAACAGCTGGTGAAGGAAACAAGAAAGCCATTTATGTTCCCTTTTGGAGATGCGGAATAAGGAATATGAGGCAATCCTCATACGTCATTAGTATGTAACGCTGACAAACCCAGATGGCTAAAATCATGTATGAACTGTATTGCAGAATTCAATCTGCCCAAGCGTTCACACTAAATCAAACAGAAAAAAATTGACAGAGTCACAGTCATCTAAAAGAGCATAATTATACAGCATAATGTTTTACCTAATTAGAGTTAACCATAACGAAGAGAAGAGCCTCAGAGATATAGAGAAAAATACTCCACTCCAGTAGGCAATGCCTGTCCCAAAAAGAAATAGAATCAGGGACACAAGGGGGAACCACGCATCCTGACTATTCAGTACAGCAGCATCCACCTCTGGTAGTGACAGTGATTGCCATATCACTCTAAACCAGTGAAACCTGCCAAAAACATGAAAGCAGTATTACTTATAACTTCCAATTGCCATTACAGTTGGAAACTGCTTTAAATAAGTAAGGTATGCAAACTCACCTCTGCAGAAACACAACAATGCTTAGGAGAGGTTCTACTTTATAGGGCTTAGCTGTCCTAACTAGCTCAAGGGAAAAGTCTGAACACTGGCCTAGAATCAAGAACGGAAAGCATCTGTAGTTATTCTTTTGTCATGAACTTTAACAAATGAGATCCACAATAAAAAGTAAATTCAGACAAAAGTTTGAAAGTTTACTTTAAAACAAGATAACTACGTCTTATAACAGTACTGTAAGTCAACATACTTCATCATCAAGGCCCTTATTAACTGGATCACTCATACTCAGGTAATATGACAAGAGTTTTTAGAGAGATTACAGAGTTTGTTATAAACACCACCTGAATTTAAGTAAAAATGCATTTTGCCTGAAGACATGACTAAAGGTTAGTCTGGAGATCTCATCTTCATGCAAGAAAAATGTTTTGTGCATACTAACGATATATTTTAAACTTTTACATGTATTTTTAAGTAGACTTCTATTGATTCTAAAATATAGTGCAACACCAATCATTTGCAAAGAAAGGACTGCAGAGTAAAATAATAAGGAAATATTCTGCTACAACACAACCTTGAAGAACTATCAACAAAGAAAAACTGAAACTGAAGAGCACAGATCCAAGTACTTGCACAAGTTCAATGATACTTAGCTTAAAAAAATTCACAACTAGCTAGTCTGTCAACAGTACATTGGATAAGTAATTTCTTTAAACACGCCTGTGACAGGAAAAAAAAAAATTCTGGAAAGCTACCTGTTGATATCAATGTGCTCAACTGTCCTCCGTAAGTAAGAAGAATATTAGAAACAACATAGACAGGAAGAGCGCCAGCATGGAACCTTACTATCTGAAAGACAAGGATATAAGGATAACTTTATGTATGTGTGTGTGTGTGTGTGTATATATATATATGTATGTTTAAAATACACACACACAAATATTATCATAAAGTCAGTATGATAACGTGATTGGAAAACCATTCTTAAAAGTTTCTCATTTTGATACATAAATTATTTGATAACCACCATTAGCAACTAATGTTATATATGGAAAATACTCAGATTTGTCGTAAATGGCTAATCAAACGTGTTTTGATAAACGACCAAATTATAAATGAATGCTTTTTTTCAAGTCAAGACAAATACGAAAAGAACAAAGTAGCCTGTTAATGGTATTTCAGGAAAATAAATATAAAAAAAAAAGTACATTTTCCAAGCAAAACCTGCATATAGTTATATATGCTTTTGGTCAAAGAATTTAATGTACGTGTTAAATGGCTTCCACTGTCCCAAGTAATGAAGGGATATCTGATTAATACACAAATAGCACACAAATTCTTTTAAAATGACAACAGAATGAAAAATCCTTGATATAAATGCATATATTCAAATAGAGAAACTTGCCAGTAATATTCTAGTACTACACTTAAGTGCTTGAGAATTAATTACTTTTTAGAATCAGAATATTGCAGATGGCTAGTCTATTTTTACTGATACGAATGCTAAAATATATTCATTGATAATCAAAGAAGATTTGTTGAAAAGGAGCATACGGATCTACTTAAGACTTTTTTTTTTTTCCTAACTTTTAGTTGATGCCAAATGTATTTTAAAATTTTAACACTACTGACTCATCAGGCTAGAAAGTGAAAGTGACCTACTGCGTCATCCCTTTACAGATATCCGGCTAATCACAAAGCCAAATGCTCAACATTTACAATAGCTCTTTAGATCTAGAGTGCTTTTCTAATCCTCTGAAAACTGAGGCCTGACATTTATCCAGATGGGATGCCTTGCCAAGTGACAAGGTTTAAAGTAATCATTGAATAGTGTTCCTCTTGGCATCAAGAAAGAATCTGAAGTGCCATAGTAGGGAAGTGAAGAAGGGAAAACGTCTATAGATGCTACTGACATAAAAAAACCAATCTAGTACTAGAAAGTTTTCTTACTTGCCCAAGAATCTGTACAGGTGACGTCTTCAGAATTACCTTGATAAAAAAAGCCAAATATTTTATTACTTTATTCAATGGTAAGCATAAGCACAAAATACTTTTATTTTTAAGAAGCCAACTTAATATTGGAATACAGCAATCCCATAACTAAACTGTACAACAGCTTAGTACTGACTTTTTAAAAACAAATGCTTTAAAATTTTTTCTTAGAAATGAGAGCCCAACTTCCAATATTACTCCAGCTGTTAAAAAATACTTGTAACATGCACTATGTTTAGAAAAAGGCCAAACAGCCCACCTTTAGATTTGCTTAGTATTTATTTTGATTAATAAGCTACACGTTTTAAAAGATTCAATTATACAAAAACTATACAGCAATGCAAACTAACTATAAAATAAATCTGCATTACTCACTTCATACTGACAGTCTGAGGAAGAGTAAATATTTAACTCTGGAACCCTGTTGTCGTTTTGAGGCTGAGCTGTATGCAGTTTTGCAGAAATCTCAGTAAACGATGGAACTCTGAAACATCAACTTAATTGGTAATTGTCCTTATAATGAAAAAAAGCCAAACATGCCTTAGTTTTCAACAAGTGCACATAGAGCAGAACTAGTACACAAAGTGTCACTTCAAGCTATAAGCTAAATGGTATAAGGAACTTGTTTACCCTATCACAAGGTACTACGTAACATTCTCAATCCACTGTCCTCTGAACTACCACAGGGAATGGTACTAATGAAAATAGACAAGTTTATCATTAGTGTCCGCACTACCTCACAGAACACAAATACGCTGAGTGATAAGAAAGAGAAGGACAGATTCTCAAGAATACAAAGCAGTTTCCTGCAAGTATTACATTGTTAGAAAATACAGGGGGGAAAAAAAGAGAGAGGTATCCTTAAGACCTCTAAAATAAACAAGGAAGACTGTTTTCCACCCGTCTTAAATAAATCCAGGTTGTTCAACTGTGATTCGTGAGTGACACATATTCCAAACTGTATAATTTGATTTTGTCAGGACTATGCTGCTGAAGCAACTTAGGGCTACTGTGTGATCCAAACTCTAGGTTACGGGAAGAAGCCAGCATCCAGAGCAGCCTCTCTATTCCCCACTCATGAAGGGGTCAAAGATTATACCGAGAATTTCAGATCAGCAAATTACTTCCTTTTCAAGAAAATTAGCGAGAAATATTAAACAAACTGTAGGTATTCTTATTCTGAGGAAAAGTCAAAACAACTGTCAACAAGGGCAGGAAGCCAAGCACTTGAAGACTGGAGAAGTTGTCTCATATCAGAAATATTACCACAACAGAATGTAAACATTCTTCAAAAACATACCAAAAAGTAAGTTATAATTGTTAAAGTCCTTACTTTGCTACAATTATTGAGTCTTCATGTGACCAGGGTATATGAAGTCTGTAAATATTAGGTTTTCTTTCTGAAATGGAAGAGAATTAAAAAATATAAAATTAATTAAGAACAAGATGTGGCAACTGTCTCCAAAGACTAAACTGCAAGTAAAACAAAGGTGGTATACAGATCACTATACAGAATCACCGTGCTTGCAGTTACATTGTAACTCCCATTGCAATGCAGATCAGTGCAGTTAACATTGAGTGAAAGTGACATTTTTTAACTCCTGCTGTTACAAAATAAGCCGGCAAGACATCAATGTTTAAAGGCAGGACACTTATGAGAAAACTTCTGGTTTTCAACACAAAGCTGTAACCTCAAGCTAATGATTCCATCACTTTTTTTTTTTGTTAAAGTCCTTTAGCATGCCATTCTGATTAAGCTCATGTAGCTCAACATTCAAATTTGAGTCCCATAACTAGCAAGTTATCCTAGCCAAATGTGCTATTCTTGAGAAACACTTTGAACATAATGCAGAATCCTGCCTAAAGTTCAACTTCCCTTTGCTGGGAAGTAAGAAAAACAAACATCTGAGGACTAATTCCACATTTTCTTTGACCTATCCTCCTTAAAAAGTGGATTGAGCCGATTATAACAGTACTGCCTAAACCACACTGCATGAGAGGGCTTTTCTTTCCATCAGCTTCAGTCTTAAGAATTTTCAACAAGCATTGTTTTAAAAATTTATACTTTAGACAAGACTTACATTTACCTTTGAGTGACTGGCAGTGGCCTTCTATATAAATTTTGAAAGCTTGATATATCTAGAACATAAAAACAAACAAACAAGTCACATTCTCCAAACAGTGGTTACATTAGCTTAAAAAATTAAGTACCGTTCTTACTTGGTTAAAGTGCTGGAGCTGTACATTGTAAAGTAAGCCAGTTGAATTTAAAAGAATTTTGCTTGAAGAAAGCCCTGTAAAGGATTAGATAATTTTATCTGAGAACTTCCTACATATTCTTTTTTTTTTCCCCAGGAGACTTATATGCTTCTATATCTGTTAGTCAAAAACCCCATATTTCTTATTTCTTTGTCTGTTACTAACTAGAGCAGTATTAACTTCTGTAAAAACAACCCCCAAAACCTCCCTGACCATTGGAATTTTTAGGCAAATTATTATCCAAATGTTAGTAATAGTAGTTTTCCATTTTTTTCCAAAAGTAATATGCTATACTTACCAAATGAAAAAAGATGAGTTACAGGAAGCAGTACTGTTCTGGAATCCTCTTTGAAGAATTCACAGTCCAAAGTATACTGCAATTCAGGATATTAAATACAAATCTAAACCAAGCACAGGCCTTTGCACTTGCCAAATTCTATTCACAGGCTCAAGCAGAGTACAGGACACAAATACTGAAAAGCCACCTCTCCACACTCCACCAACAGGGACTGGCAAGTAGTTTGTTCCTGTACATACCAGTACAAGTTTGGGTAGCTTAAGCTTAACTTCCAGGCTCTCTGGCTCTCACCCATTTGCAAGAACCTTCAAAAGGCTGCTCAAATAACTGAGAATAACTAGAAACCAGTTCACACTCCTTAAGTGTTCCTCTTAGTGGGATCCTGAGAGGCCTTGATGCAAAGATATCCAACTCATCTGTGAAATTCAGAACTATCAAACTCTGCACAACTCGGTCAACCACATTATTTGTGGTCTCAGAGCTTACAGAGGTATCTGCATCAAGCTCCCCAGAATCCATATGTGGCATCTTCAATTATCTACAGCATTCTCTGCCACCCTGGGTAAGAGAACCGATTGTTCAAGAAGAGAAATATTCAGGAATGCAACCAGAATATTAAGAAAAACATGGAAGAACATTAGAATCTCCAATAAGAACTCTAATAATTGGTTTGAGAGCTGTCACTTCGTATGTTTCAAGTACTATTCATGCCTTGCATTTGGCATTTTATCAAATGAAAATGCCTCTGAGCTGACAGAATATAACGAAGTTACATTCAAGCCACACTGGAGCATAGGTCTATGGTTTCTCAAAGTAACTTAGCACATACTTAATATACTTTCTTTTCCTTCTGTCATAGCATCTGAAAGCTATGAATACACTAAGCAAGCAATTTCTGCATTTCTTTTTTTTTTTTATTATTTTACCTTATTGCCAGCTGTGGGTAGTGCCTGAATGACAATGTGGGACAAAGAAGGATAGTCCTGAAGTTGCAGTATTACAACCTTAAAAGAAAAAAAAAAAAAAAAAGAAAGAAAGAAAAAGAAAAGTCATTACTGAACTGAACCCTTAGCTTACCCCTAGCCAGTTCCCAGATGTCCACCTCTTGTACCCCTTCCTCTGGAATACAATTGCATGTTCCAATACTGTAAATGGAACAGATCCTTCTCCCATGACATACCCCACACAGCACCTCTCTCCTACAAATTATGTACAATGCTTACCTTGGTGGTTGGAAGTAACTCAGCTTTCCAGGATAAATCAGTAGCTTCCAGGCTGTAAAAATTCACGCATGTTAAAGGATGAGCATATTCATTATGCAGGCACTACGTTATGACAGTGGATTAACATAGACAGCTTTTCTCTCTCTATATATATGGATTCACATGATTTTAAATTGAGAACCAGTTTGGGTCTACTGCACTTAGCTACCATAGTAATTTATCAAACTATAATCATTTCAGATAATACAAATCTTGTTTTTGCAAAAACAAGTTAAGTAAAGCTCTAACTTCGTATATACAAAACATACAGTAGTTGTTAGCCATGAAACTTCAGACACATAATGAAAATTCTTAATGAGTTAAAAGAGCACTGGCATTGAATTAACACAGTTTTATTAGCACCTTTTAAACATCAAAAGTACCAATTTTTCCTATGGAAACATCTAAAACGTACTACATAAAAATTCTGTTAGCTGCTGCAGAGCTAACAGCAGTTCTAAAATGGTGTGTACTTAGATTAAGTCAACACACTGAACTGCAACACATTCATTCAGTCATTTTGTTTTTTAGAATACCAGGATACTTCTGTTTCTCTAAATAATGCTACATGACCTCAGGACACAGTCCACAGCAAAACCACTACTATTAGATGAGGTTTTAGGTAGCAGTCCTGAATTAGGCTAAGTTGCCATTTGATGCTGATCAAAGGTTATACAAAGAAGTAACAGCCAACTTCTCCTTGGAGCAGGACAAAGTAATTATGACATCTGGCTATCAGCTGGAGGCAACACTCTGTGGCTATACACCTCAGCACAGATCCCAGAAGAGAGAAATACTATGCTAGCTCAATTCCACCTGGAAGCTTTCCCTAACCTGAAGGGTACATTGAATTTACTTTGAGCTTACTTTGCAAATGTAAGCTAAGCCAGTGTTTTAAATCCATTTTGTAACGACTGTAATGACCTGATTCAAATAATCACTAAATCACACACTTTTCTAAATATTTTTGTATGAATAAGAAAAAAATAAGAGATGCTCCAATCCACTCTTCTGAAGGCTTTGAGTGATATTTGATGTCTTCTGTGATAGGATTCTAAAGAGAAGCTTCAGAACACATGATTTAGGAATAGAGCACAGCATGTAGCGTCCACAGGAGAGCAACAGGAGCAACTTTTCACTGCTATAAAGGTCAAAAATACAGCTTAGAGAAGAAAAAGTTCACCTATTTTTTTCTGTATTCATGCAGCAGTTCTGAGAAAAACTATTTTTTTGTGTTCTCTTGGTGATACAGAAAATATGAATTATTCACAGTAAGAATTTTACTTTTCTTCCCAATCTCTTCCCTCCTAAGCAGAAGGAGATTTTATATGCTTCACATTCAAATGTAGTCTCACAAGATCCATTTGAATAAAGAACAGGAACTGTTTATACTCACCACATTGATGAATTACTGTTCATACAGCCATAAATCCAGCTACTTGTGTCCTATAAAGTCAATACCATAAAACAGTACATTACCTATGTGTGACTGTATTTATAAATATATTAAAAAATAGCAATTATTTACTCAATTAAACAATGCAGGAGTTAATGCTGATAATCTTCTCCAAAAATTCTACATGCTGACTGTTGCAGTATACCAGATGTCAACAACTGTTCTAAAAATCCTCTGATGGCAGAACCTTGGTGCAATTAACTTACTAAAAAGAGGAACAAACTTCCATCTTCATCTCACTCCTTTTCTATTAAGTGTGTCTGCAGCAGCCATCACTATAGTGATCAAACTCTCATAAGGATGTCAAATGCTGAAGTGTAAAAGTGAAGATGATGATAAAAACAGTCTCTCTCAGATTTCCTCAATTATTTATAATGAAAGATATCCACCAACTTTTGTTCTTCATTTTGCAATGAAGTCAGACTTCTGTGTTAACAGCAAGTGATATCCTCCACTAAAAGTCTGATATCACAATCTTGGAATTACAATTACAAGAATGGAAAGATGAACTATAAGAGTGAGAGGCAGGGCTTTCTAGGGACCATTTTAAATAACTTCCATTTGCAAACAAAGGTTGATTCATAACCTTTTCTAGTTATGAATCAACAGTTTCTAAAAACAAATGCAAGGTTAAGCAAACACACTTTCATCATTTCTCTCTAAAAAAAAAAACGGATCTGCCTTACATTTGATGTAAAATTCAATTTTATTAGAATTTAATCTTTTCTAACCAAAAGAAACATCTCAAGGTACTATCCTAAGTAGTTGAGGAGTACTTTAGACATTTCATGTTCTACTGCTCCCTCCCTCAAGCATTTGAGTGTTCTGAAGCAATAGTACCATGATGCGAGTATCTCAGACATTGTTCTGTACCTTCTCCTCCTCAAGCAGTATTAGTCCTGTCTTTAAGATATTATAGAAAAGGCAAAAGTTACCCTATTAAAGCACAACTAAGATTACAACTAATGTGTAAATATTGAAGATGCTACTGGGATGGACAATTAGGAAAGCACTGAGAATATACAATCTTTTTTCACAACATGAGGTATGAACCCCTTTGGTAGGGGTAGGAGTGGCAACAGGGACATGCAGGATGGAACAGGAAAGCATCTCAATTTTCTCACCACTAATCTAAAATACTCATGTAATTCTGAAAAGCATATTCATCTATCTCCAGTTTGCCAAGAGATTACATTCATTCCTTTCAAAACTATTTTTTAAAATTTTCAAAAACATTTTGGCTGGATTTATGTGTTGAGATAAAAATGCAGGAAATGCACATTATCGCCTCTCCTCTCAATAGAGAGGACAACTGAGGTGGGTGCTGTTTTCTCATCTGGCTTCCATTTGCTTCCACTGCTAAGAGGAAGATCTCTATAGCCTTTCAGACTCACTTAAATTTTATTATGGGAAAGCAAACCTATAAACAGCTTTCCCAAATTAGAAGTATAGCTGAATCCTGGCAGCACTAAAAATAATTTCTTCATTCAAAACCATCAATACAGAATTAAAGGAGAAACTAATCTGTGGCTAACCATAAGAGAGTCAAAAATAAAACATTTGAGTTTCAGGTGGCATTGAAGGTTTCAGACCTTGAACACTAAGCATGACATGCTAAAACGGGAAGTACATCTAACAACATATTAGGCTGTCAATGTAAACCAATGTCAGTAATTTCAACATCCGTTTCATTAAACTGTCTTAAAACTTCAGCAAATCTAAATTAAAAAAATACAGCTTTATAAACAAACTACAGACATTAAAGAACTATTTTCTCACCAACATACTGTTTTCACAGTAAATATGACTGTATAATTTTCTGTGGCTTGCAAGAGGAAATGTGAAAAATTTTCCATCAGAATCCTTAAAAGAAAAAAAGTTGCTCATTAGTAAAAAAAAAAGCCAACAACAAAAACCATAAAAACACAATGAAGAAAAAAAGTGTTACTTACATTGTAAGATGAGTAAGTCCATTTTGAAGCTTTGACTGTAATCCATGTGAAAGCTCCTAAAAATAAATAAGTTTTTATATGCCACACTGCAGGAGCTATTATCCTTTTCTCCAAAATCTTATCTTTTACTTATAGCCAAGGTCTTATCTCTTATCTGTAAATGGCCATAGACTTTATAAGCTTTACCAACACTCAGGATTGCTACTGCTTAGAATTACATGCAACAGGTATCATCTGTTACACCATCAACAGCAAAACCCTAGGATCCAATTACTACATTGTAATTGTAAAACAAATACCCTAAGGACCTTGAAACAAAGCTCTCAAGGCAACAAAACAACTAAGAAACTGAATGACAGTAATGTAATTACAGGGCATGTGACTGATGAAAGCTGAGGCAACATTAAAAACAACCCCAAGCTTCGGTCCTGTCAGTCTTTTAAGAAAACCAATACAGAAACTTGTGTAGAAGTCAGTCGATGATGAAGTGAATAACACATACAAGAAAAAAGTAGCAGTTTAAAGATTTGTCTGGAAAAAGAGCAAGACAGAATAACAAAGAGAACAGAGATACAAACAATGCAAACTGTCATGCAAGAAGATTAATATCTTTCTTCTGTGTAACTACAATAACAAGTTCATCACAAATTTAGCTATCAAGAGGTCACCACAAACAGGAAGATGCAAACATGAAATCCAATTTAAACATATTCCTCCTTATTGCTAAAGACTGACCCCCAAAAAGGCAAACAAACAAACAAAAAATCAGCTCCACCACCTCTCTGGGCACCTGTTCCAGTGTTTGACCACCCTCCTGGTGAAGTACTTTTTCCTAATATCTAATTGGAATTTCTTTTGTTGTAACTGGACTCTACTGCCTATTGTGTTATCACTGTGCACCTCTGAGAAAAACCTAGCTTCACCTTCTCTCCAATCTTTCATTAGCATTCTCTTTAGGGTGAAAAAGCCCAGTTCACTCAGCCTCTCTCCCCCATGTCCTATGCCCCAGGAGCTAACCATTTTGGTGGTCCTCTGCTTCATTCTCACTGCAGTATATGTCAACGCCTAAAGGCCACCTTATACTATGGTGCCCAAAACTGGACACCAAAGTTAAAGCTACCTTAGAACTTCTGCATTAGCCGACATTAAGAAAATTCCTGAAATAAAATGGTTTTCATAAAATGGTTCAACGCACTTCAGCAAAAGCAGGAATACAGCTGTGCCCTGCAAAAGTTCTGTTTAGTTTCAAGACTCCGTGCAGTCAAAATTTCTCACCTTTAACTATGCATTCTTAGCAGTTACAAGGAAACCATTAGTATGCAGTCCATTTTACCCTGCCATGTCATGAAAAAAAGGAAGTCACTGATGCAGCAGATCTGAATATTCAGGATTTCCATAAGTAGCACAAAACTAACACAATGGCTCTACAACACCCATACTATCCCTCTTGCGAGCATGGTATGTAAGCGTAGATTAGACTGTACTTTTGACATCCAGCTATTCCCAATTTCTGAGATTGTCTACTGGACACCCTGATGTAAATATGACTCCTGCTCGCCCCCCAGAATCTAAGCCATATCAAAGTGACAGACTTTTGCTCCTACCCCTTTTAACTTATTTAGTGCTGAAACCACACAAAAGCTGATAGCTTAGGTCTATAACCCATATATTATTCTAGCAATGTCTGAAGAAGGACAAAATGTATTCCAGAAGTTTGTTTGTTAATAGTTAATCTTCTCACTAAGGAGCATCACTGAATCCTGTTCAAAAGAAAACTGCCGCACACCTGTGAGTTCTGTAAAAGCTTCAGGATTTTCCTCAAATATCTTTGCAGGGTGTCTCACGAAGTGGTGATTCAGTACAGACATTCTTTTCTTTGGATCCTCAGTTATCTAAAAAGAAGAACACATTGTCAAATTTTATTTTACCAATTTGTGTGATTTAAGTCATCACATGACCATAGCTAGCAATACAGTTTTTGGGATGAGAGGCAGGAGAGATTAGAAGACATGGTACACTTTCTATTCTAAATTCAATAATCTGAAAAAATAACATAGTCCATCACGGCAATACAAAAAGTCTACACATGTTATGAATCATAGCTGAAACTTCTACGAGTTTTAGATCCTTGCCTACTCTGAACAAAAGGAAGCCATTCTATTAAACTTTCTTTCTAGACCCACATGCATTCTTCCTGAAATAACACATTTATGCCAGAGTTTAGGAAAAATTCTCATTTATATTTGTGAGTCTGAGTTCACAAATCCAGCTTACTATATCTAGTAATATTTCAAGCATCCAAATAGTTGTTGAGCTATATTGTGATTTGCTTTCATTTAAGGTTAAGGGGGTTTTTGTTGGTTATTTTTTTTCGTTTGGTTTGGTTGGGGTTTTATTCAAAACCAAATTTACAGGACTAATTTTTGTCTATTCAGTTTCTAAAAATTGTGGCCATCACAACTGATTTCTGAAAAGTTCTACCCTCCAGCACACTGCCAGTCAACTCCAGAATAACTGTACCCCCTTTTTGTCTCTCTAAATCACACTTTAAAGCGAGTACACCCAAGAAACTAGAGAAGTCTGGCCCAAACAGCCTCAAAAAGAACACCTGGAAGCCTTCCTCCTCTACGTCTGGGGCTCTGCTCTAACGTATTTTCAACCTCTTGGACCTTAATTCCAACTCATGTCTATTGCTGTGTAACATTTCAGAAAGAGAAAGAGTTCAAAAGGAGATTTCTCCAACAGTTTTTGAAAAGTAAGATACAGGATATTTACTCAGAAAAGCAATAAATAGTTTATGCTAGTATTTTACTTGCATTCTATTTTTGTAAGTGTAATTTGCAAAAGGACACAACGAACACATCCTGGTGCTGGGCCGCTGTGATGACAACATATGGGGAAGTTCGAGAAGTATTATGTCCGAGCTAAACTATCACAAAGAAGGTGATTCAAACACATATTGAGAGGTCACATTCAAAGCTACACAGCCAGCAAAACTTGCTGGTGCAAGTCAAGTAAGCCTGCTGCATTATGGAAGAAAAGTTCAGTCCACACCCCAGCTATAAAGCAGTCAATAATAAAAACTGAGTTAACACCTAATTATTGCTGACACATTGGTCAAACAACACAAAACCACAGAATTTTTCAGCGACAGGTACAAAACAGCAGTTTTCTCAGCATGATTTAAAATAATCAAAAAGGAGTCTTCTGTATAATGGGATGATATTTGTCCTGATTAAATATTCTGTGATGGAAGAAAAAGGAAGAAAAATATACAGGAGACCACATATACAAACCTGCCTTGTATTTTCATCTATGAGATCAAAAAAAGCTCTAATGGTAGCCAGGATCAATTCTTTGCACCTAGAAGAATAAGTGAAATTAAATCTAGAAAGGAAATATCCAGGGGAATAAAAGCGGTCAGATGAGACATCATAATATATTATGCTGAAGTTAAATTACTGTATAACGTGGTAACAGTAGAGAACAGAGGGATGTATGGTCAGTCAATTAACCTTTTTCCATTAGCTTACCACACTATGGAGAGATGGTCTGTTGAGGCCCATGCTCTAGGCACAGCTGAGCTCTGTTTGGGGAAGAAAAAAAATTGAGATTTTATTAATATCAAACATTTTAAAATTCTAAGCAAGCCTTTGCCCTCCTTATTTAAACATATGTGCACAATTATTAAAAAGAATAGTGTTGCAGGGATTAAGGTACAATAGAATGACTTTTTCATTCAAAAAAAGTCTTACAAGTGCTGAAGCACATGTGAAACAAAATGACTAAGTTATCTATGTTAGATAGTAGAGTCTAATGGTGAAAGGGCAAATAATGGTATAGAGGAAACTTAACAAAATTTCTTCAAAGACTGCTTCTATGACTAATCTTACTATTTTAATAAGTGATCTTGGCACACAAGAATAGAAGCATGCCAACGAAAGCTGCTGCTGAAAAAGCAAGGGCATCCTCAACAGAAAGGAGCATCAGAAGACCATGCAGGAAGAAATGGGACAGTCTGAAGCTATTCGTTTACAGAAGTGTATTGCATTTTAGGGGCTAATAATATCAAAAACGCCTCCCATAAATGGAGCTCATCACCTAGTTGTACACCTTGATTCAAGTAAGTATCAACTATTGATACATAACAGCCAGGAAGAAAAAAAACAAACCAAACAACAACAACACAGCCCCCAAAACAGAATAAAAACCCCCAAACAAAAAAAAAAAAAAGAAAAAAAAAAACATGAGAAAGAACTGGTACCACTACACATGAGATCTCATGCAAAATTCTGGTCACCAGCACTCAAGAGAAATTAAAGTAGAGCAGATGCAGAGACCAGTTACTAGGACAAAGGGAATGCAGAGTTAATCTTCTTAGCCTAGCAGAATCAGAGCTGAGACTATTTATAGACAGCTTTCTGTACAATGGACAGGGAGGTAAACACCAAGGGAATAACAACTACTTCAAATAACTCTTCAAGTTGATGTCAAAGTACATTTAAAAGATGGCTTGTGTAGCAAACAGAAGTTGGAAATTACAAATTTTCTTCCTACTGAGGAGTATCTTCTGGCTACTGCTTCTATGATGTTGTTTGATTAGTTTTGGAAGGAGACAGATGCCTGCAAGAGCAGAAGACTGGACCTGATAATCCAGTAGATCCCTTCTATTCCCAAGTTCTTTGTAAAACAATAAATACAAATAGAAGGCTTGAAGCCAAAGCTGTTTTTTTATAATCCAACCAGTAGTCTATTCCTATACTGCACCACCTGTCAGTCTCTATATACACGTCTCTTGTAAAAATGCAGGAAAATAATACCTGAGTTCTGAAACTAAAAAGGTGCAAGAAGGTGGCAAGAAGAAATGGTACCAAGTGGCAGAAGATTCAAATCCACTCCAAAATATCCTCTTCCAGAGGACACTCATTTAGACTACAACCAACTATTTATGGGTTTATAACTGTACACTATACTTTGTGTTTTCACGTGTAGTATTTTAATATTTAGTTATACTATGCTGCACATACAGACCATAATTAGACACCGATACACGCATTACATAAACAGCTATCTAACATAGCTCCATGCAAAACCAAAAAAATACTTTGCTTTTTTACCACAACAGATAAGGCACTGTCATGTTGACTCATTCTTGGTAGAAAAGCCAGTCCTGAACGAACTTGGTAATCTCTGAATCCTCCCGCCACAGAAAGGGTAGTTAAATTTCTTAAATCTTGGGCCTTTAGAATCCAATGATTGTTTACAGCTGTATAAAAATCTATAAGATATATAAAAATCAATTACAATATCCCATTAAGCCTATTTGATATACAAAAAAGCTATAGAAACATTTAACTAAAAGTTTCTGTAGCCCCCCTAGACGCATTCAAGCTCCAGTTATCACTTTTGATTCATATAAGGAAGTACTGTTTTAACCCCAAGAAGGCAGCAGTTGGGAAAGACATATACACTTACACCTTCTACATCATCTGAGCACATATATTGTTTGAGTAGCAAACCACAGATTTATTTTAAGGACAGCCAGAGTCCAGAAACAGTCAGCAAGGAAGTAGTACTGCATTGCAATCAATTGTAGGAGAGAGAATTAATACAAGCACAATAAATAAAATTCAGCAGCTAAAGATAATCCATTCCTCTTGGGTGCCACAGAGAATAATGAAAATAAATGTCTATTCCCTTTCCTTCACCAATTCCCCCAATATCTACATGTAGCAGCACAATTATCACTGAGCATATATTTTATCAGTATAATTTAGTCAAATCTAGCTTTTCACAAAGTGTATAGTACATGCATAATGATTATACTTCATTTTTTATGCCACAGTTATTCAGGTGAGCAGAAAATATGATCTATCTTTTGTGTAAATATATAAAATATGTAATTATATCTGCGTTTAATATTCTCACCCCCCCAACCTTTGGGCGTGACAAACATTAAATTTAAACAACTCTACTTAGGCAATGCATTTGATAAAGAAAGCCATTACAGAGGTCAAGTTTTATAAAAAAGAAAGAAAAACTGTCATTTGCTGGAGAGCTTAGAAATTAAGTAACGTGCTCTGCAACTTACTAAAATTACAAATTATTGAGAGCTCCAGGCCCTGCACAGCAGCTCAAGTCCACATAATTCATTTTATTATACCTTACTTTCTCTCAGTATCCTAGTGCTCTCACACAACCACACAAAGGAATAGATTAATTACGGTAAACAAAACAGCACGTTTTGCTGTTGATTTGCAAGAACCTCACCTATCAATGCTTGAGAGGATCAATTAGATAACCTGCAATACTTACCAGTAAGATATTTGTCTAAAGGCATTACAGGTGCAACATGAGGTGTGGCTTGCGTAATGAGGAGGTTTATAAGTTCAGGCTTAAAATTCTTCAGGGTAAGCAATGCTCTTGCAACAAGACCCCCCATGGAATGACCTACTATTGCAACACTGGTTGGTGCAAATTCTCGATCCTTAAGCAAACAGCAAAGAGTAATTGGACACATCAAAAATAGATCTGACATTGAACTATAGTTATCAGTTATACTTTTTTTTTCCCCAAAAAAATTAACGTATGTCCTATCAAGGATAATATTAACTAGTATTAACTTGACAAGTTTACAAAATTAATATAAATTTAGTTGCTATCTCAAAAAATGTGTTTAATGTGAAGTTTGCAGCTCAAAATTAAATATTATATAGCCTGTGTAAGCACAAGAAACTTCAGCTTATTTTAATTTCTGAGACTCTTAGGCTATCAAAGAACTTTACTAGAGAAAACTGGATATAAAGTGATGCTATACTAATATTTTAATAAACTAGGGAAAGTTTACATCTCTACTACAAAAAAAATAGCATATGCTGTGCATGGAAGTATTTATTTAGAAACACAATTATAGGACCTAACACTAGGGCTCTGGGATTGTCACAAGCATTAAAAATCTACTAAAGAGCAGCACTTCTGTATTGCACTATCATCACATTCAACTATATACACACATTATAAAGTCCCCTCGCTTTACTCATCATTCTCCAGTTTTCCAGCAGAAAAGGCAGCCCAGAAGCCCATTCCAAAATGCAAGTACATTATTCAACATATGTCACTACTTACTCTGTACAACTTAAGAATTACTTTTATGCATTCATGCACAAACTTGGTCTGTCGTTGCAGACTACCACCATACAATGCAACCAACTCCTCATTAAAGTTGACACTGAAGAAATTAAAATGATACTTGAAGTCAACATCTTCTGCTTTTCTAAGTGCAATGGAGCCAAGAGAACGTACTAGGAAAAGAAACCACATTAATTAGAACAAGCTCATAGTCACTGCTTAGCATCATCATTAGTAGACAAACACATAAATACATAACCTATTAAGAAAAACATGTTATCTTAAATTCATTGTTCATCTCAAGTAATTTATAAAAGTAAAAAAAGGATGAAAAAGACATCCAAAAGCAAATATTCTCTTTTCTAATATGTAATCACGCTGGTTTTACAAAAACAGATTTGAAGACGTAAATAATCAGAGCCAAAGTGTCAGCCAGTCACTGTCAGAACCAAATTGTAAAATGGGAAAATAAATAGTTATTTCCTATTTTTATAAGGATCCCTCTGGTCAAAAGATATTAGTAAACATATCATAACAAGAGCTTATAGAACAATCTGGAAAAGAACAAACCCGATGAGACAAAAAGAAAGTTTGGACTGAGTTACCAAGAGCTGCATACTATGTTTATGGCAGTTAACCACGCAACCTAGCTTACTGCTGACTACAGAGATATTTTATGTCAAAAACAAGTTTATACAAGACCAAGGATTATGTTCCTCCATCTGAGGGCTGCTTTTCTCACGTCATCTGCACCTTCTTACAGCCACACCAGGACAAGAAGGCAAAAAGAGCAGTCCTGACTTCAACTCTAGAGGCATCGCTACTGCTAAGCTTTCCTACAATTCCTTTGAATACCATCAACTCTAGGACAACATTCCCAAATACCACCAAGGTATGTACACGGGATTGGAAAAAAACAAACCCCAAAGGACACTTTTCCACCTAAGATCTTGAGGGAGAAAATGTTCCGTTTACAGGGTCTTGCTTCTGACCCATCTTCTCCACCTAACCCCAGCTGCTCTTTAATACAGCCTTCTGAGTGCAGAATTGTCCCCAAGTTTCCATGGAGACATGGCAGGATGGGAACAGTAACGGCTGCAAATAAAAAAAGCACAATAGGGAAAGAAGAAAATAAAAGAGAGAGTCCCAAAAGCAAATATATACTTTTGCAAATAAACTAACTATTGCCAGAACGGTCTGCCCAAATCCAGCACACAGAAGCAAGATTCTTCTACAGTGCAACACTTTCAGAGATCTGCAGCCTACAGAACCCTCCTTCTTAGCAAAGTTTGCTACAGAAATTTACATATCAAACAAATTTCAGCAAAGTTAATGAAATTGTAAAGTAATATTTATGAAATACTTTATATGTTCAAACACCCAGCATGATGAAATTTATAAATCTAATTTGTAGTTGTCATTCCACCAATTCTATCTAAAAGTAATAAGCAATAAGAAAACCTTTGAAATTATTTGAAAAGACCTGAAAAGTATTTAAAAGATCAAATATCTTGTCGCAACTTCATATCTTGAAGTCATGGTAAAAGAACAAGAATACTACCAAAGATCACAGGGCAAGCATGTGACAGATTCCTAAATAAAACTCAGGATCTCAATTCTCACAATCTCAGATTCATTCTCAACAATTAAACTAGACCATCATCTTTTGGTCAAAGTCTGAATTTTGTACATTTTCAAAGGTTCATTTTAGTACCCATGAAAGATGAATTAACATGTTTCAAAACAAAATAGTTTGGGTTGGAAGGGACTTCTAAAGGTTGGACTAGATGACCTTTCTTTAAAGGTCATCTAGTCCAACCCCCCTGCAACAAGCAGGGACATCTTCAACTAGATCAGGTTGCTCAGAGCCCCATCCAACCTGACCTTCAATGTTACCAGGGGTGCAGCATCTACCACCTCTCTGGGCAACCTGTTCCAGTGTTTCACCACCCACATTGTAACAAATTTCTTCCTTACATCTAGTCTAAATCTACCCTCTTTTAGCTTAAAACCGTTACCCCTTGACCTATCACAACAGGCCCTGTGAAAAAGTTTGCCCCCATCTTTCTTATAAGCCCCCTTTAGGTACAGAAAGGCTGCAATAAGGTCTCCCTGGAGCCTGTAACACATCAAAATAACAAACCCAGCAAAGGCAGCAGCAACACTTCTATCTTCATTGCTCAGCAAATATGAATATATTTTAAACAAGTATGAAAATAATAACACTACCAGCTTCTCTGCTCATCTAGGTATCAGAATTAAATGTTTTATCCCACAATAAATTCTGAATGAAACACAAATTTTCATAAACTCCATAATAAAAGCAAAAACTATTCTGAGCCACTAAGGCAGAAAAATTTATTTTAACGAAGATTTTGAAAAATTAATATATGACTATTAGCAGTCTCCCTAAATCAACTTCTCAAAACAAAGAATATTTAAATATTTACTGATCTTAAGGCACACAGCACTTAGTACTTCTTATCCACAGCACTTAGTACTTCTGCTCAACTAGTTGAAGTTTTTCTTCATATACTTCCTTTTGATTCCTAACATACTCTGAAAGTACTATTTTATTTACTGCATAGTGATGTACTGTTTTTACAGACAGCATTAATTCAGATTTTCAATACTTTATGTACAATTACACAAGTCCATATGATATCTCTCATAATCATTATGTTCATAATCTTCTTTGGATACTATTGAGCCTGCAAGTCTGCATGGGTTTTCTGAAAGTACAAGCTGGTAAAATATTTTACTTTGATGTAAGCTCAGAGGGTATGTTCTCAAACAAAAAACTTTGTAAGGATTCTCTGAAATCAGATAATTTAAACATCAAGTTCAGTGCAAATATAAGGAAAAATTATCAGAGTAAGATATCAGGGTTTAGACCGTGGCGGTTTTCCCCATACATACACATCAATTTGGCCAACGTCATAAGAGTATTACTAACTGTTTCAAAGCACACTTTGGAGAAAAAAATAACGGTCTTCAAACCCAGCCTGCAAGAAATACCGGATACTGGAATAAACACACAGAATACTTCATGTTCATCAAACTACTAACTCTGGTATTTGCAACGAAAAATAAAAATACTTTAAAACTATTACTTCTTTTCATTTTGAGCCTAGAAGCGCAAGAGGGAATAACATGGAAAACAAAAGCAGGCTATGTGTAAAGTGTGAAGATGATGCTAAGGAAAAAACACCACATAAAGAGGCAGGAAATAATGAAGCTACAGGGCAAGCCACAAGACGATGCTTATTTCTATAGCACGTAATTACTTCAGATCACATACTGTAGCTTGTTCAGTTTCTTCTAATCAAATTCAGGTCTTGTCTTATTTGGCATAACTGCACTAAACCTTGTTCAAATCAAAACCAACTAGATGTTTACAATCAAAAACACAGCAAGACTGCAGTGCTGCCCCAGTACAGCATAAATGGTGCTGTTTCAGGCTTTCAAAAGTCAAAGTATTACTCCAGAAAAATATTAGAGCTCAACTGTTCAACTGATTTCAAACAAAACTGAAGTCTCTTGACTGCTTGAAATTAACCATTGGCTAACAGCGATATCTATACCATAATATGATCAGCCATTTTGACTTTTGTTGATATTTTTTCAAACAGAAAACTTATTGTCATTAAGTAATGCATAAATATGGGAGCTCTTTGTAACATACCTATAACTTAACCAAATGCTTACCTTGTTTGTAACTGCCAGCATTCCCAGGAAGAAAGAGAACTGGAATTCCTGTCAAGAAGAGATTTTTGTTTTCTTCAGCATAGTTCCCTTCCCCATAGAGATAGAGCTCATATACTGGGTATCGTCTGGCTGTTTTCTTCGGTAATTTTATTTTCTGTTGCAAAAGTTAAAAAGAAAACAATTACCTTGTCCATATTGTTGCAAACAAGAAAATATAGTGGCTTATACAGTAATTTAAACGATCTGGCTTATGTTTTAGGTATTGTTTTAAATTACAATCTAAAGAATACAGAAGGAAAAACTGCTTTAAAAAAATTATAAAGTATCAAGTACTTTGTTTAACTAGGTATTACTGTGCACCAATGGCTGCAGTTACTTACTTGAAACAGCTCTTAACTTTAACTGGCTTTGAAACAAACTGCAAATGAATGTAATTACGTATCTTAAAAAGTTGCACATTTGTCAAGTAAACCTAGCCTTACAATACGGGGGAACCCAACCAACCACCAATCAAAACCCAACCACTTCTCACAGGACAGGAGAATTTGAGAGCAGAAACTGGAGCACAAGTGATCCCAATTATTCCTACTGCACGTGAACAGTTCTGGAATCCTTTCTAATGCCACATAACTCAGAACAAGGATGTGCTACTGCACCTGATACCAAAGCTACATCCCGAGAACAGGGCTACATAGGTGACTGTCAGATGACAACTATTATGTCAGGGTTAATTACAGATGCAGCGTGAATTCTCTTAGGTGCTTTTTATTGAGATGTAACCTGCAATGGGAATTACAACAATAGTAGTAACCACCTTAATATGGCTTGTCAGAAAAAATAAACCCATGATACTCCTGGGGCTTTTTTTTGTTGCTGTTTTCAGAGTCAGTTATATGGTCTAGAGACAAACAACTAGTTTTGTAACAACTCAGGATCCAATTTACACAGTCAACTGTCATCTTAAAAACTGCCATATTTATTGTATTAAAACAAAGAAGCAAACAACTAACCACCTAACTTATCACATGGCTTACAGGGTTACAAATTCCCAAAGAGAAAAGAACAAAATACCTTTAAACCTGAAGGTTAGGTGATGATCAAGTCTTAGACCAGTAAGTTACGACTCTTAGAGCCATATGACACTGCTTTAAACAAAATAAGTAGTAAGCAAGAAAACATTTAATTAATTCCTGTATGGAGGTTGGCTGGTTTATAATTTTGAGTATCTGAGATTTTAAAAATTCCTATGAATGCAAATACACTTGTTCTAGCATTCGATTACTTATGACAATTCAGAGACAAATAAGAGAATTTAAAAATAAATTTGCTAAGGTGTAATTTATATTTTAAGGAAACTTTATTTTACAGAGTAAGGTCAAAACTAAACTCAGTTTGGCATCAGAAATCTTCTCGAAAGTCTCTCTTAATTGCTTTCTCGAAATAGAGGCATCTCTATTTTGGATATTTTAGTTGTTTCTTTCAACTGCATCTACAGTAAAGGCAATTTAGCTTTTCCCTGCCCACATACACTTTCCCTTCCCCTGTTCTTCTGTCTCTCCTCAGTTAAAGACTATTTCCTTTCTCCCTTAGCCTTCAAATTGTTTGCCATATTGGTTATTTGCAACCTCTTCTTATGATGTTGGATACATATATTTAAAATGTATATTTTATATNAAAGGCTTTCAGAATTCTGTGACAAAAAACTTAAATAAATCAGTTTCCATTACTAAACTAAGAGTGCCATCCAGATATGTTTAAATGACCTCCCGTTGGATCAAATCAACTGTTCTTCCACAGTTCATTGTCCTTTCAAAAATTTTTCCAAAACATAAAATTAACAAGCTGCCCTTCTTTGGGTCAATATCAAAAGCAAAAAAACTACACAATCCATGAGAATTGTACTAACAAAGTATTGTGTTTTTTTCTGTAAATCACAGTGCTCAAATATTATAGCAAAATGGCAATGCATAACTGCAGAGGAAAACAGACATTCATGTTCCATAACAGTGGTTTTAAATTCTGAATTCTCAAGACATTGGTTATATAATTGGTTGTAACGAGCTACAGTAACTTTTTACAATGTCAATGTAGGCTTCATTTTTCACCCTGGTTCCCAAAGAAATTAGGCTTATGTGAAAAAGTCCTCATTACTAACTTCCGAATCTCTTACCAATCTTAGCTGAACAGGACAAGGGTAGGTTAAATTCAAATACTGCAATTCTACAACTCATGCAAAAAAATATGGTTAAGTACAAAAAAGAAAAAAAATCCAAACCAATTACATTACTGCGTATTAGCTTGACTGTGAGCTAACTCACACTGTTAGACGTGAAAGAAATGAAACTTCTTATATTTAATTACTCAAATAGTTATTTGCTTTGTAATGTGATGTCCGATTTGGAAGGGAGGACAGGTACCTTTCACCTGAAATTCCTACCCTGCGGTTTCCTACCAACACCAGCATTACAAAGATATTAAAAATTAAACAGACAACCCCTCCAACAACAAAGAGGTACTTGAAAAGTATAATGCCTTAGCAAACCCAGACAAATTCATCATTTCTCCCCCCCTCCAGCAAAAGTACTGTTTTCCACACAGTAAAAGTGATTATTATTCAGGGAATAGAAATTCTGAGAGGCAATAATACAGCCAGCTGTGACTTGCATCTCCTGCATGGGACTACTGCTTACCCTTAAGCCTTGCATCTCTTACCAGCACAACACTTGCCTAAACAGGCTTAGAATTTAAGCCCTGACATAAGGAGTAAATACAAAAGATGTGTGGTGGCAGATGAGAATTTCATGCGACCGCCAATAACATCACACAGATTTTTACTAGTAACTTTCCGTTGGTTGGCTTCACACTGAAGCTGAAGTAGGTTTATACTGCTAGGAGATCTGAAAACTTACCATTTATTATTTGAAGTATTTTGTCCTACAGCACTGACAAAACAACCCTTGTAGCTATACCAGGGTTCTCTCTTGTAGGCTAACACAACTATGTCAAGGTTAGCAAATGAAGGTTAATAGATCCAAAAATTAACTTGCTGCTTCATTACCAATTTAGGTACTAAGGTTTTGCTTTAAGATCTTCTTTACTATGCAAGCCAGCTCGCAACCTACTTCAGAACAGATTATTTAGAATACTTCATTTTTTTTCCGGCATAAATTATGTCCTAGATAATGCTAAATGAATGTTTAGGAGCCAACAAATTATGCTTTGGGATGCTTTTAATAGGACAGAAAATCCTGTAGTAAGATCTACTATTAAAAAGATAAATTGTTTTGTAGCAACTGCATGCAGTAGTAGCAGTGAACCTACATACACTCACATATTTACATCCTCACACTATTAAGCCATAATACCGTGTCTGGAAAACAGTTCCATCAGCAGTCCTCTCCCTCAAACCGATCCAAGATTTTCAAAGGGGTCATCAAAGAGGTTTCTAAAAGGCTTCGTTAGCAAAGCGAGAGGGACTTCAGGCAGGCTTACAAGTTCCCCCGTATATTGTGGGACCCTACAAAGCACTCACTGGAAAGACTTTTCACTGCTGTTCACTAGCTTGAGAAACACAAATTTGAATTTCAGTTATTCACTTTTTCGACACATTAGTTGCTTCACACTCTATAGAGTCACATAAAGGACCGAGAAGTACGAGACTTAACCTCCTGGGCACTGACAGCACTGTGAGTGCTGTCAGAGGACCTGTCCCAGCCTCTTTGCAAAAGCTTGGGTGACCGGTTTTACAAGGACTACAGGTAACTACAGGCATTTACAGGTTAGAAAACCGGAAGCTTTTCCAGTCATTTGCTTTTGTACAGGTGTCAGTACGAAGCACCTCGTTACTTTACAGGCAGGCAGCTCTTCCCGTCTGTAGCCATCCAAGGTGCACCACCACAGGAGGCAGCCCAGAGCAGCGCGCTTCGCCGCCACACACCGACCCCTCAAAGAAGCCAAAGCGATTTTTGCCCCGCTCATCGCTTGCCGTTCGGCGGAGGCCGCCTCAGGAAGCAGCAAGTTAGCTAACCCGAAAGTTACGGGAGCCGTCAGGAGTCTGCGCGGTGGCCCTCCCTCTGCTGGGGCTCTTTTCCTCTCCCTGCAGCAGGGAAGAGGAGGGGAGCCACAGGAGAGGAACCACAGGACAGCCGCTCCTCAGACAAGCGGCGCCCGGCCGCGGCCATGCGGGCGGCACCACCCCGACGGCGGCCGCACCCCGCCCGGCGGGCTCCCACCTGTTACACCGCTCCCTCAGCGCCTCCCGCCGCCGCACTCACCAGATACTCGGGGTACTCATACATGTAGGTCATGCTACACCGGTTCTCCTCATAGAGGAACAGCACGTCCCGCACCCCTAACAGCACCAGCGCCGCCAGCGCCCCGTAGAAGAGCGCCGCCGCCACGGCGGGCAGCCGGCGGCCCGCCCGCCCCATCGCTCCCTGCAGCCCTCGTCCCCCCGCGGGCTCTCCGCGCACACAGGCGGGGCGGGGCGGGAGAGCCGCCNCGCCGCTGCCGGGAGCGCGGCCGCCATGTTGGGAAGGTCCAGCGTTTGGCCGGTCGCCGCTCCGCGAGGCTGAGGGGGGTCCGTCCGCCATGTCGCGGGGATGGGAGCCATTATAGGGAGGTCAGGAACTTACCTACGGATTTCCTCCAGCCAGTAGGTTGCGGGGACAAGGCGTGTCCTCCATGATAGGGAGGTCAAGTCATGGCGCTATTGCTGAGGTGCGGTTGCTTAGCCGCCTCCTGCCCGCGGGGCTGCTGCTGAAGGGGCGCCGCCCCGGGCTGAAGCCCATGAGGAGACTCCTTCCCCTCGCCGCCCGCCTCAGCAGGCAGCCGGGCCTCGGACGGCGCCTCGTCGGTGTTCACGGAGTCCAGAATGCCCTCCAGGGTGTCGGGGGGCGCAGGTTTATCCCCCGCGCTGGCAAGGGCCCGGGCGGCCGGTGGAGCCCCGCAGCCCAGGCGGGCGTACCGCCGGGGGACACACCTTGCCGAAAATAAACGCGCAATCCCCACTGCTCGGGTGCTTTTAAGGTTCCTGGCCTGTTAGGAGGTTAGTCCCAGCATCCATAAAGCTTCAAGCACTCGGCACCTAAAAAAAGACGTGGGTGGTGGTGTTTTGGCTTTGGAGGGGTGGGAGGTTTTTATTTGTTTTAGTTAAGCACTTTTAACAACTTACTGTCTTTTATTATGTGTACGTCACTGGATTTTAGTCTCCGTGGGACAGCCCACACCCTGAGGCATGACAAACCCGCAATTGCTGGTGTTGCGCCTCAGTGAAAACTAACATTAAATATTTTACTAACTGACCAAAAAAATAAGTTATTTTTTTCATCAACTTGCTAAGACGAGGGGTAGTTACATAGGGAAGTACAAGGCAGAAATACATAGCTGCATTTTCATCTTTGCTGCTAAATAAATAAGCCCTTCCACCCCCTTTAAAAGAGAATTTACTCAGTTTTTCAACAGTATTTGTACCATTTTTATTTGTAAAAATAACCATCTGAATGCATTTCAATAGTAGTTTACAGTTAAGGTTCTTCATTACATTAATACAGCATTCAGTAGTTGAAAAAGTCACTAAACTGTGCTTGAGAAGATTCAGGTTGAATTCCAAGTTGTTCACTGAAGTAAATCTTTTTCCTCATTTCACATATGACATTTGTCCAAGTCCTTAAGCTTCAATTTACAAAAGCAAACAATACCGACAAAACCCCACTGAAACCGTCAAACAATAGTTTATATTGTTTATTACAAATGTTATGCAAAATATAACACTGGCACCAGATTCGTATCACCATGGTTTGTAAAGATATATTGCACATGCTAAAGCATAAAATATAAGACAAAACCTACAAAACATAAGATATTGGCTTTAATATGTAGATCACTGCATAAGAAACGCATAAAATTACATTTTATACACACACTCAGATTGTCACTAGTTTAAAACGCCCTTTCCTATAACACTGACCTAAGGTTTACTTTTTGTGTAATAAGAAAGCATTTTCAGCACTGCAAAAATTATACATTATTCCTATAGAAATTTAGCATATTAATTTTCATTTCAATGCAGGTAGAACATATGAAAAGAAGAAACACTTTATACATTCAAAGAAGGTCTGAAATGAAAATTTACTGGTTATATATTGCTTTTATAACACTCAAATGAAAAAAAAAAAACAACCAAACAAAAACCCCGAGTTTCACAAAACATTTCCATAATACACAAATATAAAAAGGCACTCTAATATTTCTTACATGACTAAGAATAAAAATCACAAATTTTTTAAAAATCATCCTCAAGATACATAACCAAGTTTCTCAACAGTACAATGGATAAACAATTCATTTCATGTGTTTGTTCTAATTCAACGATCTGGCAGTTGTTTACTGCATGAAAATACCAAACACATTATGGTGCCCTTTTAGTAGCGATGAACAGAAATCCCCTGAGCTATTTCACAGCAATTTCAGGCAGTCCAGAGGTTGTAACTCAGTATTTATGAGAGAGACTTGGGACCCCATCCTGCTATGGATTCCACCTGCAGCTGTGGTTAGAATACAGGATGAAACGATCCTGCCAATACAGCCGGGCAGACGGCAGCCCCTCCCCAAGTAACCTTGGCTTGGTGCAGACACAGAGGTCGTCCACGTACTGTAAATTGCAGGATCTGGGGTTAAGTGCAACAATTATATATGATTAACTCTACTCTTGTAAAAAGTCCACAGAAAGGCAAGGTGATTATTTACAAGAGTAAAATTATTCCCATGCTTAAATACCTGCTCTAAATTACAAATTTATTTCTACATGTGATAAATTATATTACAGATTAATGTGCTAGCATACTGAGTACTTCCAAGTGTCTTGCTCATGACAATTTTCCTCCTAAACACACCATACTCAAACACGACTTTCGCAATGTCCTTAAGATGCTGACAAATCATATGTTTCTATGATTTTTTGGAATATTGCATATTTACATCATTGTTAGTTCACAGAAAAGTTCAATCAGTAAAGTTTAGAATTGGTTCTACTTCTTGTACTTTGGAAGGATCAAAAGTAATTCAATAATGACCTATGTTTCTACAATGTTGTATCCATCATTAAGAGGCAGCAGTTGTTGCACTACGCAATTACAAGAGTTATGAGGTATTGCAAATATACAGAAGTATTTTCAGTAACTCTGTATGGTAGCAAGTAAAAATACTGACATTTTTTTAATGGCTGCTTTAATTAATACATCCTCCTCTTTGTAAAGAGGACTGGTTTTCTCCTAATGAAGCAACTTCATGTAGGATAGCGTAACTTTCTGTATTTTGGGGTGAGACTTATAACTAATCCTGCCAAGGAGCCTACCTACATCTCCAGTCAAAATAAGTTTAAAAGGCTTATCCTGCTGTTAAGACAGGTGGCAGCCCTTTCCCATTTGTTTATTTGTTTTCAATACCATCATTCCACATAAAAAAAAGGAAAAATTGGGATTTCTATTCATTTCTGAACAGACACCACTGAAAACTTTAACAACTGATCTCTCCTCTTATTTTCAGTGCTTAGAGTAAGGTGGTTATTGCTATTCTGCAACTTTTAAAAGCAAAAACATTGAGAAATATCAATCATAAAAATGTTATTCTGTGCTATTTCTGAGGAGAAAAACAGGGTTTCAGGTGCTCTGTCATTCTACTGCAGGAAATAAAGAGTTGAGGGAAATGTTCGCCTTTAGAGACACTATCCCGTGTGATTTTTTGTTGTAAACTTTGGAAATTTCTTAATGTTCAAGGAAACAATATTTAATTTTACCGAATGTTCAAGGAGACAATATTTAATTTTAGCAAGGCAAACTAAACTCAATATATAAATATTTTTCTGAATTAAAGAACTGGAATCTGCCAACAGATTTTTAGACAATTCAGTGGAACACGGCTAAAAACTGCAACTAAAATGAAAATCCTTACTTTTCGTTTACCCTGCCGAAAGCGTGCACTGAGGAAGCGCAACTCGTCCTCCCAGCACAGATATAGGCCTGCAGACAGCCCGAGTGTGAATCACGGGAACTTTTAACACGTTGACTCCACACTACGCTACTTTTCCCCCTCTTTACTGTAGCTGTACAGTGTTCTCTCACTTGTCTAGCAAGGGGTTGATCCCAGTCTTATGCTCTTAAATGAGGGAAGGTAGTTTGCTTTCTGCTTTTTACCAATATAGCCTGTGGACTTAATCTTTGCATTCCGTAAAAGATGGGTGCTCTCCCAAAGCGCATCCACCCTTCCTTTTTCTACTCAGGCCATCAGTCTTGCCTAGATTCACATTTCATTTCACATCACGCCAAATAGTATGCACAAATGCTAACGAGGAGAACAAGCCATAGTTATTTTTCCTGGGCATTTGTTTCATTTCAAATAAATATAAACACATTTACATTAAAAGTATATGAACATATTCTTTAGTCTGGAAAAAAACCCAACTGTGGTCAATACATCATCAGTTACAAATGTCAACTTGAAACCTGTGTCAAAATGTAAAATTCACTCAAGACAAGTCATTACCTCAAGTTTATATTTTTATGGTTTAGAAAAACTACTTCATTATGTCACTCACATTTGAAGAAAAAAATAAAAGTAGCAAAGTCTTCCATTTAATTACTGAAGCATTTTGGTCCTCTTGGTACAGCTGGTTAGTTCATGATAGCTTTTTGTTTGGCTTGGTTTTTTTTTGTTTTTTGTTTTTGTTTTTGTTTACAAAGTCTCATTCTTCCTTTTGTACATCTGTTGCAGACGAGGGTCGTGGTCCATTTGACCTAGAAACTTTGGCAGAAGGAGTAAACATATTCACAAAGTTGACCTTGCTTTAAAAGCTGGTGACAATAGGCTTTTTTAGCATGTATCTCTGATCCCCTGCACGGTACACTGCTATGTTTTCTGGTGTTTGGTATTTCAACTTTTGGTGTTATGCTTTCATTGCTTTACCTTTGCTCTGTTAATCCAAACACTGGCAAAAGTATTTTAAAATTCGATACTGTTTACAGTAAAAATAAGTTATTTAAGCATAGAAAAGGAAAAAAAATCCATTTAAGTTGGCAAGTCATTATAAACTTTTACATACACCTTTGTCTACACCTGATTCNTCTTGGTTAATGGCTCAGGTGACAGAAACATCTAATGACCCTAATTCTGTAGTGCAAATAAACCGTACGTGTTTGTGCTGAATTGAAAAAAAAAATAAGGGACAAGTGATTTTCATTTTACACAAGTGGTTCCACTAGTGTCCGTGGAAAATACGGTGAGATGAGTAGAATTTGGCCTACAGAGCTCGTAACTATATTTTTCTAATTGTGTGCTGCAACTAAGAACTGTAAAAAGTGCCTTCTGTACGTTTAAGTGCTTAATACACGCAGAATGTAAAAGGTTTCATTTCCTGTAGAAAAGTAGTACAGGCAGTTTTAAGACTTACAACTTTACCTTTGGTTTGTGTAAAAACAAAATATCTAATTAACAGAGCCCCTGGAAGCAGGAAACAGACAAACGTAGGAAAGGGGTGATGCTCCAATCTATGGAGGCTATGCTGGAAATATGTTTGTGTACTAAAGGTACAGCTAAAACATATAAGAACTTTCTACAAACAGTTTCCTGTTTATTTGTGCTGTCAAAAAGAAAAAAGGCATTTTCTCTTTTCTACTTAAAATAAGAGGTAGAGACTTTCCACAGGGGCACTTAGGGCTAAAGAAAACATCAGGAAACTGAAAAGCTGCAGAACATTAATGGGAACATGTTCCAGTAAATCCCTCTAACTTTGTTATTTAAAGGCTTGATTCTCATCAACACTAGAAATCTTTCAATATCTACTTGTCAAGAATAATAGTTAAGAATATAGCTGTGGGATTTAAGCTGTTTAAAAAGACAAAAATAAAGCTGAAATGAAATAATCATGAAAAAAAAAAGTTTTTGAATACCAATAAGTCAAAATGTTTCAGAATCCGAATCGTTTTCATTGTACCCATCCTCTGTTCCTATGTTATTACTCAAGGGCTTATTGTAAGAGTTAATGCTACCCATACTGGAGCCATCGCAGAGATGTGTCCTGCCCAGATTGTCTTTTTTAAAACAAACGAAGTTGAAAGCCGTCATTGAACTGGAAGGAGCAAAAGGCATCATGGTAGCCAAAATGAGTGCCAGGCAGTCAGCCACGTCTTTGTTAGGAGCGCAAGCCAGGGCTGGCGTATGACCTGGGCACAAATGCAGACAAGGCAATGGTTAGTACTAAGGGCACTGGGAACGGCACTGAGCATTCCTCATATACATCTCTAGGTGACGTCGTAAGCAGGAGATGTATGTTCCGTTACAATCATGCCAGGCAACAGGGGTATGTTACTTATTTTAAATTAGACATGCTGGGGAAATACACACTTTATAGAGCATTTAAATCACTGTGACCACAACAAGCACTGTTTTTTTTTAAAATCAGGCAGCAAACAGACTTCACAATACGAATACAAGCACTTGCTAAACACAGTTCTAGAGCACAGACAGTATGATGAATACAGAACACGGGGAGTACAGCAACAGTGACAGAAACCGGCTTCAGTTTCTGTGCCTATGAACAAGTCTCATTCTGAGAACAATGACTTTCATTAGAACATAAAAGATACTAGTTTAAAACCATTTTGAAATAATAAGCGAATGATTTTAAAGACTGATCAGTTGAGTATCTCCTCAACTCAGGAAGCATTTTATTTAGGAATTAAATTATGAGAGAAAAGAATTAGACCAGCGCACATGGTACACATATAGCAGGTACAACTATATGGATGTTTGGTTACCCAAATTTATATTATGTTAGAAGAATAACGACTGTATTCAAGAAGGCATGGCATATGTTTTAAATACAAAGTTAATATTATGCAGATGTCAGTAAAATGAAGAACTGGGGAGATACTAAAATTTTGTCTTCACTGGAGTTTAACGTGGCTCCTGTCCAATCGCTGCCCTTAAGGCAGCTCTTTGCGTGTACAAATCTTGTAAACCAGTATGCTGATTACACTTGCTCTTTTTATGTTTTGCAGGCTGCTGTGTACTATTCCAGCACCTTCGAACAAATCCTCCTTTATACTAAGAACAAACAAATTCTTCTGAAGACGGCTAAATCTTAAGTGCTGCAGCAATAGTGATCTGAGGCAATGACCACTACTGATCTCCTGCTGCCTCAAGTAAGCTGAGAACACCTGCAACGTAGAGGAGTTTGGTGGAAAAATGGGAGTACAGCTTTGTAGCAAACTACCCACATTTAAGCACTGACTGCAGTGAATGCGTGCCCTGAAGGGAATTTCCCCTTCCACTGAGTTGTACTTACACTAAGATTGTACTTAATTTCCCTCTTTTCAACCGCATACGCAGTTGTTCCTAGAAAAATTAGATGTGTATCAAATTTAAACTTAATTTTTACTCGTTACATACATGCAAATTAGCTGGATCTGTATGTACAATTTTAATGATAAAAACTGTGGTTCGAAGCTAGTCTGGTTCATTTTTCTCTCCCCTATCCTTAAAATGAGGTTAGGGACAGATGACTTCAGTGGAACTCATTCATGCATGTATATCTAGCTTGCATTTGGTTAATAGTAAATACTCACCACTGAGTTCTTTTCATCCATAGATCTCAAATGACTTGCAATGATGGGTGAGTATTATTATTGTTACTTTACAGATATGGGAAGATGGAGATACCGAATTGTTACAATAATGCCATGAAGTCAGTATTGTAAGAAAGACCAGCTTATTTCAGGAAGACATTTTGGAAAACATTAATTATAGAAGCATAGCCCTCTATGGGCTTTATAATGTTTAGGGAAGGACTTCATTGAGATCTGAAACAAAATTATCATATTTATTAACTAATCATATATTTTATGAGGCAACAGTAATTTACTTGCATCTTGGATTAGGTCAGACAATTAGTAAGCACAAGCTTTGATCTCAGAATGAACTGGAACACAATCAAACATATGTTGATGGTTTTCTTCCTACCCATTAAAACATGCGCTGATTGAATGCATAATCCTTAATTCTTCTGCAAGGTGTCAGAATTATCCGGTGCCACTTGCATGTTTAGGAAATTCAAGTTACCACTGCACTCAAGCATTAAAAAAGACTAGCTGTTGACAGTACATGCAAAATGAACAGTAAAAGGGACTGCTGTGATGTTTAGAATAGATTTTTATGTTAAAGAAAAATAAATAGTATCTTTTTTTTTTAATAGGTACTCACACAGCTCATTGTCTGTTCTTGGAAGGATAAAAGCATCAATGATGTCTATCATCAGCTTTTAAGTCTATTGCTTCAGTCTGTTGTAAAATTACCTGTTGGGTCCTACTGAAGATTGTCAAAGTGTATTATTTACTTACCATTTTCATCTACTGCTAGGACACATGCCCCTTTGGCTAGCAACTCTTCAACCACCATCTTTAAGCCATTCCGTGCAGCAATATGGAGAGGTCTAGAAAAACATAACTAAATTCAAGTTCAGTTTAAAATAGACTTTCTAAAAAGAGTTAAATAATTCTTAAAGCATACCCAGTATCAGAAAGAGAATGTGTTCCTTTATTGAATCATTACAATTATATTGTAGACATTAAGTTATATTACAGCCTTTAAAATAATCCTCATGTTCCACATCTATAAAACACATGTGCAAGATAAATATAATTACCTTTACATAAACAAAGATTGCATAATGCTTTCCAGTCTAAAGGCTTTCTTTAAAAAGCTCTCATTTTTCCACTGTTTCCAGCACACAATTGACATTTAAAAGGAAAATTAATCTGAGACTGAAGAAATGCCTTTGTTCCATCCTTCAATCTGGCTACTACAGACCGTTCAAAATTATTGTACTGCCTTTTTATCCTTGAATACTTGATTACTAATCTCTATTACCGCAGAGCAGCTGGAAATTAAAAATAACGGCTGGTTTGCTCCCTTCCTGGGCCAACACCCCATGCTCCCATTTGGGGACAGCTAGTAGGACGGGAAAAACAATTTCTTATTGGAAGGGGGGAAAAAAAGGGCTAAGATGGAATGAATTCTTCTGCAAGCACTAGATGATGTGCCACCTGAACTCGTAGTTGAATCTTCTCTTGTGGGATTCCCCCATACCAGTCAAACAGTTGCAGCTGGACTAAGAGTATCGATGGACTAAGAATATAAGAATATTCTGCTGATAATATATGGTATGGACGGGAGTTGCACATAAAATATGACCTATAAAACCCTCTGAAAATTAAATCTATCACCTTAAGTCTAAATAAATTATTTAGATTTAAGATGAAGCTCAAAAAGCTAGGAAGTGCCAGATGTATGTTTACACATTCACATGATTAATAGACATTTTGATATAGTCTTCAAATAAATGACCTCATTTAATTTTTCCACCAGACCATGTATAGAATTGGCATCAAAGGAATAAAAATTAAAAGTGAAAATGCAATACAAATGCGGTCTGTTCAAGGGCAAGCACTCATAAAAATCAGAAATTAACTTTTCTGTTCTATGAAAAAATCTGAGACATGAAATTTGAAATGCTAAACTGGGATCTTCTGGTAAGTCAACTGAACTTGAAAGGATCAGGCTATACTTACGTCTGCAATGCATTATTTTTTGCATTAATAAGGCTCTGTTCTTGTATCTTGTCAAGTATTAACAAGGCACATTTTTCATGTCCCTGTAGTTGGGAAGATAACAAATAGTGTTAATTTGCTGAGGTGTTTGTAATTGAGGCAAAAGAAATGTTACACATAAAACTCAGTTTGAAATAGAAAACATGCTTCTCAAGCATAAGGGTGTGTAGTAAGTGAACTGTAGGAGCCTTAAAATACCATTTACAAACTCCTACTGCTAGGATGCTTCAGCACGTTTAGAAATTTAGACGTTCACATGTCTTTCAGCCTTCCATTTATTATACATGAATTCACCTCCCCAGCTTTCAGAGAAGACCGCTATTTCTCTTGAGAGTGCATTCAATGGATTCTTTACCAGAACTACATCGTAACATAGAAAGAGGTGGTTTAATCTCAAAAACTAATACTATACTTTCTGGGTTTTTAAATGTCTTTCTGTATTACTAATAAGCTACTACAAAACCCCTTCCGTTTGAGAGTTCTAATAATGAAACTTTTGAAATAATACAGATCCAGGCCTTATTTCTGACAAGCCTACAGCCCTGGCAGGTGAATAGCTGCCTGAAGGACCCTGAGAATTCAGTGCAGCTCATGTGTCTGCAGAAACCAGAGTAATACTATCACACTAGAATCCAATCTGTGGATAGGAGCAAAAGAAAAGGCCCAGGAGTAGCAATTGGAATTAAGAGGAAGAAAGGGTGAGAAAAGACAGCATCACCAATCTAATCAATGCCTCTGGTTTTACTGCTACAGAGCGTAAGGGAAAATTTTGTGTTCCTTCCACAGAAATTGGAGAGTAAGAAAAAAGAATAAATATCTTTTTCTTTGCCACTTTTGCCACTGAACCTATGTTAAGCTATTTTACAGTGAGATTATTTGGTAAAATCTCAAAGGATTTTCCAGTATTTCTCTTAGTTTCCCTTCCTTATGTTTCAGCTGTCCTAAGAGACATCCATATTTCTCAATTTACTAAACCTTGAAACAAACTTGAGAAAAAGCTTGGAACAATCTCCCTTTTTCACCACAAGTTCGACCATCACGTTTCCATTGCAGAAATATTTTTAAGAGCATAAACACACTTACATAGATACAGACTGTGAAGAGAACAGAAGCATACGGAGGTCTTCAACTTACTTTACTGCTAGCCAAGTGCAAAGATGTATTCAACTCCTTATCCTTCAATGTCAGGTCAGCCTTGGCAATGTTCACCAAAAAGTCTGAGAGCATAGAATAGAAATCAACGAACAAACCCAATGGGCAGAAAAACATGTAAAAACAGAGGAAAAAAATTACTATTTCAATATGCATGTGCATAGATGCTAATCAATTAAGCCTTTATGTGATGTAAGTTTTACGAACAAGAAGTGAAAATAATGAATGGAACAGACTAATCTCGTGCAGTTAATCCACAAGCAAAGGCAGAGCAAATGGCTCCTTCACCGTGTCCCAAACTATCAAACATATATTCATCTTAATTTATTTATGAACTTCCCTATTTGCAGATCAGCAAGCTCTGCCTGAATCATCTCCTGAGAACAACTGTGGATTCTGCTTTGAGAGGACTAAGTGCATACAAAGAATTCAGGGTGCAGTCTGTGCTGTTGAAGCTAGAGAAAAGGGAATTCTGTTAAGCCAATATGACCCCAATCTGTATGTCTATAGTCTAGCCTGGAAAAGCAGCTGCTGATAGCTGCCATTTTAAGAATAGGGCTTCCCATAATAGAGCAGAAAAAAAGGTTACAGAATCTTTTTCACAAATGCAGTTTTACTGCTCTGTAAAATGAAGTAAGTAAACAGGAGAATAGAATTACTACTCCCCTTGTGCTCTTTACAGCGTGCTCTTAGTAGGAAATAAGACTCCAGTTTGTTATTGCAAATGTTCACCAGGACTACTGAGAAACAATGACTGAGAAGAAAAAGAACTTTTTTACAGATGTAAAGGTAGCTTCTTACAGACATCTGCACAATTTATTTTTCTTCCTTAGTTTTCACAGGAAAAAAAATTGCTATCTATTTGGGACAATAACTGCAGTGGCATTCACCCTTCAAGACGAACAGAGGCAAGGATGTACTTACCCACAGCACCTACGTGACCGTTGTGAGCTGCCATCATGAGAGGTGTTTTCCCTGTGTGATCCGCAGCATTCACTTGTGCGCTGTGACTCAGGAGGAGCTGGAGGCACTCCACGTGATCTGCAAAGGCTGCTGCGTGAAGGGGTGTTCTGTGGGGAAAGTGACACGACCACAGCTGTTGCTAAGAATGACAATATTCCTGTTTACTTACCTGCCCAACAACCTGAAAGTGCAAGACTCTTATTTTTTTTTTTTCTATGAAACTTTGAGTTATCACCAGGGGAACGCTATAGTAGCAGCACCTGAAATAAGTTAAATAATATTTACAGTCTCTGTCCTGGCGCAATATAAACTTTAAAAAAAAAGGGAAGCATAAGGTAGATATGGTACTGTGGAGAATCTCATATTAGCAGCATATTTATTTTAATGGAGCACACTGCATAATATGAAAAGCAGTACAATCCCTCATTCTTATTCATTTGATTTTATTTTTTTTAACGAGCCTAAGAGGGGTAGAACTATCAGAAAAGAACAGGTCTATTGTTTAAAAATACTAAAGTATTTTAAGTTATAGTCAAAAATATTGCAGCAACAAGCTACAAGAACAGTGTTACTATAAAAGGCAGAAGGAATTCTATCTGCTTTGAAGGTTATCAGTTTCCACAGGACTGAGACACTAGAATCCATTTGCTGTCTCCCTGTGGCATTTTGAGTCTGAAGTGTGACTAACAGAGATGAAAGATAGTTGGTACACAACCCCACTCATAGTGTTACTTCAGGTTTTGCTTATCAGTAAGGGTGAGGTGGTCTTACCCTTATAGGAGTAGATAATCACCATTACTGAAGGTCTTGAATTTGTTTTAATTAATACAAACAATGTGTATTCAATTTTTAGAATTTCATTAATCTTAATTAAATATATATACACACGTACACAGAGTGAGGAGATTATCAACATGACAAAATAAGGATTTGGCTGAATGCGTATCTCTTGCTGTATGGGTATTATTTTGCTGCATAGATGTTTTGAGTTGTGTGCCCTGAGAATTCTAATGTAACGTTAAAGCTTTTAATGAAATACTGTTCTATGTGTACATAGTATCACTCAATTTAGCAAAGATAAACATGTTTAAATATTTAACACAAAAACCTGGTTCAGGAAAACAGCCTATAGTCATAGCTGTTCTTAGCAAACAAAATACAATTTCTTTTCTATTTCTTTTCATATGTACTATGAAAGCGAATACTTGCTTCAAGTGAGCCACCATTTAACTCTGTTGCAGTGTAAACTGCTGTCTGAAAGAATCAGCATGACAAGTCTTAGCTCAGCCGTATCAGATAAGGATTAGTTCGAGTTTCAGAAAGAATTACGAAAAATACTAGATGGATTCATGAAGATGAAATGCAATTTGTTTAAGAAACTATTACCTTCCTTTGTCATCTTTGCAATTGACAATGCTGGCATCGATGGCTCCGATGAGCAGGGATGCACAGTTTTCATGATCGTTGATTCTGCCAAAGAAAAGACATTTTCAAAAAGGTATGAAGTCTACATCTTTTCCCACTTTACAATATTAATTTACTTCACTTCCCATTAATATTTCTTATTGGTTATTCCTAAATTATCCTAACATACCTTTGCTGTAATGCTTTCAGTCACATTTCTGATAATTCATCATCTCTCCATTTAAGGAAACTGCACGTGCTACTATAAACTTCAGTCTCTAAAGTAAAGCTGATTCTGCAATTGACTATGCACAAAGGTAACTGAAAGTGCAGCATGAACCTAGGATTAAAACCTTAATACTTAAAATCATTTAGTCTAAATGTCAAACACACCTGGATCTGGAAATCACTCGGTCATAGAGACCTACCCATAGAAAACTTTATTCTAATGTTTTAGGCACTGAAGCCCACATCTCTTCCAACTCACATATTTAATATTTTTCCTTGAGGGATGTACTCAATTAATACCCTTTCTGGTTATTGTTAATTTGTCTCATTTAATTATGAAAATTAACAGTGTTTAGTAACAGTATTGGACATACAGTATAGCTAACACACACCCACGCTGGATTAGCAGCTGTTTTCATTTTAAATTCGCAGGCATTTTTAAGTTGCACAGCTTTTTAATGGGTTTCAGAATTACATACTCATTTAAAAGAATACAGAAATAGAAAAAAAAAGTCAAAGCCGTCACTAGAAATTCAGATTTCAGATTTTAAGCAGAGTAAAAACGGTGCTTTATATATGCTTTTATTTCTCTAGTATATTGGGTATTTTATAATTTCAAAGTTTGAAACATGACAAATTACTTTTCTACTTTCCAGTGATGCGGACTGCAGAAGGGAAGCCTACACAACAGTAACTCCTATCATTACTTCTGGAAGACATTCATTCTTATAATAGAATACAGAACAGAATACAGTCATTCTAACTGTTGTCAGAAATTAAAGTGGTTTGTAATTTTTTTTCAGTGTTCTTCTGATAGCTTACATGTTTCAATAAGCATGTTAGGTCCTACAAACTAAAGTAATCTTGCATTTAAAAAAAAAAAAAGCATTTGCAATTATGTTATGAAAAGTTACGACTTTGCTCTATTAGAATCCTTTCCATATGAAAACATACTGCTTTATTTGAATAAGGAACATGTATAGAATACATGCATGGAAGAAGATGAATAACTCATAATAGCCACCACCTTTTTGTTGTTTCTAAGTAATATGAAAACTTTGGATACAGAGTCTGTCCCTATAACTGATCAATCCCTTTGGCTAGGACCTGGGTAAGAAGTACCAAACCTTCAAGACAGAGAGTATCTGAGAAGCAAAAAAGACCATGAAGAAAATCAGTCTAGAAAACACTCAGCTGAGGATGTCTTGGAAAAAATATGGTCTGCAGAGAACACCATTCTAGCATGGCATAGACTGTTGTTTCAAATCCTTCCTTCATTAAGCATGTTGTCCCTATTGCTGAAAAAAAAATCATCTTGATTTTCTGGGCTCCCCAGTTCAAGAGAGACAGGGAACTACTGGAGAGAGTCCAGCATAGAGCAACAAAGATGATTGAGGGATTAGAGCATCTCCCTTATGAGGAAAGGCTGAGAGAGCTGTGACTCTTCAGCCTGGAGAAGAGAAGGCTGAGGGGAGACCTTATTAACGTTTACAAGTATCTAAAGGGTGGGTTTAAGGAGGATGGAGCCAGACTCTTTTCAGTGGTTCCCAGTAACAGGACGAGGGATAACGGGCACCTGCTGGAACGTAGGAAGTTCCCATCAAAATATGAGAAATTTCTTAGCTTTCAGCCACTGGGTTTCAAAGGAGCCTCAAAAGCTCATACTTACAGGGACCAAGGCCCTATAGCCCAGGTCACAGCCTAAGAATGGAACAGCTATGAAGTTCCAGCCTGTGTGAAGAAAAGGCATAGGTCTGTAGTTGTAAGCAAGGGAAAAGAAACTAGAAAGGGAGCAGAAATGCAGCTATTTAATTAAAAGTCAGAATTTCATCAAATAGCCTAAATGTATGAAATTTATGCAAAAATACTCTTTATTCTGCCACTTTTTCAGCAGATGTAGAAGTACAATTTTATGATCAGCTTTAAAATTATTTGGTCATGCCAATAATCTTTAAAAAAAAAAAAAAGCTGTCTTCTAATACTGTTACTTTTTCCAGACGTATCCTAAAACATTTTTTACTGGAGATTTCTACTTACACGGCACAGTGCAATGGAGAGAAGGTATTACCATAGAATGTGCGGAAAAATTTTTGTTCCAATAGTACCTCTATGCAGTTTTCATGACCTAAAAGAGATCAGACATTTCACAGTGTTGCACAAAACAAGTAATTCAGTTAATTCATATTAAGCTTATACAGACTGCAATTTAACACTAAGGTAGAAGTTGAACACAATGTGTATATAAGTTCTTATGTGATAAAATAAACAGATTTTTTTTATGGTAGCAGCAAGATAGATCCATGCTAATATTAGCACTTACTGAAAAAAAAGGAAAGGGAAAAAAAGTCTCTTTTTGATGTGATGTGATGTATGTTGTCTTACACATCTCCAAAGATGGTCTTAAATGATGGTATGAGGAAGCTTTATCCTTATATTAAGTGGCAAGTTCAGATTATCCAGTTCAGAACAGCCAGTTCAGTTCAAAACATCCATCAATTCACATGGTCTCTTGCCTCAATAAATAGGAAGGTGACACCTCAAAGCAGCATTCCCGGCCCCACAGAAATCAATTCAATTACTGACATCAGAAAAACCAGAATTTCACCCTGGCCTCCGGTGACTGGGAGCAAATGAGCTGCAAAGCCACTGGGAGGTATTGGGCATTGCTGGAATTTCCCTGGCTTCTGACCTGAAGAGTGAACACAGGCAACGCTGACTGCAGAGGGCAAGCAGAGGGGAGATAATTTGCCTCTTCATTTCAAGCTTCTCAAAGTGTTAGGCTGCTTCGTTATCATGTTTCCCTAAAACTGAGGCCACATCTGAACTTGGCAAAAGTCCACAGGGAGAACCTTACCATTGTAACAAGCCCAGTGCAGTGGTGTATAACCTTGATTATCTTTCAAACTGCAGTCTTCCTCTGAAAGTGCTATCTGCAGTAATTCACTCAGCCAAGTGGCGTGACCCCGAGCTGCCGCGAAGTGCAGAGGTGTTCTGCCTCTGGCGTCTTTACATAAAATAGATACTTCTTTCTCTAACAGCATCTGAACACACTCTTCGTGCCCAGTCATAATCTGATAACAGAGAAACGAGTAAAGAGGTTGACATCATACAGATTCTTGCCTAGGAAATATGGAACATGATTGATGCCTGTGAACATGAAATGGCCTGCATGGGATTCAGAAGGCAGAGATGAAAGCTCCTTTGCTCCCATGAGTCCCTATGGTAACTGATACACTGAAATGTATTTGGTGCTGTCTTTCAAAGGCTTTGATTCCTACTCCGTGGAAGAGACTCCACTAAGTGCAGCACAAAAGCAAGGAGGAGTTTAAGACTAAGGAAACAGATGAACAAGGGGAGATGTTCAGAAAACCTGAGTCTGGCTTCTCAAAACCACGTATGAATGTGAGAGAAGCACTGAGGAAAAAAAGGATCAAGAATATAATCAGAAATATGAATAGCTGCTTTAACAGCCGGCCAGCTACTATCAGCAACCTCTGTATCACATGTAGGTTAGCTCTGGTATATTGGGCATGTTCATGTATTGCTATCAATACAGAAGAGAGTTTTTATGGCTGTAGCTTTTATTAGGGACTGGTGCCAGAGTAAGTTGAACTTCTCACTCTGGTTATCATAGAGTTCTGCATAAATACCACCTCTTGCATTAACTTCACATTGGGTGAGAAGCTGACTAGAAAAGATGAGATCTGCCTCGAGTTTCACTGCCTTTACAAAAAACTTCAGGCTTACTTATTTACACCGTCCTCCCCAAAGAAAATGAAAAAACCTGCTGGGCAGTTCTTTTAAAGAAATTATTTTCAGAATTTGTAAGGTGCTCAGTTATAAGAATAATGATTGCTATTGTAAAACATCTAGAGCCAAGAAAAAAAAGGTCTAATCAGTATTTTAGCTAATGAATTAAAGTGAACATAAAATAAAGTCAAAAGCAGAGCATTACTGAGAGCAGATCTGTCCTGCTTTTTTATCTCATTGACTATGCTTGGTCATGTTTCAAATCATTTACAGTATTCCCTACATTCAGCATCCCTGTATTTATACATGAATTGTAGTCACAGTAAAACAAATAATTAAGAATCATAAAAATTAAGTCACCCCTCGATGTAAAGCTGTGCATCCCAGGAGATCAGCTGCATCTACAGATGCTTCTTTTTCAAGTAATAAAGAAACAGCATCAATGTGCCCATATGCCACTGCAAGCATTAGTGGGGTTCTAGAAAAAGCAAAAACAAACCAGTCACAGCTATAAAATGACATACTACTTGCCACTGCCAACTTAAAGAACAGAGAAATCAGGAAGCCCTGCATTTCTCCCCATTCCTGTCACAAGCCTGTTTCTTTCACCATGCTCATCTATAAAACACCCAAGTTTTATGACCTTTTATATGAAATTGTTAAGATGTTTAACAAACAACTACCATGACTAAAATAGAAACAAACCCATTTGTAAGCAGTTTACAGAGCAACATCATTCAAGACAATCTGTTCCCTTAATAACCTACAATTATTATCACCTCCAGCGACACATGAGCTTTAGAATACCCAAGCGTTGTGAATGAACGTCCCTGCTAGTTACCAAGATGACAACCACCCAAAGCATTTCTTTTGCAAATGCTGCGCAATTGCTTAAAGGGGATGAAGGGATACGAGGAAACTATTCAAGCCAAAATTTGGACTAGCTTATCTTCCATTTTTTCTGAAAAAGAGCTATTCTCCTTCTATTTTTATACAAGACCAATGCCAGTTAAAATTATATGTACAGTCAGATATGTTCCAGGCACCCCAAATGAGTTTTTTTAACCATTCACATTTTTGCTTTAAAAATTTACTTTATTCTCCCTCTGTAACTGTCATTTAATGAGAAGTAAAATTTTTGTAGGAACAACTCAGATGCATGTGTCACCTCAAATAAACATTCTGTCCCACTGCACCATCCTAATATACCAAGTAAACCCTGAAATAGCAATGTTTTAGAAAGAAAAAGACTGTCTATAGAAACATCTCAGGCACTTATTAGTTTTTATTGAATCTGGCCCTCAGCATCTCTGAAGAATTGTTTAAAGTATGAAGCAGAGGCTAAGATTAGTGAATTATCCTTTCCACATGGCTTAGATCAACTGAATGTGTACTTTGTAATCTCTGCCAAATTCTGTAAGGAGTAGTGCAGGAAATACAGTATTTCAAATAAATTGTGAGAAATCCGAGATGCTATTTGAATCACGGAGCTGAAAAAAGCCCATCACAAAGGAAACTTACTGTCCTTTGGCGTCTGTCACGTCAGGGTTGTCTGCAACTTCTAGCAACAACCGTAAACAAGGTGTATGGCCATTAATGACTGTAAAGAAAAAAAAGTATGTTTAATTAAAATATGTTTCATTTCAGATACTTTGCCGTTGGAATGCTTATGGATAAGAAATTTCCTTGTAAGCAATGAAAATATTCCATAGTATAAGAAATTAATATTCCCACAATTTTGATTTAACTTGTGCCGATGAAATGGGGAGCTGATTTTTCCCTGACCTCAGTAAGACAAGGATTAGTTCTCTTACATACAAAAATCCCAAATGAGTAAAACAGAAATCATGATTTTCACTACTGAGAAGATTTCTGCTAAACCAGACAGCATTTCAAATTCCCTCAGACCAAGCAGGCAGACAAGACTTTCTGCGATCAGATTTAGAAGGCAGGAGGAGGTATGTCAGCAGGGCTTCTTAATTCTGTCCGTGCTCTACAAGCAAGTTCTTCAGTGCTGCTATGAAAAAAGAAGCATTTGCAAAGAATGACCAACAATACAAATGTCATATTCATAACGGCACATAACACCAGAGACTAAAATTCCCTTTGGGTTTTTCCATCTTTTCTTATTTAACATTATTAGAAGCCATGGCTACTTGTCAAAAACGGGGTTTGCTTTTTAAAATGTAACCCATTGCTGTTGGAAAACCACTCAGAGTTTCTACATTTTGCAGGACACTGGAAACCTACCTATGTGTCAGCTGGCTTAAAGGCTTCAGCCTTTCATGGGGTGAAGAGAACAGTATTTTCTTCTCCGAAAAACAACAGTTCCTGTACTCAGTAGATATAGATGGTGTTCTTATTACAGCAAGGCATGCGTTCACACTGCCTACACCCTGTGGGCTGAGGCAAAACCCTTGGACACCACCTATGTCACATCATTCTGGCAGAGAAACAGGCCCACATCATCACATTTAAATCATTCATCCAAAAATAATCTTAGTTGCTCTAGCCAGAAAAATAAAAGACATTTTTAGTTATTTACCACTAAGTAATGCCATATACATAACATGTAAACGGTTCTGCAGGGCTGATGAGTCACTGGCTTAGGGAGAAAGAAAAAAAAAAAAAAAATCTGTTCTTTCTCCCAGCAGGAGGAAGAGGAGTCATAACTTGTTCACACCAATATCTGAAAAGGCTTTTGGTAAATGAGTTCTAGAACAGATACTCCTGGAAACTCTTAGGAGCTGACCTAGCGACTGCTAAGCATTACAGACCCTGCAGGGAACATCAGTTTTGCCAACAGAGCTACAACACTAACAGCTGGGGAACACTGGCGATGGATTCCCCAAGCTAGGCAGAGGAAAGGCTGGTGGTAATAAAAGCACACAGGGAATATACAATTTAAGCTAAGGAAATTCTCCATATTATGAGGTCAGAGGAAGTCTGTTCTCCGAGGAGGACAGACAGAAAAAAGAAATACTTCATTAGGTGATTTCTCTACTAAAGTTACAAATTCCTCTAGTGAATGGAGCTCTGCAGAATCCCGTAATCCACTTCAGGTCTCCTTAACTGTCGGGTTCAGCACCTGTGCTTCTGTAATTTGAAGGAATGAAGGCAAACACGTTTAAGGGGATGGGCACACATGCCTTCTTCGTTCTTTCCAGTGCACAGTGCTGCACATGCAAGTACTCATTCTTGTGTGTGCAAATGCGCACTATCACTCAAGGGATTAATTCAGCAAGAATTCTGTTTGATTTCTCAAAATATGCCAATTTACCTCTTAGACTTGCATTGCAAATAAAAGCTGCTGAATGCTGCAGTGGCACCAAGCAGAGTTTCCGATAGGTGGCATCATTCTTTGCTAAAACACTCCTAAACAAAACGTATTGTTATGAAACAGGATAATAAAAATCATCAGATTGCAAGTGGCTTTTTATAATAGTTGAAGATACAAGCTTTACTCCAGAGTTAATCTCCACAGAAAAAGATCAGAAAAGTCTACAATGAATCTTCCTACTGGTTTTACAGGAAAGGCACTCATGCTACAGTAATGGGGGCAATTAAAAAAGAAACTAAAAGAGAAAAAAACCCCACAATCAGAATTTGTGTGAAGGCACACCTCCTATTTAACAAATTAATCAATTCTAGTCTACAGATCTATTAAAAAAAAATAATCCATATTTTAAGTCAAGAGTTGCTAAGAAAAACATGGCTTTGTTACCATTTACTTTTCTCAGTGCTGCAGAAGCCTTACAATTCAGCTGTGACAAGAAACCTACGTCACTATGTCCAAATTTTTAAATAAATGCAAAATCATTGCTATGGTGAAGATGTACCAGCCTAAGTCACATCCTGTTCATCATCAGAGTCCAAGCTATGTTTGAAGTGACTACAGGAAAGCTCTTGACCAACACAGCTCCAGTTCTGTAGTGGCACAGATCTTGATTTAAATTAATTAAATCAACAGTTATAACAGAGTGAGCATTGGCTGGATTTAATATTTTGTGGTTTTATCAAAAACAACTAAAAATCCCTCTCCATTAGTTTACTGCGGGGAGTAATGTACTCAGTTCTGATACGAAATTTCAGAAGGCAGAAAGCATTTTTTAGTATGCTGTGAAGATCTAGTACACACATTTTCTTCAGTACTGCAGACAAAACTGGTAATAGTCCGTTTAACCTCATGCTTCCAGGCTGCACTTATATGATCACACACACAGAGCAAAGTGGTATTAGAGGATGTGTTTGCATTTTAATCTAAGCAAGATTAAAAGATAAACAGAAAGACAATCAAGTCTGGCTCTGAAAATAATGAAGTATTTATTTTACTTCCCACTAGAGGTCACTGCAATGCTGTACTGAGCCCCTCGATAAACAGCCAGAAGAGAAACGTTCCCTTTGGCACCTCTGTATATTTATCTGACAGGTACATATTAAATAATAACCTTTAAATAAATGGCAAATTCTACATTTTCCAGTTAATTATGCACGTCGCATAATTAACACTCAACTTATGAGGAATGGAGCAGACTCCCAACAACAGCAAGTTTAGCAACTAGCTCTGGAGGAGGATAATGTCTGAAAAGGGGTGAATTTCTGTAGTGTTGCCCCTGCAAAAGGTTGAAAGTTTTGAACACCAGGATAATTTCATCACCAATGAGAACCTACCTTTATTTTCAACCTTTCTTCCTTAGGAGAAGCAGTGAGGCAAGTGTTCTCTCTTCCCCTGATTTTTTGGCCAAGGAACCATTGTCATAGGGGAAGCATCCCACATCTTAAAGAGTAGGTGGCAATAGAGAGGTACAGTAAAGTAGAGGCAAACAGGTAAGGGCAGAGCAGTAGTGGTGAGGGGAAATATGGGACTCTGTGTGAGAGACCCCCTGAACCACAGGGACAGAGGAAAAAAGACCAAGGAAATGAAAGATAAGAGTTAACCATAGGAGCTGAGCAAACAAGCAGCAGTCCTCAGCACATGTCAAAATCTCCTTCTTCTATTTAGAAAAAACATGCACAGGGATAGTAGGGAGGTAAAAGGTAACTGCTTCTGTCATGTAAGGTTTAGATCACAAACATAACATAAGCACACACTCACCTGAAGCATGGAGCGGGGTCCTTTTGGTGACATTGTCTTTTACGGTGACAGATGCACCCTGGCTGATGAGAGCTTCCACGCACTCTGCATGTCCTTTAAATGCAGCCAGGTCCAAAGCAGTGCGTCCCTTCTCATCCTTAATATCCAGATCTACCAGAGACTGGAGAAGTACCTCCAAGGCTTGATGGTGACCATTATAGGCCTAGAAATAGGAAACGTGTCACATAAAGAACACAACTCTCCTCTTTCAAAGACTTTCATGTAAACATGAATAAAATCCATCATTGTCACAGTCTCCTAAATACAGTAGAAATGACACAATTTTCTTGATTCCTTATGACTCTCTTTTCAGTAGAGTAGGAGAGTAGAAGTCTGAGGGCAA